>CM056728.1:68643361-68846117 GCA_029844215.1 Przewalskia tangutica
CTTCTATCTTAATATTATTACAGTGATTTGATTTAATCCTTTTACGTAATATCCTTCTATTACAGTTCAAATCTCTTACATGAATCTTATATTCATTTATATACCACTACAGTATGTAATTTCCAATTACACTAGAAGGGCGATAGTATTTACCTCGATGAGCCCAAAATTATCCAAGTTTAACGTCGATCACGAGCAGCGTTTAGCTCCTACTCAAAGTGCTCCAGTTAGCTCCAAACACCCTTAGAAGTTCTCGCAACTTCTACTAAACACTCAACCGACTATGAAGGTTTTCCTTGGGGTTTCGTTTAGTGGCTAAAGGAAAGTATAATAGTATTTTAGAGCTCTGCGTATAGAGTAACTTTGGAAAGTACTACAAGGTATATGGGCTAAAGTATTTGGGCATTATAACAATACTTGGAGAGTATTTCTATACCACAAAGGGGTATTATCTGAAAACAACTAGGCTAGGGGTACCCTCTGCCAAGCCTCGCTCGAGGGAGAAGGCTCTCGGCGAGGCTTGAAAGAGGGAGGTGCTCTTGCGAAATATCAAGAGGAGGAGTATTTTGAGAGTTAGAAAGATTGCTCAAGTTTGGATGAAATAACTCTTGACAAGGGGTATTTATAGGTCGAAATGGCGACCAATGGCCAAGATTCTTCCAAGTGTTAGGCAAGTGTAGGGCTAGGATTAAGCCATGTGCACCTTATCCATCTACCGCCCAACTGCACAAAATATCCTACCACTCTGATGCCACCTTTTAGTCGCTGCACTTCAAGTCCTTTGATGTGAGGGTGGCATGTCACCCTCCGTTGATCCAAAATGTTCGTCTCTCGGGAAAATCCGCAAAATTAGAAATGACATAGCGGAATTTTCCGCCCATGAAGTTAGTAAAATGTTTTTAAAAACGACTCCTTTCGGCCTTGTGCCCAAATTTGAACCTAGCCTAACTTTAAGGCTCAAATTATATCGTCGCCTCGCGTACATACTGCAAATCTGAGGGTATAACATTCTCCCCTTAGAAACGTGCGTCGAATGTTCCTTCCAAGACGGACGAAGAAGTTCTTCTTAGCAAACAAGTTGCCAGCGCCTGGTACGAAATAACACACGTTCTCTTCCTTCGCTTACTCGTCGTGCCCTTCTCGAACACTTGAACTCTTCTAGTATCGTACCACACTTGATCATCACTTTAGTTTCCAAAACTTTGGAGTCACCACCTCAACTTGGTCATCTTACTAGCCACGATCTCCTTAAGACCATTCCGGCCTTTACGATCCGGCACGGTCGAACACGTCCACGAACTCATGCGATGGTCATCTAAACTTGGGCCTAGCACCCTCGTGACCCTACCACTGGCGGGACCACCAGTGACCCCACTCGAAGCAGGCGGGTTGGCGCGACATGGCTGACCCGACCAGCAACGCGTGAAGCTCTTGTTCCCGTCCGAACAATCTTACCTATAAAGGTCATGAAAGCTACCACTTCCATTTACACTACCCGAGAATTTTCCCACAATTACTCCACGTATACTTTATACATTCGACAAAGATCACCATGAAGTCTTGTACTCAAGGCGGCCTTACATCTAAGGTCCCAGTATAATATTCTAAGGTTAAATCATTTTCACCCCAAACACCCTCTTCACTAACCAGGCTTCTAAATCACATTTTAGCACAAAGCTATCTGAACATAATACTTAACACATTATCATAACATCAATACATACAAGTCTCTAGAGGATTAAGGATATACCTGAAAATAGGCGGTTCAAAGGACCGCTAAAAGCTGAACTTCCACGCGACCTCTGCCGTGGCTGCCAGTGTATGAACATCCTGCCTAGCTATGGGAGGTGAAGAACCCCAATTGATCTAGTAATGTGCTATCCCACGAGTGCTACCTGGTGGACGATCTCGTCAAATGGCCGCATCGGCGCAGTATAACAATCTCCCAAAGCGATGCGACATTCTCTATGGGCTTTACCACGATAGACACCTGAGATCGGGTGGCCTCGTCCGTGAGCACTCTACTCCTGAAAATCTGAACCACAGGAGCCACGACGCTCTGAATAATCAGCGTCACGGCGTCGGTCTTGAAGGTACCACCCCGGATAGGGTGTGACGAGTTTTGGAAACTGAAGCAGTAATAGAAATGTGGTAAGTTATGAGGAAGAGTTCGAGTGTACAAGAAAGTGCGACACGTAAGGGAAGAAGCGAGCATGTATGGCGAGCATAGATGTGATCATTTCTCTTGTAAAGAGAAGGTCACGAAGGAAGTATATTTTAGACCCGGAGAGAGGTATTTGTGGTGATGTTAGAGTGTTTCCTCGTGGACTTGGATGGAAGTATTTGCGCGGGTGTTTACGTGGCGGTGTGGCGGAGTTTGTTCGTCGGTATAGTAGTGAAGACTATCTTGGCGCGTTTGTTTTGAGACTTAGAAGGAACATTGGGGCGAATGTTTCTAAGAGAGGAGAATGTTATACCGTATTTCCGATGTATATGCGTAGGGGCGTGCGTAGAAAAGTTTGGGCTTTAAAAGTGGCTTGGCGATTTACTTTGTGCCTGACACGGTTAGAGTCGTTTTTGACGAAGCGTTTTACATAACTTGCGAAGGAAAATTCGGCTATGTCATTTTAATTTTTGCGGATTTTTAGAGAGGCGAAA
The DNA here is from genome assembly GCA_029844215.1 of Przewalskia tangutica. Lineage (NCBI taxonomy): Eukaryota > Viridiplantae > Streptophyta > Magnoliopsida > Solanales > Solanaceae > Przewalskia > Przewalskia tangutica. The sequence goes on from CM056728.1 coordinate 68,646,020, forward strand.
AATTTTGGACCAACGGGAGGGTGACATGTGTCACCCTCACATTGGAAGCAAGTGGGGGCGGTAATCTTGGACGATTGGGCCTTGTTTTAGTCAAGGGGTTGGTAGGATATTTTGTGCAAGTTGGTGTGGTAGATGGATAAGGTGCACATGGATGAATCTTGGCCCTACACTTGCCTTGCACTTGGCATGATCTTGGCCATTGGTTGGCCTTTACTTGACCTATAAATACCCCCCCCCCCCCCCCTTTGAAGACTTATTCATCCTAAATTAAATTCCAAGTCTTGAAATCCTCCCTCCCTCCTTGTTGGTTTCGTCCCCCTCCCCTTTCGAGAAGGCCTTGGCGGGGTACCATTACACTCCTGGGGCCTTGGCGAGGTACACCACTTCTAGTGGTATGGTAGTGGGGTACCCCCTACCTTGAGTTGTTTGCGTAAATACACCCCACTTGGTAGATATACTCTCAGTATTGTTACTATACCCAAAATACCTTGGTATACCTTGTAGTATTCCAGATACCTATCGTGGAGCAGGAAATACTCTGGTATGTCCTTTTGTCTCAAGCGAACCCTAAGGAAAAATCTCCATAGTTGGTTGGAGTATTAAGAAGAAGTTGCGTGGACCTTCTAAGGGTTGTTGGAGGCGGGTTGGAGCACCGGAGTAGGAGCTAAGCGTTGCTTGGGGCCAAGCATTTATACTTGGATAATTATGGGCTTATCGAGGTAAATATGTTGTCTCCCTTTTGTAATTAGAGTTTGCATCTTTGTTGAAGTATAAGAATAAGTATAAGTATATACAAAGGAAAGTATATAAGAAGGAAATGGTAGTACTTACATGGGTGTATTCTGATGGAATTGTGAAGTTTGTGGTGGGAAGTCTTGATTTTAAAGTAGAATCTTGTATCTAGATTTATTCTACAGAGTAGTCTAGGCTTTGATAGACTTGTATAACCATTATAGGTTGAATGTTACGTGAGTAGCATGTCTCTTGAAAGGTGGACAAGGCTAAGTAGGGTTATAGCCGTGGGCGATTTGCTAATAGTCGATAATCGTCGCGAGGTATGTGATTCTTCCTATCTCTTGGCGTGATATTTTAAAAGAATATATATATATAGTGCGGTAGGCGTCTGGCGTGCTAATTGAAGCGTGGTTATGCGGCAATGTCTTTTGACTTAAGCTGAATAATAAGAATCTTGAAGTATTTCAAGAGAATTAAAGCTGTTTTTGAAAGAAGAGTAATACTTGGTTTTAAAAGCTTAAGAGTTATACTAGCTTTATGGGAAGTTAGGTATAACGGCTTAAGAAAGATAAAATGAATGATTTATTGATTTTAGAAGTTAAGAGACTTGATCTTAAAAGATAAGAGACTTGACTTAAATGAATTAATATGAATTTTGTGTGAAACCTCATTAAGTGAGTAATGAGTACTTGGTTTTAAAAGGAATAATGTTTCTTGATTTGGAAATCGAATGAGTATCGACAAACCAACTGCGGCGTTAATAAAGGAAATGTTTTGATTAATGAAGTATTATTAAAACCGGTAGAAACCTCCATCTGCATAGAAGCTAAGATGAGACAAAATGATACTACATTTCCTAGATCATGTGCTTAATAAGATTGATTATGAACAAGAATAACCTACTCGCATATAGGGCATATGTTTCTCAGTTGTTTAAAAGAAATTATATTAAGTAAATGAATAAGACTATGAACTACGAAACCTTTCTAAAATAAAGCGTGAACATTTGAAATTAGGTAAACTTGAACGTTTGGAAAATAATGTTGTTACTTGATTTACAAAGGGAAGTGTTTTGGTTTACTTAAAAAGACAGTCACTCTATTTTATACTACGGGTATTGTGTGACACGTGAAAAAGCGGATCTTTTAAAGAGTTAATGTATGAAGTACTTTGGGGATAGATACCCGAACTTGTTAGCATAAAATACCTTGTGTGAATAACTTGATTGTGATAACCTTGTAATACTTTCTTGTTGATTTGATAAGTAAACATGTTAGGATCTTCGTGTGTTAGTATCTTGTGATTGTTATGTAAGGGTCATTCTTGTTGTGCTTACGTTGTTAAGCGTTAAGCCCGTTATCTTATTATTGTATCACATACCCCTTTGACTTATTATACGAGGGCTTGCCACCGCTTGATGCGGTCATCGGCTATCACGGTCTATGAGACTATGCGGGCGGTATGCTCGAGTTGATCATTCGGGTGTTTAGCGATCACGGGATGCCCTATCACGGTCTTTGAGGACTATGTGGTCTTTGAGGGACTATGCGGCTCTGAAGTCGAGGAGGATACTGGGGTTAAGTGCCTCCGTCACGGAGTATACCTCGGTGATGCAGGACCGTGATTGAGAATACCTCATGCGGAGTGCATGTGTGACCTATGCGGAGGCTGCGGTAAGATTCGAGGATAGGCGCGCGCGGTGATCTGCAGGCGAGTGGCGGCCGATCGTAGTGCGGTGCAGAAAGACCTCGTGATCTGATTTATGGCATTTTTAGTGCGTGGGTCTTAGTAGTGGCTATGCCTTACGTACTTACCCGTGCGGTTCTATTGTGATGACTTTGAGGCGTGAGTCACGACTTGACATATTTGCTTATTTATTTTGAAATGTAGTTTGGTTATCATACATGTCTCTGCTTTATATAGACTCACTATGATTTCATTTCTGATGTTATTTTGATTTCACATCTAAATTTTTGTTGTCTTGACCTCGCCCGAGTCTTTGCGTTCATGCGCGAGTAAAGGTACACGATCGTTGATCCTCCCTCTTATGGTCACAGTTAAGAGTTTGGGAAAGCTCGGATTATCAGGAGGCTTATCTTGGTATAGCCCCTGTTGTTGTAGGTGCTTACGTTCGGGGTATGGCGGGGCCACTGTCAAAGTCGTTGTTGTCATATCATTCGTAGAAGTGCAGTAATCTTGTTGTGGGCGGGGTTGTAATGGGATGTAAGCTATTCAAATTGTTATTTATATATCACGAAGGTAGGTTTTTGGTTGCTTTGTCTTATTTCACTGTCTTATTGCATTGGCCGTATTATTGTTTTATGTTCCGATTTTCTACGATGTATGACTACTTGGGTGCGGGTAAGGCACGATCATGAGCCGAGCGAAGTCGTGATAAAGTGGTATCGAGCGATTAATCCTCGGAAAGTGTCTCTGAGCCGTATCGATGAAGTCTTGATTATCGGTGTGTTGTGCACCACGCGATGTCGAGGAGGCTATAGGATATTTAGGATTGGTTTCCATTCTTCTCACTCTGAGATCGTGCCTTAGAGGCTGTGTTGTAAGTTGGACCCTCTAACGTATTTCTTTCCACTTGCAGGTATGCCTCGCGTAGAGCAGGCCGGGCAGGAGAGCGCGGCGTAGAGAGCTACGAGTAGAGTTCGGAGGGTTCTGAGGGCCAAGCGATCATCACAGGGTGGTGTTTTATTCGGGGATTATGCTCGTCGCTGGCCCAGTGAGTTTATACGCGGCGGCGATTCCTGCTGCGGCCATGATATTTGAACATTGGTTCGCGGCCAGGAGCAGAGAATATAGATTGCAAAGGCGACCTGTTACTAGCTATGGATTTGGCTACGGAGAATATACGATGTCTGCATGTCTTGATGACTATCTAAGAGAGGATTGTGCAAGAGTAATTCTTTAGTTAGGCTTGGCATGGCACGTATGCGGGCTGATGCGCGGCCGAGAAGGCGTAGATCAGCGGGTTGAAGGGCGAGAAGAGGGCGAGCGGCGTGGTCGCTGGTAACTTTGAGGTGAATTGCCTCGCGGCCAGTTAGATATGCACCTCCGCCCGGTGCGAGTGGTCCTCACGGGGTTCGGGGCGTTCGGGGTATGTAGGAGTTGGTGAGCTCGGGACTTAGGTTCCGCGGTGTGACGTATGTCATTAGGGAATGTCGTCTTTTGTTGGTGCTCGTTGTACTACGGCCGTCGAGTCGATGTCGAAAGGTGTCTAGTAGGAGGACTTAGCCGAGATCGGTGGGTAGTTCGTTACCTTCCACTGGCTATAAGCCTGCAGGCGAGTTTATTAAACGACTAAGGGGAGTGAAACAGTAGATACATGTATATCCTTAACCCTCTAGATATAAGTTTGTGTGATAAGATGTGTATATCGTAAGTGCTATGTGCTGATATCAGCATGTTAATTGTGATTAGAAATCATGGTTAGTTAACTGAGTAAGATTTGGGGATAGAAAGGTGTGAGCCTTAGAATGTTATACGTAGAGACCTTAGAGGCAAGGCCGTCTCGAAAGAAAGATTTATTTTGTGTTTGACCCTTGCAGTACATAGTGCGCGTGGGATATATTATGTGATAAGTCACTGAGTAGTGTGGAATGAAAGAGGGTAGTTGAGCTAAGAAGACGCTAGGTTTTAAGTAGCGTGATTAATAAGATTGTTAGGATCGGGAGCTAGTATTTTGGCGTTCTTAGGGTCGGGTTGGGAGCACGATGCGGGTCAACCGGCTTTGTATGGTGGTGGGTCTGTTTGTGGTGGTCGCCTTGTGGTAAGTCACGAGGGTGTTAGGCCCAAGTTTAGTTAACGTCTGAGTTCGTGGATGCGTTCAACGATGGTCGGGCGATGGGGCAGCCCATCGTGGTTTTCGATCGGGGCCGTGTACTCGGCGATGTTGATTTACGAGAAAGGGTGTAAAGGCGGCGCAGGTGCCTACGCCACCTTATGACGATGGAGCCGAGTGCATTTGTTTCTTTCTAGAGGTTTTACGGCGGGGTTAGGAACTCGGGTAAGTCTCCGTGTCGCGTTCGCCTCGGGCGGTGTTTGGATTTGAGGTAGTTGTGAGGATTTTTGTCTCCTGTTGGTGAAGTGTTTAAGCTACCATTTAAGTGTTCGGATGTTGCCTTATGAAGCCTTGTAGGGCGGAAGTGTAAGTTGTCGATCGATTGGTTCGATGTTGGCAAGGTTGGATAGTTAGTTGAGCTTGTTCCGGTAATGTGGTTAGGGTGAAGCTTGTCTAGAAGAGGTTATTGGCGGCTCGGAGAAATCGTGCGGATAATCGGCGGCGCGCTTAGAGTTGAGTTGTGATCGGTCTTCTTGAAGGTACCACCGGATAGGGTGTGGAGTTTTAGGCGAAGCGATGCGAAATGTGGTAAGTTATGAGGAAGAGTTCGAGTGTACAAGAAGGGTACGACACGTAAGGGAAGAAGCGAGCATGTATGGCGAGCATAGATGTGATCATTTCTCTTGTAAAGAGAAGGTGCGAAGGAAGTATATTTTAGACCCCGGAGAGAGGTATTTGTGGTGATGTTAGAGGTGTTTCCTCGTGGACTTGGATGGAAGTATTTGCGCGGGTGTTTCTGTGGCCAGGTGTGGCAGGTTTGTTCTCGTCGGTATAGTAGTGAAGACTATACTGGCGCGCGTTTGTTTTGAGACTTAGAAGGAACATTCGGGACGAATGTTTCTAAGGAAGGAGAATGTTATACCGTATTTCCGGTGTATATGCGTGGGGCGTGCGTAGAAAAGTTTGGGCTTTAAAGTGGCTTGGCGATTTTACTTTGTGCCTGACACGGTTAAGTCGTTTTTAAATGAAGCGTTTTACATAACTTGCGAAGGAAAATTAGGCTATGTCATTTTTAATTTTTGCGGATTTTTCAGAGAGGCGAAACATTTTGGACCAGCGGGAGGGTGGCGTGTGTCACCTCGCATTGGAAAGCAAGTGGGCGGTAATCTTGGGCGATTGGGCCTTGTTTTAGTCGAGGGGTTGGTAGGATATTTTGTGGTAGATGGATAAGGTGCACATGGATGAATCTTGGCCTACACGCCTTGCACTTGGCATGATCTTGGCCGTTGGTTGGCCTTTACTTGACTATAAATACCCCCCTTTGAAGACTTATTCATCCTAAAATAAATTCCAAGTCTTGAAATCCTCCCTCCCTCCTTGTTGGTTTCGTCCCCCTCCCCTTTCGAAGGCCTTGGCAGAGGTACCCACCCTCCTGAGGCCTTGGTAGAGGTACACCACTTCTAGTGGTATGGCCGTGGGGTACCCCCCCTACCTTGAGTTGTTTTCGTAAATACACCCCCACCTTGGTAGAAATACTCTCCAAGTATTGTTACTATACCCAAAATACCTTAGCCGTATACCTTGTAGTATTCCAAAGATACCTCTATCGTGAGCAGGAAATACTACGTATGTCCTTTTGTCTCAAGCCAGACCCTAAGGAAAAATCTCCATAGTTGGTTGGAGTATTAAGAAGAAGTTGCGTGGAACTTCTAAGGGTTGTTTGGAGCGAGTTGGAGCACCCGGAGTAGGAGCTAAACGTTGCTAAGGACCGACATTTATACTTGGATAATTATGGGCTTATCGAGGTAAATATGTTGTCTCCCTTTTGTAATTAGAGTTTGCATACTGTTGAAGTATAAGAATAAGTATAAGTATATACAAGGAAAGTATATAAGAAGGAAATGAAGCGCTTACATGGGGTGTATTCTGATGGATTGTGAAGTTTGTGGTGAGGAAATCTTGCCCAATTTTAGTAGAATCTTGTATCTAGATTTATTCTACTGAGTAGTCTAGGCTTTGATAGACTTGTATAACCTTTATAGGTTGAATGTTACGTAGTAGCATGTGCTACTTGAAGGTGGACAAGGCTAGTAGGGTTATAGCCGTGGGCGATTTGCTAATAGTCGATAATCGTCGCGAGGTATGTGATTCTTCCTATCCTCTTGAGCATGATATTTTAAAGAATATATATATATATAGTGCGGTGAGCGTCTGGCGTGCTAATTGAGCGTGGTTATGCGGCAATGTCTTTTGACTTAAGCTGAATAATAAGAATCTTGAAGTATTTCAAGAGAATTAAACTGTTTTTGAAAGAAGAGTAATACTTGGTTTTAAAAGCTTAAGAGTTATACTAGCTTTATGGGAAGTTAGGTATAACGGCTTAAGAAAGATAAAATGAATGATTTATTGATTTTAGAAGTTAAGAGACTTGATCTTAAAAGATAAGAGACTTGACTTAAATGAATTAATATGAATTTTGTGTGAAACCTCATTCGTGAGTAATGAGTACTTGGTTTTCAAAGGAATAATGTTTCTTGATTTGAATCGAATGAGTATCGACAAACCAACTGCGGCGTTAATAAAGAAATGTTTTGATTAATGAAGTATTATTAAAACCAGTAGAAACCTCCATCTGCATAGAAGCTAAGATGAAACAAAATGATACTACATTTCCTAGATCATGGCTGCTTAATAAGATTGATTATGAACAAGAATAACCTACTCACATATAGGGCATATGTTTCTCAGTTGTTTAAAAGAAATTATATTCGTAAATGAATAAGACTATGAACTCTGAAACCTTTCTAAAATAAGAAGCGTGAACATTTGAAATTAGGTAAACTTGAGCGTTTGGAAAATAATGTTGTTACTTGATTTACAAAGGAAGTGTTTTGGTTTACTTAAAAAACAGTCACTCTATTTTATACTACGGTATTGTGTGACTTACGTGAAAAAGCGGATCTTTTAAAGAGTTAATGTATGAAGTACTTTGGGGATAGATACCCGAACTTGTTAGCATAAAGTACCTTGTGTGAATAACTTGATTGTGATAACCTTGTAATACTTTCTTGTTGATTTGATAAGTAAACATGTTAGGATGCTCGTGTGTTAGTATCTTGTGATTGTTATGTAAAGGGGTCATTAACTTGTTGTGCTTACGTTGTTAAGCGTTAAGCGTTATCTTGTTATTGTATCACATACCCGCTTGACTTATTATACAGGGCTTGCCACCCTTGATGCGAGTCTATCGGCTATGCGGTATATGAGACTATGCGGGCGGCGGTATGCTCGAGTTGATCATTTGGTGTTTAGCCGTCACGAGATGCCCTATCACGGTCTTTGAGGACTATCACGGTCTTTGAGGACTATGCGAAGTGCGGAAGTCGAGGCGGATACGGGGTTAAGCTGCCTCCGATCGGGGTATACCTCGGTGATGCAGGAGCATGATTCGAGAATACCTCATGCGGTGCATGTGTGACCTATGCGGAGTGCGGTAAGTTCGAGGATAGGCGCGCGCGGTGATCTGCGAGGCGGTGGCGGCCGATCATGTAGTGCGGTCTAGAAAGACCTCGTGATCTGATTTATGGCATTTTTGGTCGTGGGTCTTAGTAGTCGGCTATGCGCCGTACTTACCGTCTGGTTCTATTGTGATGACTTTGAGGCGTGAGTCACGACTTGACATATTTGCTTATTTATTTTGAAATGTAGTTTGGTTATCATACATGTCTCTGCTTTATATAGACTACTATGATTTCATTTCTGATTTATTTTGATTTCACATACTAAATTTTTGTTATGCGATCTCGCTTGAAGCTGCGTTAAATGCGCGGTAAAGGTACACCAGTCGTTGATCCTCGCTCTTAGGGTCACATTTCAGCGTTTGGGAAAGCTCCATTTCTCCAGAGGCTTATCTTGGTATAGTCCCCTGTTGTTGTAAGTGCTTACATTCAGGGGTATGACGGGGCCCGGTCCGTCGTTGTTATCATATCATTCGTAGAGGTATGTAATCTTGTTGTGGCGGGGTTGTAATGGGATATAGCTTGTTCAAATTGTTATTTATATATCTGAAGGTAGCAGTTTTTGTTAGCTTTGTCTTCTTATTTCCTTTGTCTTATTGCATTGGCCATGTTATTGTTTTATGTTCGCTGATTTTCTATGATGTATGACTACTTGGGTGCCCGGGTAAGGCACGATCCACGGAGCCGGGCAGTCGTGACAAAGCGTGCCACTCGCCTTGTAACCCGTCTCCTCTGCTCCCATTGTGGGGTGGAGGCTCGAGTCTTGTGGTCTCTGTAGAGGCGCATTGCTCTACTCGCGACTCCTCTGCTGCCTTGCCCATACGGGCGGGTTGCCTTCTGGAGGCATAAGCGGTAAAAGCGAGATCGTCGGGCGTCGACTTACAACACGGCTCTAAGGCACGATCTCGGAATGAGAAGAAAGAAACCAATCCTAAATGTCCTATAGCCTCACGATTATAGATGTGGTGCCTGACACGCCGATAATCAAGACTCTACTAGACATGGTGCGGTGACACTTTCAGAGGACTAAGCGCTCGATACCACTTTTGTCACGACCGAACCGGGGCTCGTGGTGGTGCCTACCGGGCACCCTGGTGATACAACATCGAGAAAAACCAGCGGAAATAAAAACTTAAACATTTAAATAGACATGGATCAAGATAAAGAAAATAGGCCAACCAAAGCGGTTGCCTTTCAACATATATATATAGGCGTTTGAACAATTACAATCCGACAACCACTTGCTGCGGTGCTCTGGACCTCTAAGATTTTTACAACAACTATGGCGGACGGGGCCGCGCCATACCACAGAATGTACAGAACCTACGGACTCGGGGTAGCATGCAAAGATAAGCCTCAGGAAGGCAGCTTCCCGATATGCTTAAAGGTGATCCTATGGCGGGGATCGACGGCCGATGTAACTCTACTGCGGCATGAGCGGCCCCGAAGGAGAGTCGATCTGCAAGTACCAAGTATGTGGCGAAAATCACGTAAATGAAATCATAATAGTCTATATAAGCGGGAGACATGTATGATTGCAAACTACGATACCTGACATATAACGATTATATCAAGTCGAGGACTCGCGCCTCCAAATCATCACTCGTGCGTGGAATTCCTTCCTCTTGCGGCGATCTATGATATAACAACACCGGGTATCATGAACACGAGTCCCTTTGTGTCATAAAACCGTCTGAGGCAAGTATAACTACGGTCCGGCCGTACCAATAATGTACAACCGTATCATGAAGGCGACGCGTGGCAAGTCAATAGCCTCCACCGGCTCCGCTGCACCGCGTAGGCGCGGGGCAAGTGAATCGGCTCGCAGATCCTGGCCGTAAGTCACGAAGCTCCGTCCAAACAACGACTCGCGAAGGCGACCGTGGCGGTGCAATAACCTATACGAGATCCACTGCGTCCGCGTGGTAGCGGGGCAAATAAGCGACTCGTGCCGATCCTGGCCGTAAGTCACGATACTTTGCCGCGAAGGCGACCGTGGCGGTGCGATAACCTATACGGATCCACTGCGTCCGCGTGGTAGCGGGGGCAAGTAAGCGACTCGCGCCCGATCCTGGCCGTAAGTCGCGATCTTGCCATAAATAACCATAATGGTCACGTGTCCATCATCCGGTGTAGACATGCCCGTGTAATAATAATAATGGAGCGTGCGTGGAATCTCCGTCCTTTGCGGTATGTCCAAGTAAGTTCTCAGCAAGTCAGCGGCCCTCCGTGAGAGGCAGCGGTAGAATAGAAACACAATTCTTGCACAACAAAGACTATCTCAATAAGCATAGGCAAGTTATCAAACAACAAGCACAGGCAAGTTATACACAACAAGCATAGGCAGTTTACACAACTCACAGTACTTTCATTTTATGTCAAAATCCGGGTGTTAACCCTAAAGTACTACGTACGTTAAATTCCTTTTAAAGAGATCCATTCCTTTTATAAAAGTCACCCGATACCCGTAGTATAAAATAGAGTGACTCACATTTTTAGGTAAACCAAAACACTTTCCTTTTCAACCACATTCTTTTCCCTAAGGTTCCAGTTTGCCTAATTTCAATTACTCAAGGCTCTTTATTTTAGAAAAGTTTCATAGTTCAATGTCTTAATTTCTTTTAAAACAATTGAGTAACATATGCCTTATATGAGTGTAGGTTATTCTTATTCATAATCAATCTTATTAAGCAGCCATGATCTAGGAAATGTAATATCATTTTGTCTCATCTTAGTTTCTATGCAGATGGAGGTTTCTACTGGTTTTAATAATACTTCATTATTCATTACATTTCCTTTATTAGCAGCTGCGGTGGTTTGTCGATACTCGTTCGATTTCGAAATCGGTAAAGCGTTATTTCTTTTAAAAACCAAGTACTCATTACTCACGAATGAGGTTTCACAAAATTCATATTAATTCAATTAAGTTAAGTCTCTTATCTTTTAAGATCAAGTCTCTTAACTTCTAAAATCGATAAACCATTTTCTTTACCTCTTTTAAGGCGTTATACCTAACTCCCGTAAAGCTAGTATAACTCTTTTTAAAACCTTTTAAAACCAAGTGTTACTCTTAACAAAAATGGTTTCTTAACTCATTACTTCAAGTTTCTTATTATTGGGCTTAAGTCAAAAGACATTTGCCACGTCGTCGTCTAGTACTATATATATATTCATGCTCGAGTATAGGAAGAATCACATACCTGCGTGGCGATTATCGATTATAAGCAAAGCGCTCACGGCTATAACGGCTAGCCTTGTCCACCTTCTAAGTAGCACATGCTACTTGCGAGAACATTCAACCGATAAAGGTTATCGATCTACTGTAAATCTGATCTAAGTAAAGTCTGATTTAAACTTACATCTTAATATTCTTACGAAGTGATTTGATTTAATCCTTTTACGTAATATCCTTCTATTACAGTTCAAATCTCTTACATGAATCTTATATTCATTTATATACCACTACATTATGTAATTTCCAATTACACTAGAAGAACGATAGTATTTACCTCGATGAGCCCAAAATTATCCAAGTTTAACGTCGATCACGAGCAACGTTTAGCTCTACTCAGAGTGCTCGATCGCTCCAAACAACCCTTAGAAGTTCTCACGCCTTCTACTAAACAACTTCAACCGACTATGAAGGTTTTCCTTAGGGTTTCGTTTAGTGGCTAAAGGAAAGTATAATAGTATTTAAGACTCTACGTATAGAGGTAACTTTGGAAAGTACTACAAGGTATATGGGCTAAAGTATTTGGGCATTATAACAATACTTGGAGTATTTCTATACCCAAAGGGTATTATCTGAAAACAACTAGGCTAGGGGGTACCCTCTCGGCCAAGCCTCGCTCGAGGGGAGAAAGGCTCTCGGCGAGGCTTGAGGGGAGGTGCTCTTGGACGAAATATCAAGAGGAGGGAGTATTTTGAGACTTAGAAAGATTGCTCGAGTTTGGATGAAATAACTCTTGACAAGGGGTATTTATAGGTCGAAATGGCCAACCAATGGCGAGATTCTTCCAAGTGTTAGGCAAGTGTAGGGCTAGGATTAAGCCATGTGCACCTTATCCTTCTACCACACCAACTTGCACAAAATATCCTACCAACTCTGATGCCACCTTTTAGTCCCTGCGCTGAGTCCTTTGATGTGAGGGTGACACGTATCGCCCTCGTTGATCCAAAATGTTTAGTCTCTCGGAAAAATCATAAAATTTAGAAATGACATGGCGAATTTTCCCTTCGAAGTTTAGTAAAGCGTTTAGTCGAAAAAGCGACTCCTTCGGCACTTGTGCCCAAATTTGAACCTAGCCTAACTTTAAGGCTCGAATTATATCGTGCGCCCTCGTACATACTGCGGAAATACGAGGTATATGAAACTTAATCAACTCAATCGAAGTCGCTCCGTAGTAGTTTAGAGCCTCTCCAAGACACTTCAATCCGACATTTGAGACCATAGAACAACACCGACAAATATCCTTCAAATCTCCAAACAAAACCTAGAAAGGCAACTAGGTTTCGTTTTCTGACTAACAGTAAACTACCTTTTCCAAGATTTTCTATTGAGATATGCTTACACTACCCTCAAGAACCTTGGTTTAAAGTGGGGAGTTGAATGAACAAGAAACAAATTTTTTTCCTTTTGAAATGGAGGGAACCCGAGAGCTCTTCCTTGAGTTCTTCAAATTTGTGAAAATTTCTCTAAGTGTTAAGCTCACTCTTACTACTAGTAGTATAATATAGCACCTTGGAGGGTCAAGATATGAACAAATGTGAGGCTTGGATGCAATCTTATAAAATATCAAGACTTGGTGGGTCCTTTGACTTGGTCAAGAAACTCAAGCTCACAACTTGGAAGACTTAGTCATACAAGACTATGGTCAATGACCATCTTAGCCTTGATATTTTCGTCCAAGGCATCACTAAGGGGGGGTGACACGTGTAAGCCTCCCATTAAATCTAATAATGCGTTTAGCAATTTCATAATTCCGATAAATTTTTACAAGTCTCAAATCTTAACACTTGTGAGTTCTTACGTACGTTCTTAAAACATGTCTTGTAAATACGGGGTGTAACATAGAGCCTATGTTTTCCCGGTAGTTAGGGAAGCAGGAAAGGAAATTACGCCATTTAGATTTAGAAGTGAAGCGATTAAATCATGCCTTGAAGATTTAGGGGCATGGCGTATATATAGACTTCATGTGGATATTTGTGCGGACCACAAAAGCCTCGGTATATCTGCGGTAGGCGGTAGAATTTGCGGCAATGACGGTGGTTAGAGTTATTGAAGGATTGTGATATCGATATCTATACCACCCGGGAAAGCAAGGCGATTAAAGATACTCTTAGTCGCGGATCTAAGGGTAGTATGCGGATAGGCGCCGGATATCTTGGGCGTGGTCAGTGAGATTCTTGATTCACGAGCCTAGGGGTTGATTATCATTTCAAGGTTAATGAAGTTTAGATCCAGAGGTTGCGAGTCTTAGTCGTTGAGGAGGTAAAGAGGCGTGATATGAGGATCGGTTATGATCTGATATCGAGATCTGGCTCTCAGAAGAGAAGAGCTGTTTGAGTAGCCGGATGAGTCTTTGTGATATGAGATAGATTGTGTACCGGTCTTTGCGGGACTAGTCAGCGGAGTTTTAGGGAGGCATCTGATGCTTATTGCTCAAATTGTTGGGTCGACTAAGTTGTGTCGTGACCTCGGATGTATGTATGGGTAAGATGGCCAGGAAAAGGGGCGTAGCGAGTTGTTGCTTAATATCCGAATTAGTAGCGGTCATGGTTGAACACGAAGCCCGATGGGCTATTACGAGCGATTTAGACCCGACTTAGACATGTGAGGTAATTAAAATGGATCTTGTTACGAGGTGGCATCGTACTTTCGGAGGAAGTCGACTCCACAGGTCATAGTAAATAAATTTGTGAAACCAAGCGTGTTCTTTCGGTTAGGACAACGTACTCGGCTGGGGATTATGCTAGCTTGAATAGCAGGGGGATTGTGAGACGGCACGGGGTTCCTACGTTTATGATGTCAGACAGATGAGCTCGATTACAGATAACTTCTGGAGGTTTTTCAGAAGGGGTTAGAGACACAGATAAGTCTCAGTATTGCATTACACCCTCGGGCCAAGCGGACGAGCGAGCGTACTATCCGAGCGCGAGGATAGGTTGTGAGCTGTGTTCTTGATTTCGAAATAGCGGGAGGTTTATTGCCTCTTGTTGTGTTACGTGCGATATGAGATACCGCTTCCGGTATTGAGATGGCCTGTATGAGGCCTTGTATGTAGAAAGTGTAGATCGCCGGTTGGATGGTTCGACATAGGCGAGGTTGATTATTTAGTCGAACTTGATTGGCGGGATGTGGATAAGGCGAAGCTTATCCGGGAAAGATTATTAGTAAGCTTAGAGTCAGTAGAAACTTTATGTAGATAACCGACGTTGACACATGGGGTTCATCTTGACATTTTAGTATGAGTATTGTTATGTGGCCTCGTGTGGTATTATTGGTATGTAGGGGTTGTAAGGAGACTATGTCGCTATCTTTAAGTTTGACTCCCGAAAGAACATTCGGGGACGAATGTTTCTAAGGGGGGAAGAATGTTACACCCCGTATTTCCGGATATGTTTATAAGAACATAAGTACGAACTCAAAATGTTAAGATTTGGAGACGAGTAAAAATTTATCGGAATTATGGAATTATCGGAAAACGAAATATTGCGACGAATGGGAGGGCGACACGTGTCACCCCCCTTATTGGCCTTGGACGAATTGGGGCATGGATATAATGGTCATTTGACCACTAATGAGATGATCAAGTCTTGCAAAGACTTTGGCTTGATAAGTTTGACTAAGTCAAGAAGTCAATAGCTTGAGATAATTGACCACATCTTGACCTTCCATTTGGATGAATCCTAGCCCTTGTTTTATTTATTTATACCACTACTAGTGCAAGACTAGTCTCCATACTTAGAAAATTTTTCAAGAATTGAGAGAAAAACAATGTGAGGCTCACGACTTTATGAGGTTTGAAGAAAATTTTCAATTGTTGTCAATAATCTCCCACTTTAAACCAAGGTACCTAAGGGTATTGTAAGTGTATCTCAATAGAAAGATCCGGAAATGTGGTGTTTTTCGTATTAGTCATGGCGAAAACCTAAGGAGTTATTCAACTTTGAAGATGGAACTTGAAGAAGAGTTCTTCATAGGCATCTAAAGGTTACTTGGAATGGTTTGGAATGTCGAAAGGAGGAGCTAAAGTTGATAAGGATCGACTTGCAATCTTGGATCATATTTGGGCTAAATGAGGTATAATCTTCGTCTTACTTTTGTAATTGAAGATTCCATGTTATTATAAGTTAGAAATGATCATGTGATATGTGTTATGAAGTTTGATAAGTGTTATGGAAATTTGGAAGCTCAAATCTGAAAATGACATGTTGAGTCATTTGAAATTGAAGTACAATTTGATTAGATTAACTAGAATCGTCGCATGTTATCCACTTGAAGATTATAGTTGTTATAATCAATTGCGGCCTTATAACATGTTATACTAAACAACTTGGATTGAAAAGAAATTGGAAGAAGAATTGGTATTGTTGCCCTAATTGCCGAATTGACATTGTAGTTTAGACTAGTTTGTTATATATTGTGGGGCGGAATTTTACATGTCTTGATTAAGCGTGTAATCCCCTATTGTTAACTACTTTGTTGAGCCTTAAATGTGGCGTGTTTGGTTATTGAATTCGTCCTTGAAAAAGGTGGCAAAGTATGTAGAAACAAAGGAAGTCTTTGTCAGATTTTCCGTAGAATTTAGTGACTTTGCACTTGGAATATTCTACGTTTGAAGTAAGAAGTTAATAGACGTATTATGGTCATTATAGGTTGACATACTACGTACGACAAATTGGACTTAGCAAGTGGATTAAACCGAAGAGGTATGTGGAACTTTCTTATCTCTTGAGCATGAATAAGTTGTAAATGTATAGTGCGGTGAGCGTCTGAGATTTTGACAATCTAGTCTATTTGATATCCTTGGCTTATTTTAAGAATGTCAAGTTGGTTGAGTTAGAGTTAACTCACTTGTTTAAATATTAAGGATATCTTGGTTTTCAAAAGTTAAGAGACTTTAAGTATGTTGAAAGTATTATTGATACTTGTTTTGTTGGAAAGTTTAAGTCTCTTGGTTATAAAGAAGTATGTAAGTTGCTAATGTATAAAGCTAGTATAACGGCTTTATGGGAAGTTGGTTATAATAGCTTTATGGAAAGTTAAAAAGAGTGGTTTACTCTAAGTAATTTAAGTATGTTAAATGACTTGAAATAACGAAAGGCAAATTGATTTAAAGGCATCAATTGCTTAAGGTTTTAAAAGAAAGAAGTCACTTGATTTAGAAGCGAAAATGTATTTTCTAAAAGGTATTGTGACTTGTCTTAAAATGTAGTTATGACTTGATACTACGGTTATTAGTATCTTGGAAGTTTTATATGAAAATGAGTCATTTTAAAAGAATAGAAATCGTAGTACTTTGGGTTAAACTCGGTTATAATGACATGTTAGTGCCTTAAGTAAACTAAAATGAGAGTGTATATGAATATGACTAATAAGAAGTTAGGGGGATTTATTAACTTGCTTATTTATGGTATGATAAGCAGGTAGTGCTTATGTTATGTATGATAAGCCGGTAGGGCTTATGTTATTTATGATGGTAGGTTGAGATAGGGTAAGAGTATAAATGAGGTAAAACCCAAGGCGTTATACCACCTTCTCGAGTAAGAGTATAAATGAGGGTAAACCCCAGGCGTTATACCACAGCTCGTGGTAAGAGTATAAATGAGGGTAAACCCCGAGGCGTTATACCACTGTTTAGTTGATTTGCTACCCGTGATGCGAGGAATACCTCATGCGAGTCCTTATGGGCTTATGCGGGTGAAATAGTCCCGTGCGGTAGTCTGACCTATCACGAGGAATACCTCATGCGGGTCCATGACTATCTGCGGGTGAAATAGTCGAGTAGGATTGCTTAATGATCTGTGGGCGGGTGGTCTGCTTTGATCGCGAGCTTCTATTTTTATGTTGTAAGTATACTCTTGATTCTTGTCATTGTTAGTAAGGCCTTTGCGTCTTGTTAATTGAGTTATCATACACTGTCTCGGTTTATTATAGACTTATGATTTCATTCTGATACTTTGGATTTCACATATTTGGTACATGTTATCTTGACCTCCTTGGGCTGCGTTCATCTGCGAGTGGAAGTCTGAGTTCTTTGGTCCTCGCTCTTAGGATCCTTTGTTCGGTGTTGAGAAGCTCGCTTTATTAGGAGGCTTATCACTGGTATTGTCGGTTGTTGTACATTCGGGGTATGGCGGGGCCTGTCACTTGAGTTGTTATTCTTAAGTGCGTAGTCACATTGTGGTTTGAGTGTAAAGAAAAAAAAATGTCTTATTTTATTAAGTATAGTTTACGGAAGGTGTCCTTATCGGCTAGCCTGTTGTTATTTTATGTTTAAGCATTTTATCAGTTGTGTATGTTCCGCTGCTATTCTCTGATGTATACCGAAAGGGGTGCCCAGGTAGGACACCAGTCGCGGGCCCGGGTCGTGATAATAACGTTCGAGTTTTGTGAGGAGGGGTCACGGACGGAAGGTCCATTGATATGTTTACGGATCTTAGGTGGTGGCCATGTGTGGTATCATTAGTCTTGTGGAGTACTGATTGATAGGCATAGTATAGAGATTGTGCCGGAGTGTGTATAGCTTGAAAACCGACTAAGAACATTCGGGGACGAATGTTTCTAAGGGGGGAAGAATGTTACACCCCGTAAGTCCAGGACATGTATAAGAGAATGTACGTAAGGAATCAAGACTTGGAAATTAGTACGAAAGGAAGAATTGTTTTCAAACGGAAAATCTTAGACGTCGGAAAGGAAAAATGTTCGTTGTTGAGAATTGAATTCTCAAAATGTATTATTTGAAGAGTATGGAACTTATTAACATTATGGAAATTTATTTTTTACGGATTTGGTCACGTGGGGCCCACCCGAGGGATTTTACGTTTTGTGGGGCCCGAGGGTTCTGAGAATTTTATGGGCGAATGAGAGGCGACCGTGGCACCCACATAAGGTCTTGGGACGATTTTTAGTAAGGGTATAATGGTCATTTGACCAATGTGTAGATGACAAAGTCTTGCTAATTAAGAGCTTGACATTGTTGACCGAGTCGAAACCGTTTGGCTTGATCCCGTTCATCAATTTTAACAAGTGTTTTAATCTAAACCCTCCAGTGTTATATATCATCCTAAGTAGCAAGACTTGGCATTTCTACACTTAGAAAAATTAGAGAACACCTTGTTCTTCAAAGGTTGCTCTCGGCTTTGTGGTGCTTTTGGAAGACAAAATTTTGCAATTTTGGTTCTTTATTCCTGAGACTTGAACCCAATGTCCCTAAGGGTATTGTAAGTATATCTCGATAGAAAGATTTGGAAAAAGCAGCGTTTTTCGTATTAGTCATGGCGGAAACTTAAGGAGTTCTTGACTTTGAAGTTGGAACTTGAAGATGGGTTCTTCATAGGCTTCTAAGGAGTGCTTGGAGCAGATTGGAACATAAGGAAAGGAGCTAAGAATTGCTAAGTAGCGACTTTGAATCTTGGAAATTTTAAGGGCTTATAAAGGTATAACTTTTGTCGTTTTAGCAATTAAGGTTTACTTATTGTTGTAGTTATGGATATTAGCAAGCATGAGTTATATATTATGTAATTGGATAAATGTATTGGCTATTGGAACCTAATCAGAAAACTAGCATGTTTAGCCTTAAGATTGGAATTCAAGTTGATTATTAGTTTAAGTTAAATCGCGTATGTTGTATAAAGAAGGAAATTGTAGTTGTTGAAGTTGTTTATGGCTATATAACATGTTAGACCTTAGAACTTGGAATTGGAAAAGGACTTGTGTTGTGTTATTGTTGGCGAGAATGGCTTGTGAGTATTAAACTACGCCATTATGAATTGTGGGCGGAATTTTACGTATTGTAAGGCGTGTAATCCCTTTGTTTGGTTGTTGTTTTGAGCCTTAAATGTGGCGTGTTGGTTATTGTATACGGCCTTGAAAAGGTGGCAAAGTGAGTAGAAACAAAGGAAGTCTTTGCCCGATTTTCCGTAGAATTAGAGGCGTATACTTAGTATTATTCTCGTTAGAGACTAGAAGTTGATAGTCTTGTTGTGACCATTATAGGTTGACAACTTCTCGTGCAGCGTATTAGAAGCAGCTTGTGGATTTAGCCGAAAGGTATGTGAACTATCTCCTCTTCTAGCATGATTCCTTAAGATAAAGAAAGTATGTCCTACTCCTTAAATGATCCATTCTTTGGTTGTATTTGGATTGCCTAAAATAGAAATTGTTCTGTGTACTTACTTGATTGTACTTTGATGTTTAAATTGTAAGTTGTATAATCCATTGCCTTAGTGAAGTTGGATTCTTAAAAGTGAAAGTATTTTACTTAAAGTACATAGAGTCTTGAAAAGGAAGTGGTTTCCAAATCTTTTGGCTAGTGCCTTAGTTCCAAAACCTAAAATTAGTTATAATGACTTTAGGGGAGTCAAAGGAGTGATTTACTTAATTGTTTTAAGAGAGGAGAAATGACATGATTTAAGAGAAGTAACTTGTTTTAAAGGTGTGAGTTACTTGAAGTTTAAAGGTAGAATAAACTTGTTTCTATATATTAAGAGACTTGAAGTATTTTGAAAGTTAAGAAACTTGTTTCGTTTTAAACGTATAAGTCCCTTGGATAGGAAATTGTATTTGGCTAAGGTATAAAGTTAATATAAATGGCTTGATTTAATGAAAGGCAATTTGATTTTAAGGCATCAATTGCCTAAGGTTTTATAAGAAAAGGAGTCACTTGATTTAGAAACCTAACTTTAATTCTAAAGGTATTATGACTTGCCTTGAAATGTAATTTGGACTTGATACTATGGTTAATAGTATCTTGGAAGTTTTATACTAAAGAGAGTCATTTGTTTTAAAGAGTAGAAGTATGTAGAACTTTTCCTATCTTTTGAGCATGACTAGTTGCATTATATAGTGCGGTGAGCGTCTGAAAACCTTGATATCCTTTACTTGTTTTAAAATAGCCAAGTCGGGTGAGTTAGGAGAATAACTCACTTCTTTGAAAGTTTTAAGGATGTCTTAAGTTTTAATAAGAAGTTAAGGGACTTGAAGAGTTTTAAAGTATGTGATACTTGGTTTTAAGTATAAGCCTCTTGGTTATAAAAAAAAGGAATGAATATGTCTAAAACCATAAAGGGTTATAACGGCTTTATGGGAAGTTGGTTATAACGGCTTTATGGAAGGTTAAGAAGGTTGTCTATTTTGATTATTAGGCATAAGTTGCCTAGATGGTGAAAATTTGAAGTTACTTGATTTCAAGCTTTGAAAAGAGTTTTCTAAAAGTGTAGTAACTTACTTTGAAAAATAGACACACCTTGATGTTCACGGTGTTAGTATCTTGGGGTTTTACATAACAAGGAGTCTTTTGAAAAAGAATGTCTGAGCGTAGTACTTGGGCTTGTTTAATTGACAATTATTCTATGTGTGCCTTGATAAGTACTTTGGCTTGTTTATATGGGAATTATTCTCTAAGTGCCTTGAGTTTATAAAATGAAAGTCTATAGATTTTATGAACTTGCCTATGTGTGCTGGTGATAGCCTTTAACTGCAAGTATTATGTTTTATTACATTGCCGCGACTCTCGGTTGGAGGGTCGGCTGTCTTGTTGTGAGTTTACTTGGACGTGCAGCGGTGATGTGGGATTCCACGGGTATGCTTCCATTATTTGTGTTACTCCTTGGACATGCTTGCGATGTGGGATTCCGGGGCATGTGACCAGGAGACGGGTTGGATTCCCGGATCTTTATAAAAGACATGTTAGTGCCTTAAGGAGACTAAAATGAGAGTGTAGATGAATAAGACTAATAAGAAGTTAGGGGGATTTCTAACTTGCTTATTTATTGTATGACGGCCGGTTGAGATAGGGTAAGTGTATAAGTGAGGGTAAACCCCCGAGGCCATTTATACCACTTCTCGAGTAAGAGTATAAATGAGGGGTAAACCCCCAAGACGTTATACCACCTGCTTTACCACCTTCTCCAGGGTAAGAGTATAAATAAGGGGTAAACCCCCAAGACGTTATACCACCTACCTCAGGGTAAGAGTATAAATGAGGGGTAAACCCCCAAGACGTTATACCACCTGTTTCCATGGATTTGCTACCCATGATTTGATCGTGAGTCTCCTATTTTTATGTTGTAGGTATACTCTTATTTACTCTCATTGTTAGTAAGGCCTTTGTGTCTTTGTTATTTGAGTAGTGACTTTGAGGCATGCGTCCACAACTTGATATATTGCTTATGTATTGTGTCTTGTAGGTTGGCAATCATACATGTCTCTATTTTGTTTAGGCTTATGATTTCATTCACAGTATGCCCATTTCACATACTTGGTACATTCTTGTCTTGACCTCCTTGGGCTGCGTTAAATCTGCAGTGTAGGTCTGTTGTTTGGTGATCGGCAGTGTAGGGCCTGCTCGAGTTTTAGGATAGCTCCTTACATTGGGAGTTTATCTTTTTGGTATAAGTTCTCTCGATCTGAGACTTTTATGCGATTATGGATGCAGCGGGGCCTTGTCGTCATAGTTGATAAAATTCTTAGAGTGCTGTATTCATATGTGGGATTGGACTCATGTACAGTGTTGTGTTTTTTTTTATGTATATTATATGGCAGCCTTGTCGGCTTTTCCCTTGCACGTACGTTGGTTTTAAAAAGAAAAAAAAAGAGGTGTTGTTTAAATTCCGCAGTTTACTTAGTTGTTAAGGTAGAAGGGTGCCCAGGTAGGGCACCGATCCAGCAGGGGTTGAGCGTGACAATTCTTGACTGTCACTCTTAATCCATTTAATCTGAGATCTATAGAATTTTTGACCTGTGTTGCTTTTACAACATATCCTAAATAGGCAAGTAAATGAGGCTTCGCATACCTGACTAATCAACAAACAAAGCAGGCTAGCGACTAAGCCACCACAACATCATATACACAAATGAATAGTCAAAATAGGCAAGCGGCAGAAACTGCCACTAGATAACAATAGGAATAGCGGGAACATCCCAACCAGAGTATAACAACATGCAACCCAAAACAAGGTGCAAGCGTCCGACCAGCATTGTCTCTACAGATCTCTAAGAGTAAAATACTGACATATAACGGGACAGGACCCCGTCGTGCCCAAAATATACATAAGTCTGAAAGATAAAGATCTGTACCAAAATAGCTGGCTCCGGAACAAAGGAACTCTTGGCTAACGTATAGAAGTCCTAAAGCGGAGAGTCGCTATCTGAACACCTGAACCTGTGGACATGAACTCCCCCCCCCCCCGGGAAAAAGGGGTTAGTACGATAGATGTACCAAGTATGTGAAACTGAAAAATACTGTAATTGAAATCATAACAGTTCAACGTATAACAGTAGACAAGTAAGAAATCAACTTAACTGTATAAATGTGTTTCATCAAATGAGAGTAATGAAAATCAGTTCTTACCTTTTCAAAATATGCAAGTCATGCCAAAATCATGATCTCCTTTCCTCAGGATGTACTAGAACGGTACTCGAACCCAAGTAAGTGTATATATCGTGGGACTCGAACCCACGAAAGTATATGAAATGATATAATGTCATGGGACTCGAACCCGCATCATGGAGAGCTAATCCATGGAATAATGATAATCCGAGAATTTAACCCGCTTGGGACTCGAACCCAAGTAATAAAATAGTAATAGCCGGGACTCGAACCCGGAACATACAATATAGTGTCGGCCCTCTATGTGAGAAACTCGGTGAATGTGTAATAGGGCTTGGCACGAGTAAATATCATGAGCAACTATATACAATTAGAAATCATCTTTGACTTTGATAATATCATCATAATAAGCTCTTTACTGAAAATCAGAGGCACTTGTCATAACAATTTTTCTTTAAAACTAACTTGTAGAAAATCATGTACGTCCGCCGTACTTTTACTAAAATCATGTCAAATGGAAGTTGTTTCACAAAAATCATGCCAAAAGAAAGAAGAATAGTCTCGCATACCTCTTATGCACTCTAATCAACTCAATACTAAGATGTGCCCCGTCTAGTGCGTCAACCTATAATTATAATAGTATGCTTGTCAATTCTATGATGTCTAAAGTAAGTTATATTGAACATTGAATTCTAATTTCTATAGAAATTTGGGCAGCATTTCCTCTGTTTATGTGCGTATCCACAAATCAACCAACAATTCAAATCAACCAACAATTCAAATCCAACGATAATCCGATCGATAAGTCATTATTAAGAGTATGACCACGATAGCCCGTATCTTGCACATACGACATTATACAACCTTTCTTCTTACCTTTATGGGATTTAATCTCAACAATAATCAAGGTGATTAAACCACTTATCTATCATATCCCACCAACTCTTAATTTATAATAAAAATAGTCCATTTAAGGCAATCCATCAAGTCTAACAATTAGTAACAAGAGCTCAGTCTTACATATTACTTTACTATACTTCTAACCTCTTTTAAGATATGTATTGGCGATTATAACAACGTATTTACAATTTCATAACTTATATTATAATCTAACAAGAACAACCTTTAAAGCGGGACAATCATGCCCAACAATTTCATAAAGTTGGCTAACGTATTCTGATTCTCTAATTCTTTTTCTTACTTCTTAATCCAACTTCTCTATCAACAATTCTATACCACAAATGCATCCTTAAACATTAATCTTTCCTCCCAATTTCCAACATGAAATTATAGACCATAACCAATACTTCAACTTCAACAACATGCACTTGATTGTAACAAGGAAGAATTTTAACTCAATTATATTACCAAAACAGTCTCGAAAATCTGCTCACTGTCCCAGCGAAAAATGCCACTTCACCCCTTTTTAATTCCAAATCAACATGCAAAAATCTATGATCTTACTCCATCATTCCTACACGATTTTCATCCACAAATTTGTTCAAAAACCTAGCCAAAACCGAGACTAAGGGCTGTTGGCGATGTGATTGAGCCTTTGTTTTTAAGGTTTTTGGCTTCAATTGTATAGAATATTTAATCTAAGAGGAGGGAATAAAAGCTCAATTTTTTTTTTGTTAAGAGGGAGGGGAGATTTCGACTAAGTGAGGGTGAAAGAGGAGATGAGAAATCTGATTTTTTTTTTGCTAAGTTGAAGAATGAAGGTGTTAGGATGTTAGGGCTATTTTACACATTTCCAAAATTTTAAAATGCATTTTGGTCCCCCCTTGTAATTACCCTATGGTCTTCCAATTGTTAATTTAACTAATTTAAATCCCCCAAGTAATAAGTCTTAAACCCACTTCTTTAAATCTTGATTCCGATTTCCTTTTAATTCCCGGAAATTCCATAAAGTCTCGTAATATGTAATAATCTTCAACGAAAAATATAAATAACTTATCATATTAAATACTCATTGACGTGATCGTAGCTTGTATAATTATATTTCATACCCCTCATCCGAATCTTAATCTTAATGACGTTCTTAATCCTTGTCTTGACTTA
The DNA here is from genome assembly GCA_029844215.1 of Przewalskia tangutica. NCBI lineage: Eukaryota > Viridiplantae > Streptophyta > Magnoliopsida > Solanales > Solanaceae > Przewalskia > Przewalskia tangutica. Next base: position 68,670,682 of record CM056728.1, read on the forward strand.
CGAGGTGTAACACTCGGGCCTCGACCCATAAAACTCTGGGGCATAGTTGACTCTCGGTGTTATAATAGTACAGTGTTATAGTGATACAGGGATACAGTAGTACAGTGATATAGGGTACATTTGACTCTGGTTTTATATGACACGGTAGTATTATTTGATTTTTATACTTGCCCCTTTCATTCTTTTGTACAGTTATGATCTTATTTCCTGTACTTCATGTTTACATACTTAGTACCTTGTTGTACTGACCTCCTTCGGGGGGCTGCGTTCATGTCCACAGGTCTAGGTATTGATTGTGAATCCATGAGCTTAGGATCTGGTTGACATTTGAGATGGCTCGATATTTGGAGCTTGTCATTATAGCTAAGTATATTTTTAGTGCAATGAGACCTTGTCCGTCACGGTTCTTGTCCAAATTCTTAAGTGCATATTCGTATGTGAATTTGGGTGGCTAGAGTTGTATTTACATTGTTGAACAGTGTAGACCCTTTTGGGTGACTTATATTATGGCAGCCTTATCGGCTTTTCCTTTGTTTAAAGAAAAAAAAATGAGTGCTATTTATCTTCCGCGTTTTACTTAAGTTATATGGATAGAATGGTGCCCAGGTAGGGCACGAGCCTGGGGTTCGGGGCGTGATATAACTGACTTAGTATCGACATAAACACAACTATTCTTAATAAAATTATATACATACCTGATTAGTTACATAACTTTTGAGTGGCATCGGGACATGCTATTCCCCTAACTTAATCTCGGGCATCTATACACCCTATGGTTTTTGCTCTCACACCCATAACATTCCTCAAGATCACCTGGACATTGTCTGTAATGAACTTGTCCACACTGATGGCACAACGACTGAAATCTTACATTATCCGGTCCTATGGCCCAAAGCTCCACATCTAAAATATAGCTTGATATCGGATAGACATACTCCATCACGTTTCCTTCCACATTGCTGACAACGTGGTCTACTACTTCCAAAATCTTCTTGTGCTTGCCTGGTTGCTACTCGGGAGCTTCGATCTGACACTTCTCTCAACATAAATTCTTCAGCACCTGCTTTTATCCCAAACCTTCACAATGCATCTCTTTGGTTACTTATTCCCCTTCTGCTCGTTGAGGTGAACCTTGGATGCGACTTAAGCCGTAATGGGCTTCTCGATCTCTCAAAGGTCTATATTGTGAGGGCATGCGAACATATTGTCACGACCGAATTGGGGCGTGGTAGTGCCTTACCGGGCACCCAGTAGACATGCAGTGTCGGAATATAAAACAAGACATGAAATAATATGAAGTGTAAGCAGTTTATCTGCGAAAAGTTGCCTTTCGGCATATATAACATAAACTTGAACAGTTACATCCCCTTTTACAAACTACGCCTGTGATTACTACGGACTGTTATACCCGTATTTCAGTATGTATGTGAGGCGTGCGTCTGGTTGAGCCTTAAATTAGGCGAGGGGCGAAAATTTTGTTCCTGACCCACGAAAGAATTATTTTCGGCGAAGCGTTTTCCAAACTTTGTGAGGGAAAATTGCGGTTCGACATTAATAATTTTGCGGATTTTTCCGAGAGATGAAATATTTTGGACCAGCGAGAGGCGACACTTGTCACCTCCAGTGGGCGATCTTAAGTAGATGGTGTGCGTTTTTGTGCCGTGTTTGTGGCTAAACCATGGGTCAATGTTTGGAGTGATTTGAGGAGTAGATGGCTAGGGTGCACGTGTACAAATCCTCACCTCCACTTGCCCACCACTTGTCTTGATCTTGTCCATTGGTTTCTATAAATACCCCCTTAGTTGAAGACTTCTTCATCGCCGAACACTTTCTAAGTCTTGAAAAGCCCTCTCCCCTTAGTGTAGCTCTCGTCAGAGCTTCCCCCTCCTTGAGAAGGCCTTGGCGAAACACCCTCCTAGTGGTGTTGGCGAGACATACCCACTTGCCTAGTTGTTCTCGTAAAATACCCCCCCTCTTGGTAGAAAATACTCTCCAAGTATTGTTACTATTCCAAAATACCTTAGCCTTATACCTTGTAGTATTCCAAAGATACCTCTATACGTAGAGCCCGGAAATACTACTTTTTGTCCTTTTAGTCTCAAAAACGAAACCCTAAGGAAAATCTTCATAGTTGGTTAAAGTATTAAGAAGAAGTTGCGTAGAACTTCTAAGGGTTGTTTGGAGCGGGTTGGAGCACCCAGAGTAGGAGCTAAACGTTGCTCAGGATCGACATTTAAACTTGGATAATTTTGGGCTTATCGAGGTAAATATCTTGTCCCCCTATTGTAATTAGAGTTTACATATTGTTGAAGTATAAGCTATATACAAGGAAGGTATATAAGAAGAGAATTGAACTATACTTACATAGGACTGTATTTACAGTAGACTTGTGTAGTTTGTCGGGTAGGGAAGTGCTGCCCAATTTTCCGTAGAATAAGGAATCCCGTATCTAGTTTTATTCTACAGAGTAGTCTAGACATTGATAGACTTGTATAACCGGTATAGGTTGAAGTACTGCGAGTAGCGTGTCCTACTTGAAAGGTGGACAAGGCTAGCCGGGTTATAGCCGTGGAGCGTTTTGCTAATTGTCGATAATCGTCGCGAGGTATGTGATTCTTCCTATCCTCTTGAGCATGATATCTTAAAAGAATATATATATAGTACGGTGAGCGTCGTGTGTTAAGCGAGCGTGGTTTTACTCCGATGTCTTTTGACTTGAGTTTTAATAATAAGAATCTTGAAGTATTTCAAAAGAATTAAGAAACCTTTTTGAAAGAAGAGTAATACTTGGTTTTAAAAGCTTAAGAGTTATACTAGCTTTATGGAAAGTTAGGTATAACGACTTAAGAGAGATAAAAAGAATGGTTTATTGATCTTAAAAGATAAGAGACTTGACTTAATTGAATTAATATGAATTTTGTTAATAAGTGTGAAACCTCATTCGTGAGTAATGAGTACTTGGTTTTTAAAAGGAATAATGTTTTACTGATTTCAGAAATCAGAATAAGTATCGAACGAACCACTGCAACGTTAATAAAGGGAAATGTATTGACTAATTAAGTATTATTAAAACCAGTAGAACCTCCATCTGCATAGAAGCTAAGATGAGACCAAATGATATTACATTTCCTAGATCATGGCTGCTTTAATCAGATTGTTATAAACAAGAATAACCTACTCACACATAAGACATATGTTTCTCGAATTGTTTTAAAGGAGAATTATATCATTAAGTGATTAAAACTATGAACTACGAAACCTTTCGAAAATGAGAAACTTGAGTATTTGAAATTAGGCAAACTTGAACGTTTGGAAAATAATGTTGTTACTTGATTTTACAAAGGGAAGTGTTTTGGTTTACTTAAAAAGATAGTCACTCTATTTTTATACTACGGGTATTGTGTGACTTTTGTGAAAGAAACGGATCTTTTAAAGAGTTAATGTATGAAGTACTTTGGGGATAAAAACCCGAACTTGTTAACATAAAGTAGAAGGTACCTTGTGTGAATAACTTGATTGTGTTGGTTTGTGATAGCCTTGTAATACTTTCTTGTTGATTTGATAAGTAAACATGTTAGGATGCTACGTGTGTTAGTATCTTGTGATGTTTGTGTAAAGGGGTTTCCCTTGTTGTGCTTATGTTGTTTAACGATAAGCTGTTATGTTAGTATTATATCACTCGCTCTTGACATGATCTGGGGTTAAGTGCCTCCGTCTGGGGTATACCTCAGGCGATCTGTGTGACTATGATTCGAGAATACCTCATGCGGGTCGGGGACCTATGCGAACTCTGAAAGTTCGAGTTAGTGTGCGGGGTTATACCTGCATGCGGTCTATGTGGCCATGCGGTGCGAGTCGGGGCGATGCGGGAGTAGCTACCACCGATGCGGGAATACCTGCATGCGGGCACATGTGAGTGGCCTATGCGGAGTGCGGGAAGTTCGAGGACTGAAGCGCGCATTAGATCTGCGGCGAGTGGCGGCTTGATCATGTGGCGATGCAGGCGGACCTCGTAATCTGATTTATGACCTTGTTGATGCGTGGGTTTTAGTAGTCGGCTATGCCTTACGTACCCGTGCGGTTTTATTATGACACGAGTGGGACACGGTGTTCATGTTTATTCCTTGGTGCTTTTATATCATAGGCTATGGCGGTGAGGAAGGTATTCCACGGGCATGATTGATGTTGTGGGCGTGAGACCATAGTTATATTTGAGTGGTGACTTTGAGGCGTGAGTCACGACTTGACATGGCTTATTTATTGTGAAGCTATAGTTTGGTTATCAAACATGTCTCTGCTTTATATAGACTACTATGATTTCATTTCTGATATTTTTAGTTTCACATACTTTGTACTGTTGTGCGACCTCCTTGGGCTGCGTTCATCTGCGGTAGAGTACACTGTTGTTGATCCTCGCTCATAGGAGTCCTGATTCGGCGTTTGGGAAGCTCCGTTTCTCGGAGCTTATCGGTGGTGTAGTCCACTGTCGTTGTAGGTACTTACATTCGGGGTATGGCGGGCCACTGTCCCGCCATTGTTGTTATATCATTCTTAGAGTGCAGTAATGCATTGTTGTGAGTTTGTAAAAGGGATATGCTTGTTGGATTTAAGTTTTTATATATATCGAAAAGGCAACTTTTCTCACTAAATGTTTCACACTTCATGTTATTTCATGTCTTGTCTTATATTATTGATTACTCGATGTATGTCTACTTGGGTGCGGGGTAAGGCACGATCAGGCGGGTTGGTCGTGACTAAAGTGGTATCGAGCAGGTTATCCTCGGAAAGTGTCTACGAGGCCGTATCTAGTAAGTCTTGATTATCGGTGTGTTGTGCACGCGCGATGTCGAGGCTATAGGATATTTAGGATTGGTTTCCATTCTTATCACTCTTAGATCTTGCTTATATTTGTGTTATAAGTTGGACCCCTCTAACGTATTTCTTTCCACTTAGTTATGCCTCGCGTAAGGCCGGGCAGAAGGGCAAGGCGGCGTGAGAGGCTGCGAGTAAATCTGAGAGGGATTCTGAGGCCTGCAGGCCGATCATCACAGGTGGTGCCGTTCGGGGAGTTACTGCGGCGTCGCCGGCGAGTTTAATGCGGCGATGGCGGCTCTCTCTGCGGCCATGATATTTGAACCTTGATTCCGACGATGCGAAAGTATAGATTGCAAAGGCGACCGTTACTAGCTAGGAGTTAGCAACGAAGTACATTATATCGATTTATCGCGGGTCTTGATGACTATCTAAGAGAGGTTGTGCAAGTAGCTCTTGATCGGGCATGAGCATGGCTGCGTGCGAGCTTATGCGCGGCGGCCGAAAGCGTAGAGATCGGCAGTTAATCAAGGGCGAGAAGAGGCGATCGGCGGGATCCTTTGGTAACTTCTCGGCGGACGCCTGGCGGATTGATTATGCGCCTCCGCCCGATGCGGAGTGGTCCTCCACGAACTTGGGGCGTTAGGTATGCGAGGAGTTGAGTGAGCTCGGGGCTTAAGTCCACGGCTACGTAGGTTCCGGCCAGGCCGGATTGATTTTCCCGGTGTTCCAGTGTAGCGTCGTCGGGAATGTCGTATTTTAGTTGGTACTTGTTTTACATGGCCGTCGGGGCCGTATGTCGAAAGGATGTCTAGTAGGAGGATGTAAGTAGGAGGACTCGACCTACGGATCGATTCTTGCAGTTGATGATTCGGAGAGGAGGGTGTTAGCGAGGAGGCCACTGGCGCCGGTGTGGCCGTTGTGGTAAGTGTCTTTGTGAGGAGTGTCGTACTTATTCGACAACTTGTTTTGCTTGCGGCCAGCAGGGCCATTTTACGAGGAATTGTCCGACCAGAGGTGGCGCGGATGTAGAGACTCAGCCTTTAGGATCAGCGGCTAGTTCATCACCTTTCCTAGCTATGCGCCCAGCAGGGCAGGATTGATTAGAACGACAAAGGGGGGTGAAGCAGTAGATACAGGTACATCCTTAACCCTCTAGAGATTAGTATGTAAGATGAGTATATCTTAAGTGTTATGTCCTGATAGCATTGTGTAAATTGTGATTAGAAATCATGGTTAGTTAAAATGGTAAGATTGGGGATAAGGAAAGTGTGAGCCTTAGAGTTCTATACGTGGAGACCTTAGAGGAGAGGCCATCTTGAGTAAAAGATTTATTGTTATGTTAACCTTTATCGGAGTGCATAGTACACGTGAGATATGTTTGTGTGATAAGTCCCTGAGTGGTATGAAATAAAAGAGGGTAGTTGAGCTAAGAAGACCACTAGGTTTTCGTGACTTGATTGTGAGATTGTTCCGATTCGAGGGAGCAAGAGTTTTGTGCGATAACGGGTCGGGTTGAGGACCGATCGCGGGTCAACCCGCAGCCTGTAATATGGTGGGGTCGATTCGGTGGTCGCCCGGTTGTGAGTCGCGAGGGTGTTAGGCCCGAGTTTAGTTAACCGTCGTGCGAGTTCGTGGATCACGTTCGACTAGTAGTCGGGCGATGAGTCAACCCGTCTTGTCTTTCGATCGGGGACCGTTTACTCGGCGAGAGGTTATGCGAGATATTATTTATCGGGAAGATTGTAAAGGCTGCGAGGTGCCTACTTTCACCTTATGACGGTGAAGCCCAGTTATGGCTATCTCTTTTGGAAGTGTTGCGAGCGAGGTTAGGAACTCAGGTGAGTCTTAGTATCGCATTCACCCTCGGGCCAGTGTTTGGATTTCAGGGGTAGCTGTGAGGATTGTTGCCTCCTGTTGAGGGAGTGTTTTATAGCTACTATTTCAGTATTCGGATATCGCCTTATAAAGCCTTGTAGGGGCGGAAGTGTAAGTTGCCAGTCGATTGGTTCGATGTTGGCAAGGTTCAGATAGCTGGTTCATTCTTGATTCAGCAGGATGTGGATAGGGTGAAGCTTATCCAGAAGAGGTTATTGGCGGCTCGAGTCAGCGAAGTCGTGCGGATAATCGGCGGCTTGGAGTTCGAGTTGGCGGTGGGTCTTCTTGAAGGTACCACCGGAGAGGTGTGGCGAGTTTTAAGCGGAGAAAACTTAACCCAAAGTACTTTTGGGCATTTTCAGATTGTTTGTAGAATAGGCCAGGTTGCCTATAAGTTAGCATTGCCATCCGACTTAGGAAGCAGTACGTTCGGTCTTTCATGTTGCTATGTTAGGAAAGTATCGGAGATCCGTCGAGTGATCGATTAATGATGACCAAGTTGGAGATAGTAACCCAGATTTTGGAAATTGAAGCGATATGAAATGTGGTAAGTTATGAGAAAGAGTTCGAGTGTACGAGAAAGGTACGACGAGTAAGGGAAGAAGCGAGCATGTGTTAAGAGAATAGAAGTGATCGTTTCTTAAGGGAGTATCGTTTATACTTTGGGTGGAAGCTTTTGTGATGTTAGAGGTGATTCCTCGTGGACTTGGATGTAAGAATTTGCGCGTGTGTTGTTTTGTGGCCATGTGTGACATTGGCAACTTGTTTAAGTTTAAAGAGACTTCATCGTTATCCGTCTTGAGAAGGAACATTCGGGACGAATGTTTCTAAGGAGGGGAGAATGTTATACCCCGTATTTCCAGAGTATGTACGTGAGGGCATACGTACAAAAGTTTGAGCCTTAAATTAGGCAAGGGACGAAAATTTTGTTCACAACCCACGAAAAGAATTGTTTTCCGACGAAACGTTTTCCAAACTTTGAGAGGGGAAAATTGCGGTTGCGACATTAATAATTTTTGCGGATTTTTCCGAGAGATGAAATATTTTGGACCAACGAGAGGGCGACACTTGTCACCCTCAAGTGGGCGGTCTTAGGGCCGATGGTGTGCACGTTTTTGTGCCATGTTTTGTGGCCTAAACCATGGGTCAATGTTTGGAGTGATTTGAGGAGTAGATGGATAGGGTGCACATGTACAAATCCTCACCCTCTACTTGCCCACCACTTGTCTTGATCTTGTCCATTGGTCTCCATATAAATACCCCCCATTAGTTGAAGACTTCTTCATCCTCAAACACTTTCTAAGTATTGAAAAGCCCTCTCCCCTTAGTGTAGCTCTCGTCCAAAGAGCTTCCCCCTCCCCCTTGAGAAGGCCTTGGCCGAAACACCCCCCTCCTCCTAGTGGTGTTGGCCGAGACATACCCCCCCCTTGCCTAGTTGTTCTCGTAAAATACCCCCCCTCTTGGTAGAAAATACTCTCCAAGTATTGTTACTATTCCAAAATACCTTAGCCTTATACCTTGTAGTATTCCAAAGATACCTCTATACGTAGAGCCCGGAAATACTACCTTTTGTCCTTTTAGTCTCAAAAACGAAACCCTAAGGAAAATCTTCATAGTTGGTTGAAGTATTAAGAAGAAGTTGCGTAGAACTTCTAAGGGTTGTTTGGAGCGGGTTGGAGCACCCAGAGTAGGAGCTAAACGTTGCTCATGATCGACATTTAAACTTGGATAATTTTGGGCTTATCGAGGTAAATATCTTGTCCCCCTATTGTAATTAGAGTTTACATATTGTGGAAGTATAAGTTATATACAAGGAAGGTATATAAGAAGAGAATTGAACTATACTTACATAGAATTTGTATTCTGATGAACTTGTGTAGTTTGTCGGGTAGGGAAGTCTTGCCCAATTTTAGTAGAATAAGGAATCCCGTATCTAGTTTTATTCTACAGAGTAGTCTAGACATTGATAGACTTGTATAACCGGTATAGGTTGAAGTACTGCGAGTAGCGTGTCCTACTTGAAAGGTGGACAAGGCTAGCCGGGTTATAGCCGTGGAGCGTTTTGCTAATTGTCGATAATCGTCGCGAGGTATGTGATTCTTCCTATCCTCTTGAGCATGATATCTTAAAAGAATATATATATAGTGCGGTGAGCGTCGTGTGTTAAGCTGAGCGTGGTTTTACTCCGATGTCTTTTACTTGAGTTTTAATAATAAGAATCTTGAAGTATTTCAAAGAATTAAAAACCTTTTTGAAAGAAGAGTAATACTTGGTTTTAAAAGCTTAAGAGTTATACTAGCTTTATGGAAAGTTAGGTATAACGACTTAAGAAGATAAAAGAATGGTTTATTGATCTTAAAAGATAAGAGACTTGACTTAATTGAATTAATATGAATTTTGTTAATAAGTGTGAAACCTCGTTCGTGAGTAATGAGTACTTGGTTTTTAAAAGGAATAATGTTTCTTGATTTGGAAATCGAATAAGTATCGAGCGAACCACTGCGGCGTTAATAAAGGAAATGTATTGACTAATTAAGTATTATTAAAACGGTAGAACCTCAAAATGCATAGAAGCTAAGATGAGACCAAATGATATTACATTTCCTAGATCATGTTGCTTTAATCAGTTGTTATAAACAAGAATAACCTACTCACACGTAAGACATATGTTTCTCGAATTGTTTTAAAGGAGAATTATATCATTAAGTGATTAAAACTATGAACTCTGAAACCTTTGAAAATGAGAAACTTAGTATTTGAAATTAGGCAAACTTGAGCGTTTGGAAAATAATGTTGTTACTTGATTTTACAAAGGGAAGTGTTTTAGTTTACTTAAAGATAGTCACTCTATTTTTATACTACGGGTATTGTGTGACTTTTGTGAAAAAGCGGATCTTTTAAAGAGTTAATGTATGAAGTACTTTGGGGATAAAAACCGAACTTGTTAACATAAAGTAGAAGGTACCTTGTGTGAATAACTTGATTGTGTTGGTTTGTGATAGCCTTGTAATACTTTCTTGTTGATTTGATAATTAAACATGTTAGGATGCTCGTGTGTTAGTATCTTGTGATGTTTGTGTAAAGGGTTTCCACTTGTTGTGCTTATGTTGTTTAACGATAAGGCTGTTATGTTAGTATTATATCACTCGCTCTTGACATGATCTGGGGTTAAGGCCCTCCGTCTGGGGTATACCTCGAGCGATCTGTGTGACTATGATTCGAGAATACCTCATGCGGGTCAGGGGACTATGCGAACTCTGAAAGTTCGAGTTAGTGTGCGGGGTTATACCTCATGCGATCTATGTGGCCGTGCGGTGCGAGTCGGGGCGATGCTTGGGAGTAGCTACCCTCGATGCGGGGAATACCTCATGCGGGCCTATGTGAGTGGCCTATGCGGAGCTGCGGGAAGTTCCAGGACTAGACGCGCACATTTGATATTGCGGGCGAGTGGCCAGCTTCGATCATGTGGCGGTCTAGAAAGACCTCGTGATCTGATTTATGACCTTGTGAATGCGTGGGTTTTAGTAGTCGGCTACGCCTTCGTACTTACCCCGTACGATTTTATTATGACATAGGTGGGACCTGGTGTTCATGTGTATTCCTTGGTGCTTTTATATCATAGACTGCCGACAGTGAGGAAGGTATTCCACGGGCATGATTGATGTTGTGGGCGTGAGACTCATAGTTATGTTTGAGTGATGACTTTGAGGGCGTGAGTCCCTGACTTGACATGACTCCTTATTTATTGTGAACTGTAGTTTGGTTATCATATATGTCTCCTGCTTTATATAGACTACTATGATTTCATTTGATATTTTGATTTCACATACTTGGTACTGTTGTCTTGACCTCGCCCGGAGCTGCGTTCATCTGCGCGGTAAGTACGCGATTGTTGATCCTCTCATGGGTCCTGATTCGGCGTTTGGGAAGCTCCGTTTCTCGGAGGCTTATCGATGGTGTAGTCCCTGTCGTTGTAAGTACTTACATTCAAAGGTATGGCGCACTGTCGCCATTGTTGTTATATCATTCTTAAGTGCAGTAATCTTGTTGTGGCGAGAGTTTGTAAAAGGGATATAGCTTGTTGGATTTAAGTTTTTATATATATCTTAGAAAGTCAACTTTTCTCGAATAAATGTTTCACACTTCATATTATTTCATGTCTTGTCTTATATTAGTGATTACTACGATGTATGTCTACTTGGTGCGGGGTAAGGCACGATCCACGGGCAGGTTGGGTCGTGAAAAGACCTCTAAGAGTTTTATAATAACAACGGCGGGCGGGGCCCGCCGTACCGAATGTAAGTACCTCTGATGGCGAGGACTATACGAAGATAAGCCTCGGAGAAGCGGAGCTTCCCAGCGCTGGCGTGATCCTAGGCGAGGATCGGCGGCTGGTGTACCTCTGCGGCGTGAGCGCGGCCCCGAAGTCGATCTGTGATGTTATGCCGTAATTCGGGTATATGCGTGTGGTGCGTATATAATTTAAGCCTTAAAGTTAGGCTAGGTTGAAAATTTGAGCCAGTGCGAAAGAATCGTTTTTCGGCGAAGCGTTTTACTAAACTTGCGAAGGAAAATTCGGCTATGTCGTTTCTAATTTTTGCGGATTTTTCCGAGAGGCGAAACATTTTGGACCAGCGGGAGGGTGACATGTGTCACCTCACATTGGAAAGCAGTGAAGCGGTAATGGGCTGATTGGGTCGGGGTTGGTAGGATATTTTGTGCATGTTGTGTAGTAGATGGATAAGGTACACATGGTTAAAATCTAGCCCTACACTTGCCTTACACTTGGATTAATCTTGGCCATTGGTTGGCCATTTCTTGACCTATAAATACCCCTCTAAGTTGATGAACTTCTTCATCCAAAATTGTTCTAAGTATTAAAATCCTCCCCCTCTTAGTGTGAGCTTTTAGTCCCTCTCCCCCCACTCTGGTTGTGCTTGGCAGAGCCTCCCTCACTTTGTGGTGCCCTAGCAGGGTACCACTGACCTAATTGTTTTCGTATAATACCCCTTTTTGTGGTATAGAAATACTCTCCTAATATTGTTATAATGCCCAAATACCTTGGCCCAAATACCTTGTAGTATTCCCGAGTTACAACATACAAAGCCAGAAAATACTATTATACTTCCTTTAGCCACTAAGCGAAACCCTAAGGAAAACCTTCATAGTCGGTTGAAGTGTTAAGTAGAAGTTGCGTAGAACTACAAGGGTTGTTTGGGCGGGTTGGAGCACTCGGAGTAGGAGCTTAACGTTGCTCGGGAGCGACATTAAACTTGGATAATTTTGGGCTCGTCGAGGTAAATACTCATCCTTCTTTTGTAATTGGGAATTACGTCTTTGTAGTTGTATAGAATGAATATAAGATTCATAGAAGAGAATTGAAGCGTAATAGAAGGATATTCTGAGAATAGACTTGACGAAATCACATCGGAAGAATATAAGTAGAAGATTAAAGCGTACTTACATAGAATTTGTATTCTGATGAAGCGATAAGTATTGGTTGAATGTTACTGCGAGTAGCATGAATTACTTGGAAGGTGGACAAGGCTAGCGGGTTATAGCCGTGGAGCGTTTTGCTTATAGTCGATAATCGTCGCGAGGTATGTGATTCTTCCTATACTCTTGAGCATGAATATATAGTCGGTAGGCGTCGTGTGGCAATGTCTTTTGACTTAAGCCGAATAATATATATAATGCGGTGAGGCGTCGTGTGTTAACGAGCGTGGTTATGCGGCAATGTCTTTTGACTTAAGCTGAATAATAAGAACCTTGAATGTATTTCAAAAATATTAAGAAACCATTTTGAAGGAAGAGTAACATTTGGTTTTAAAGGTTTTAAAAGAGTTATACTAGCTTTATGGGGAGTTAGGTATAACGTCTCGAAGAGTAAAGAAAATGGTTTCTTGATTTTAGAAGTTAAGAGACTTTTTTTTTGGGTAAATGCAAATATTATTACTAAAAGAAAAGCTCGGGAAGCTACAATCGATCGTTGAGGTTCTCAATCCTCAGCGTAAACAAACAAGAAAATAAACTTCAGCATGAAAATTAAATGCTATCTATCAGGACATTCCGAGATAGTATCTTCATTTAAATGTCGGGGTAGTGAAATACTCTTCCAATCTTCGTACTTGGACTTTTATTCGTTGGATTAGGCTCGCTTAATTTGTTGTGACTCCTAGTATCATTTGCGCTTAGTAGGTGCAATAGTTCGGTCATGGAAATCAAGACTAGTGCATCATTGGGAATGGTTGCCATAAATGGCTCGTGTCCTCGGCGTTAAGTGGTTTGTTGGCCAAAACAGTCGGACTCCTTGCTTCTTGGAAAGAATGATCCTTCAAATTCCACATTAATTGCTCTTCAAGACTTATTTGAAATGTAGCCCGCCGGTTCCGTAGCCATCAAGTTACCATACCTCTTTGGACGAGTTGCCCTATGGTTTCATGACTTTTGACCATTAGAAGAGTAGACCCATCGGTACCCACCCTTATCAAGTTTGAAGCCTATTGAATGAGATGTTTCCTTGGTACTCACGTGATTAAATTCCCAGTTACGAGTCTTGTTTGAAGAGTAAATTGTTCAAATTCCGCCGCGTTTGTACAACCGAGAGCCATGGGAATTGAACCAACCGGACAACAATCTTGAACCGATGACCGCGGGCTCCAGCCTTGACGCGTGACCACCGTAAAGACCAATCAGCAGCCGCGGCTACCGCCGACCCTCGCCCGACCGGAACCACCCTCGAACCGCCATCGACTCGTGCCCGCCCATGCTGCGTCGACCTCGAGAATGGGTGGCGGCAGGCTGCAACAACGAATTCCCAACAAACTCAACTCCGAAAGTTGCACCTAATGAATGAGGCGTTCCATTGATAAGAAGCAATTGAATGAGGCGTGCCATTGACATCCGCACCCGTTGAATCGTCAAATTTCTAGACCTCTTTTGGATAGGAAACCCCGGCTTCCAAAACCTTTGCATTTCAAGGCCAATTGGAAAAGAAACGATGTCGAACTCAACAACCAAAGGCTGGTGACCCATGGACCTCCCAGACCCGCGACCACCCTCGCGACCCGCGATCAACCGTGACCAACCTCGAGACCGGCATCGCTTGGCGTCCAAAGTGGCGCGGAAAAGTCTCTATGAACTTCGAAGCCAAGGATCGGAGACCTGGGGTTCAAACCACAAACCACGAACATCAACACCACCCGCTGCGGCCGGAACCACCCTCCATACCCACTTTCGACCGGGATCCCTATCAAGATCCATGATCTCTCGAGTCGGGAGTGCTACTGGAATAAATGGCGCCAATCCGGCGTCGAGGTGCTGCCGGAAGGTTGGGAAAATCAAAGGTTGCATCCTCGACCCAAGACCACCATCGCGGCCCTCTTGCGCACAGAACACCCTCACGACTTGCTATGACCTGCTTCAACCTTTGTCGAAAGAAGCAAGCGGCCACGCGAGTGCCCAGGAAATGCAAACCTCAAATTCAAATCTTGAATCTTGTAATCTTGAACAATCAAAATAATCTCTTTCATTCTTTTGGCTGAAATCTTTGTATTTTTTCTCATGGCTAGAAGGAAGATAATGCAAATCTTGAGTAATCTTTAATCAAGTTGAAGTATCTTCGTAACAATCTTTGGACAAGTTGATAAACTCGAACAATCTTTCCACAATTTTCGAAAAATCTTCGAACAAGATGTAAAATTTCCGTAATTAACTCTAACAACTTCGTATCAAATTCAAGTAAGATGAACAGACGAACAATCTCATGAAATCAAAGATGAAATCAGATTTACGGAGTATGAAATCGAAGATGAAATCATAAGAATGAGGCGGATTGCGAAGAGCGACTAGGGAGAAATGTTGAGAGCATTTTCGCCTAGTGAGAGAAACTTCTCTCTAACTCTATCTACTTGCCTTGTTATTAAGTTAAGAGACTTGATCTTATAAGATAAGAGACTTAACTTAAATGAATTAATATGGATTTTGTGTGAAACCTCATTCGTGAGTAATGAGTACTTGGTTTTTAAAAGGAATAATGTTTTACTGATTTCGGAAATCAGAATGTGTATCGACAAACCACTGCAGCGTTAATAAAGGAAAATGTATTGAATAATTAAGTATTATTAAAACCAGTAGAAACCTCCATCTGCATAGAAGCTAAGATAAGACAAAATGATATTACATTTTCTAGATCATGGCTGCTTAATAAGATTGATTATGAACAAGAATAACCTACTCACCTATGGCATATGTTACTCAATTGTTTTAAAAAGAGATTAAGACATTGAACTATGAAACTTTTCTAAAAAGAGACTTGCGTAATTGAAATTAGGCAAACTGGAACTTTAGGAAAAAGAAAGGCATTGTGTTGTCTTAAAATGGTTTAAACATAAAGTGTTATAACAGCTTTATGGGAAGTTGGTTATAACGACTTTATGAAAACAAAAGAAGGGTTTTATCATTTGTTTTAATGTGGTAACTTGACTTTTAAAAGAGAAGTATTTTGGTCCAAAAAGAAGGCATGGTATTGCCTTAATTTGGTCTTAAAAAGGAAAGTATGAAAGTTGTTTTGGTTTACTTAAAAGATATAAGTCACACATTTTTATATACTACGGGTATCGGGTGACTTTTATAAAAGGAATGAATCTCTTAAAAGGAATTTAACGTACGTAGTACTTTAGGGTTAAAACCCGGACTTTGTCATAAAATGAAAGTACTTTAAGTTGTGTGTAACTTGCCTATGTTTGCGTGTGATAGACTTGTTGTGCAAGGAATGTATTTCACTCGGCTACCGCGTTCATGGGATGAGCAGGAATGTATTTCACTCGACTACGCGTTAAGGGATGAGCAGGGAATGTATTTCACTCGACTACGCGTTAAGTGGGATGAGCAGGAATGTATTCACTTTCGACTACCGTGTTGAGGATGAGCGGGAATGTATTTCACTCGACTACGCGTTAATAGGATGAGCAGGAATGTATTTCACTCGACTACGGCGTTCGCGAGATGAGCGGGAATGTATTCCACCGTTTCTATCTGGGTCCATGAGATGGGCGAGACGTATTATCGTATCACATGATTTGTACCTAGGCTGGCGGTGAGGAAGGAGTTACGGGCATGAGGATGACTTTGAGGCGTGAGTCACGACTTGACATGGTTGCTTTTATGTTGTGAGCGTAGTTTGGTTATCATACATGTCTCACCTTTATATAGACTATTATGATTTCATTTCTGATATTTTCAGTTTCACATACTTGGTACTGTTATCTTGACCTCGTTCGGAGGCTGCGTTCATGCAGCGGTAGAAGTACATCGGTGTCGATCCACTTTAGGATCACCTTTCGACATATTGGGAAGCTCGTTCCTTGGAGGCTTATCTTTGGTATGTTACCACAGTGCATAGGTTCTTGTACATTCGGGGTATGGCGGGGCCACTGTCGTCATAGTTGTTGTAAAAATCTTAGAAGTGCACCTTTGTTGTAGGCGGGGTTGTAAGGATTATAAGCTGTTCAAATGTTTATATATATATATGTTGAAAAGGCAACCGTTTTGGTTGCTTTGTTTTCTTTCATCTTGATCCATGTCTATTTTAATGTTTAAGTTTTTATTTCCATTGGTTTTCTCGATGTTGTATCACTAGGGTGCGGGGTAAGGCACGATCCGCGGGCAGGTTGGTCGTGACAAAAGTGGTATCGAGCGATTAATCCTCGGAAAGTGTCTGAACCGTGTCTAGTAGAGTCTTGATTATCGGTGTGTTGTGCACCATCTATGTCGAGGAGGCTATAGGACATTTAAGTTAGTTTCCGCCTTACCATTACGAGATCGTGCCTTAGAATTGTGTGATAAGTTGGACCCTCAGCGTATTCCTTTCCTTTACGATTATGCCTCGCGTAAAACAGCGAGCCCGAATGGAAAAGCGATCGAGGAGGCTGTTAGTGGAATTCTGAGAGATGCGAGCGCGAGCCGGTCGATACGAGCAGTGCTTAAACGGCGAGTTTTGCGGCGCCGCCCGGCCCAACGAGTTTAGAGCGCGGCGATGGCTGCTGAGACCCTGATGCGAGCCTCAGGTCCACGATGCAGGCGAGAGGAGATGGGTTACAAGGAGATGGCGATTCTTGGCGGTCGTGGCAGATATGAGGATAATTTGGATCGGATTCAGTCCCAGTAGCACCGTAGTTCACCCGGCGAGCGATTTGAGACTACGGGATTTTTGAGTGTAACGCGAGTTTTATGGGTCGAGGCACGAGGATGATCGCGAGGAGTTCATCGGCGATTCTGGTCGTGAGTGATCGAGGCATCGGAGACCAGTCGGTGGTCTAGGTTACGCATCAGTGTGTGATACCGTAGTCGGCCCAGTTTGATTCGTGGGAGCTGTCGGGAGAGAATGCACTTCCGGTGTATGGGGCGAGTTCTCAAGGCATTTCTTGCACCTTCTTGCCTCCGCGGATGAGGAGGGCTCGGGCGACAAATTTTTGGCGTTGGCGGGGCGGGCGGACGGTTAGAAATGCAGTGTGAGTTCGACTCATTAGCTCGGTATGTCCCATTGTAGTGCGATATGGAGGGCCAGTACACGGCTACGTCAGGGCTAGATGATTACTTGGCGAGGCTTATGCGGGTGTAGCTCTTGGTAGGGCATGGACATTGCCGCGTCTGGCTTCATGCACTAGGATGTGAGACGCGGAGAGGTCGGCGGAATGGCCAGAGATCGGCGAGAAGAGGGCGGCCTGGCGGGGTCGCTGGTAACTTTCAAGGCGGACCGCCTCGTGGCGAGCTAGTTATGTAACTCCGCCCGATCTGGTGGTCCTCCGCGATCTTGGGGCGTTCGGGTATTGGGGCTGAGTGAGCTCGGGGCTTAGTTCCACGGTATCGTGAGTTCTAGCGGCGAGATTCATGTCCCTCGATTACGCGATATGGCGGAGCGTCGTCGAGAATGTCATCTTTCTGGTGCTTGTTTCACTGCGGCCGTCGAGAGCCATGTGGCGAAGGCGTGCTTATAGGAGAATGCCGCGGCTTGGCGCACCTAGGATCGATGGCGAGTTCATCGCCTTCTGACTATGCGCCTGCGAGTGAGCCTATGATTAGAGTGGAGCGGTAGGTTGAGTATATCCTAACCCTCAGAGTTTTGCATGCTTGATATAATGATCTTTTGTTGTGTGCTATATGCGGATAAGCGTTGTGTTAGTTATGAGTTAGAAAGCATGGTTAGTTGAAAGGATAATTCCTTGGGTAGTGTAAAATGGAAGTGGTAGCTTTCATGACTGTATAAATAAGATTGTTCGGATCGGAAACAAGAGCTTGATGCGTTAAGTGGGTCGGGTTGGGGCCGTGTTGCGGGCCAACCAGCGGCTGTTCGAGGTGGGGTCAGCTCTGGGTGGTCGCCGGTGGTAGGGTCACGAGGGTGCTAGGCCCAGTTTAGATGACCGTCGTATGAGTTCGTGGATATGTTCGACGAGCGGATCGTGAAGGCGGGAATGGCCTTAAGGAGATTGAGGCTAGTAAGATGACCAAGTTGGAGGTAGTGACTCCAAAGTTTTGGAAACCAAGCGATGGCGGAAGTGTGATGCGTATACTAGAAGAGTTCAAGTGTTAGAAGGGCACGGCGAGTAAGAAAGGAAGAAGAACGTGTGTTATTTCGTGGCGGTGTGGCGTGGGCAACTTGTTAGAGGAACTTTATCGTTATCAGTCTTGAGAAGGAACATTCGGGGCGAATGTTTCTAAGGAGAGGAGAATGTTATACCGTATTTCTGAGTATATGCGTGAGGCGTCGTATATAATTTAAGCCTTAAAGTTAGGCTAGGTTGAAAATTTGGGCGCAGTGCGAAAAGAATCGTTTTTTCGGCGAAGCGTTTTACTAAACTTGCGAAGGAAAATTCGGCTATGTCATTTCTAATTTTTGCGGATTTTTAGAGAGGCGAAACATTTTGGACCAACGGGAGGGTGGCATGTGTCACCCTCGCATTGGAAACTTGAGTGGCGGTAATGGGCGATTGGGTCGAGGGGGTTGGTAGGATATTTTGTGCAAGTTGTGTGGTAGATGGATAAGGTACACATGGTTAAAATCTAGCCCTACAATTGCCTTACACTTGGATTAATCTTGGTCATTGGTTGGCCATTTCTTGACCTATAAATACCCCTCTAAGTTGATGAACTTCTTCATCCAAAATTGTTCTAAGTATTAAAAATCCTCCACTCTTAGTGTGAGCTTTCGTCCCTCTCCCCCTCCTAGTTGTGCTTGGCGAGAGCCTCCCCTCACCTTTGTGGTGCCTAGTCGAGGTACCCCTAACCTAATTGTTTTATTATAATACCCCTTTTTGTGGTATAGAAATACTCTCCTAGTATTGTTATAATGCCCAAATACATTGGCCCAAATATCTTGTAGTATTCCCAAGGTTACACTTATACAAAGCCCAGAAAATACTATTATACTTCCTTTAGCCACTAAACGAAACCCTAAGGAAAACCTTCATAGTCGGTTGAAGTGTTAAGTAGAAGTTGCGTAGAACTTCTAAGGGTTGTTTGGAGCGGGTTGGAGCACTCGGAGTAGGAGCTTAACGTTGCTCAGGAGCGACATTAAACTTGGATAATTTTGGGCTCATCGAGGTAAATACTACTGTCCTTCTTTTGTAATTGGGAATTACGTACTTTAGTTGTATAGAATGAATATAAGATTCATAGAAGAGAATTGAACTGTAATAGAAGGATATTCTGAGAATAGACTTGAGCGAAATCACGTGAGAAGAATATAAGTAGAAGATTAAGCGTACTTACATAGAATTTGTATTCTGATGGCGATAGCGTATTGGTTGAATGTTACTGCAGTAGCATGAATTACTTGGAAGGTGGACAAGGCTAGCGGGTTATAAGCCGTGGGCGTTTTGCTTATAGTCGATAATCGTCGCGAGGTATGTGATTCTTCTATACTCTTGAGCATGAATATATAATGCGGTAGGCGTCGTGTGGCAATGTCTTTTGACTTAAGCGAATAATATATATAGCGGTAGGCGTCGTGTGTTAACGAAGCGTGGTTATGCGGCAATGTCTTTTGACTTAAGCCTGAATAATAAGAACCTTGAATGTATTTCAAAAATATTAAGAAACCATTTTGAAGGAAGAGTAACATTTGGTTTTAAAAGGTTTTAAAAAGAGTTATACTAGCTTTATGGGGAGTTAGGTATAACGTCTCAAGAGAGGTAAAGAAAATGGTTTACTGATTTTAGAAGTTAAGAGACTTGATCTTATAAGATAAGAGACTTAACTTAAATGAATTAATATGGATTTTGTGTGAAACCTCATTCGTGAGTAATGAGTACTTGGTTTTAAAAGGAATAATGTTTCTTGATTTGGAAATCAGAATGTGTATCGACAAACCACTGCAGCGTTAATAAAGGAAAATGTATTGAATAATTAAGTATTATTAAAACCAGTAGAAACCTCCATCTGCATAGAAACTAAGATAAGACAAAATGATATTACATTTTCTAGATCATGGTTGCTTAATAAGATTGATTATGAACAAGAATAACCTACTCACCTATGGCATATGTTACTCAATTGTTTTAAAAAGAGATTAAGACATTGAACTATGAAACTTTTCTAAAAAGAGACTTGCGTAATTGAAATTAGGCAAACTGGAACTTTTAGGGAAAAGAAAGGCATTGTGTTGTCTTAAAATGGTTTAAAACATAAAGTGTTATAACAGCTTTATGGGAAGTTGGTTATAACGACTTTATGAAAACAAAAGAAGGGTTTTATCATTTGTTTTAATGTGGTAACTTGACTTTTAAAAGAGAAGTATTTTGGTCCAAAAAGAAGGCATGGCATTGCCTTAATTTGGTCTTAAAAAGGAAAGTATGAAAGTTGTTTTGGTTTACTTAAAAGATATAAGTCACACATTTTTATATACTACGGGTATCGGGTGACTTTTATAAAAGGAATGAATCTCTTAAAAGGAATTTAACGTGCGTAGTACTTTAGGGTTAAAACCCGGACTTTGTCATAAAATGAAAGTACTTTAAGTTGTGTGTAACTTGCCTATGTTTGCGTGTGCTAGACTTGTTGTGCAAGGAATGTATTTCACTCGACTACCGCGTTCATGGGATGAGCAGGAATGTATTTCACTCGACTACGCGTTCGTAGGATGAGCAGGAATGTATTTCACTCGACTACGCGTTCGTAGGATGAGCGGGAATGTATTTCACTCGACTACCGTGTTCGAGGATGAGCAGGAATGTATTTCACTCGATTACGCGTTCGTAGAATGAGCGGGAATGTATTTCACTCGACTACGCGTTCGCGAGATGAGCGGGAATGTATTAAACACGTTTCTATCTTTGGGTCCATGAGATGGGCGAGACATATTATCGTATCACATGATTTGTACCTAGGCTGGCGGTGAGGAAGGAGTTCCACGGGCATGAGGATGACTTTGAGGCGTGAGTCACGACTTGACATATATTGCTTTTATGTTGTGAGCGTAGTTTGGTTATCATCATGTCTCTGCTTTATATAGACTATTATGATTTCATTTCTGATTTTTGATTTCACATACTTAGTACTGTTATCTTGACCTCCTTCGGGGCTGCGTTCATCTGCGGTAAGTACATCGGTTGTCGATCCCACTTTTAGGATCACCTTTCGACATATTGGGAAGCTCAGTTCCTTTGGAGGCTTATCTTTGGTATGTTACCACAGTGCAGCAGGTTCTTGTACATTCGGGGTATGGCGGGGCCTGTCCGTCATAGTTGTTGTAAAAATCTTAAGTGCAGCCTTTGTTGGGCGGGGTTGTAAGGATTATGCTGTTCAAATGTTTATATATATATATGTTGAAAGACAACCGTTTTGGTTGGCCTGTTTTCTTTCATCTTGATCCATGTCTATTTTAATGTTTAAGTTTTTATTTCCGCTGGTTTTCTCTTATGTTGTATCACTAGGGTGCCCGGGGTAAGGCACGATCCACGGGCGCAGGTTGGGTCGTGACAAGCAGTACCAAATATGTGGCGAAAATCACGTAAATGAAATCATAGTAGTCTATATAAGCGGGAGACATGTATGATAGCAAACTACAATTCCTGATAAATAGCGATCATGTCAAGTCGAGGACTTACGCCTCAAAGTCATCACTCAAATATAACTATGGGTCTCACGCCCGCAGCATCAATCATGCGTGGAATACCTTCCTCGCTGGCGATCTATGATATAAAAGCACCGAGGAATACACATGAACACGGGTCCCACGTGTCATAATAAAACCGTCACGGGGTAAATGCGAAGGCATGGCCAGACTACTAAAACCACGATATCAACAATGCTATAAAAGCGTATCACGAGGTCTTTCTGAAGCTGCGCCATATGATCGGCGGGCCACTCGCCCTCGGTATCAATGTGCGCGTCAAATCTGGAACTCGCGCGACTCGCGCCGGCCACCTAGGCGTATGAGGTAATCCCGCGTCGAGGTAGCTACTCCTCGGCATCGTCACGGACTTTCGTAGTCGCGTAGCCCATGGACGCGTGAGGTATCCCCGCGCACTAACACGGAACTCTCGTAGCTCGCGCCAGGTCACCTGGACCGCGTGGTATCCCTCGCATCGAGGCGGCTTAACCCCGGTATATCATGTCAGAGGTGAGTGGTACAATACTAACATAACGACTTATCGTTAAACAACATAAGCACAATCGAGGACACCCTTTACACAAACATCACAAGACACTAACACCGTAGCATCCTAACATGTTTACTTATCAAACCAGCAAGAAAGTATTACAAGGCTATCACAAACCAACATAGTCAAGTTGTTCACATAAGGTACTTTATATTTTATGCCAACAAGTTGGGTTTTTATCCCCAAAGTACTTAATACATTATCTCTTAAAAAAGATCACATTTCTTTCACAAGAGTCACCACGATACAGTAGTATTAAAATAGAGTGACTATCTTTTAAGTAAACCAAAACAATTTCCCTTTTAAAGACAAGTAACAACCTTCTTTTCCCAAGTTCAAGTTTGCCTAAGTTCAAAGACTCGAGTCTCTTATTTTGAAAGGTTTAGTAGTTCATAGTCTTAATCACTTAATAATATAATTCTCTTTTAAAATAATTGAAAAAGCATTATGCCTTATGTGTGAGTAGGTTATTCTTGTTCATAACAATCTTATTAAGCGACCATGATCTAGGAAATGTAATATCATTTGTCTCGTCTTAGCATGCAATGCGGATGGAGGTTTCTCTTGGTTTTAATAATACTTAATTAGTCAATACATTTCCCTTTATTAGCGTATTTAGATGGTTTGTTCGATACTTATTCTCATTTTGAAATCAATACAAGGCGTTCATAAACAATTAAATGTAAACCGTTCCTTTTATCTCTCTTAAGTCGTTATACCTAACTTCCCGTAAAGCTAGTATAACTCTTAGCTTTTAAAACCAAGTATTACCATTCTTTCAAAAGCGATTCTTAATTCTTTTGAAATACCTCAGATGCTTATTATTTAGACTGAGTCAAAAGACATGCGATAAAACCACGTTCGGTTAACACCGCGTCGTCTGGTACTATATATATTCTTTTAAAATATCATGCTCAAGAGGATAGGAAGAATCACATACCTCGCGGCGATTATCGACAATTAGCAAAGCGCTCACCGATATAACGGCTAGCCTTGTCCGCTTTCCAGTAGAGCGTCTTTACTCGCAGAACTTTCAACCTATAAAGGCCATATCGTCTATCAGCGTCTAGACTACTCGTAGAATATTCTAAGCGGAGGGTTGTCTATTCTACGGAAAATCGGGCGACTTCCCTGCAGTTAAACTACACGAGTCTCTGTAAATCTGATCTATGTAAATGCTGATTCAATCTTCTTTAATATTCTTACGATGCGATTTTAGTTCAATTCTCTTCTCTTATACCATTCTTCTATATATCTTATACTCATTTCTATACTACTATGTAATTTCCAATTACAACGAAGAACAAAGTATTTACCTCGATAAGCCCAAAATTATCCAAGTTTAAATGTCGATCTGACGAGCAACGTTTAGCTCTACTCTGCAGGCACTCCAACGCTCCAAACAACCCTTAGAAGTTCTCGCAACTTCTTCTTACTACATCAACCAATTATGAAGGTTTTCCTTAGGGTTTAGTTTAGTGACTAAAAGGATATAAGGTAGTATTTAGGGCTCTACGTATAGAGTAACTTTGGAATACAACAAGATATAAGGCTAAGGTATTTTGGAATTGTAATAATACTTGGAAGTATTTTTCTACCAAGGGGTATTTCACGAGAACAACTCAAGAGGGGTTTGTATTTGCTAGCACCATTAGGAAAAGGGGTACTTCTCGGCGAGGGCCTTTCAAAGGGAGGGGAGCTCTTGGGCGAGAGCTACACTAAGGGGGAGAGGGATTTTCAAGACTTAGAAAGTGTGGAGTGGATGAAGAAGTCTTCAACTAAGGGGGGGGGTATTTATAGGACTTTCAATGGCCATGATTAAGGCAAGTGGAGGGTGTAGATTTGTACATGTGCACACCAGTCATCTACTCATAAATCCTCGAACGTTGACCCATGTTTTAGGCCTCAAAATCGTGCCAAGCCATGCCCTCAATGCCGTCCACTTGAGGGTGACAAGTGTCGCCCTCTCGTTGGTCCAAAATATTTTATCTCTCGGAAAAATCCGCCAAAAATAATAAATGTCATGGCAGTAATTTTCCGCCATGAAGTTTTGGAAGCGTTTAGTCGGAAAACAATTCTTTTAGGGGTTGTGCACAAATTTTCATCCCTTGCCTAACTTAAGGCTTAAACTTTTATGCGTCGTCCTCACGTCATACTGCAAATACGAGGTATAACATTCTCCCCTCGCGAAACATTCGCCCGAATGTTCCTTCCGATCTGAGATAACGATAGAGTTCCTCTTAACAAGTTGCGATGCCACGCTGGCCACAAAACAACACCGCGATTACTTAACCCAAGTCACGAGGAATCACCTCTATCACCACAAAGCTCCTACCCGAGGTCTAAAGATATACTCATGCCGCACTTTACAAAGAAATGATCATACATTCTCTTACCACGTACTCGCTTCTTCCTTACTCGTCGTACCCTCGCCATTACCTCGAACTCTTTCTCATAACACCACGCATTTATGTTATTGCTTGATTTCCAAAATCTGCAGGTTACTATCTCGACTTGGTCATCATTAGCGGGAACACTCTGGATGGATCTCAGATACTTTTAGAACATAGCAACAAGAAAAAGGCGGACGTCTTTGCTTCTACGTCGGACGGCAATGCCAACTTATAGGCAACGGCCTATTCTCCAAATGATCGCGCTCAAAGTACCTCGACTAAGTTTCCTGCTTTGAATCTCGTCACGCCCGCCAGGTGGTACCTTGATAAATCCTACGTCGTCACGAACTCGAGTGTCGGCCGATTATCCGTCGACTTACGTGACTCGAGCTACGATAACCTCTCTGGTTAGGCTTCACCCTATCCGCGTCCTCTTTGAAATAAGTATGAACCAACTATCGAATCTTGCGGCGTCGAACCAATCGATCGGCAACTACCTCGCCCGTACAAGGCTTGTAAGGCGACATCCAGAATCTTGAAATGGTAGCTATAATGATACTCGCTCGACAAGAGGCACATAATCCTCATTTGCTATCTCTGAAATCAAAACAGGCCCGATGGTGAATGCAATCTGAGACTACTGAGTTCACAACCTGCTGGTAAAAACTTCGAGAAAAGAAATAGCCATAACACAGGCTTCACATGCATCATAAGGTGAAAGTAGGCACCCGTGCGACCTTACAAAGATATATAACATCTCGCGTAACCCTCTGCGAGTAAGCGGTCTTGGTGAAAGACAAGATGGTGACCTCATCGGCGACTTACGGTCGACGCTCGCGAACTCGTGCGATGGTTAACTACACTTGGGCCTAACACCCTCGTGACCCCACCACTGGCGGGACCACCTCGAATTGACCCCACATTCTGGCCGCGGGTTGACCCGCGTCGGTCCTCAACCCGACCATTATCGCGCCAAACACTTGTTCCCGATCAGGAACAATCTCGCTAATCAAATTCTGAAAACCTAGTGGTCATTCTTAGCTCGACTACCTCTTTCATTTCACACTACTCGGGGACTTATCACACAAACATATCTCGTGTACTATGCACTCAGATAAAGGTCAAACATAAAAATATAAATCTTTTACTTGAGATGGCCTAGCCTCTAAGGTCTCGCGTATAACATTCTAAAGCGCACCTTCCTTATCCCCAAACCTTACCCTTTTAACTAACCAGGATTTCTAATCACAATTAACACAATGTTATCTGAACATAACACTTAAGATATACTCATCTTATCATACATACAAATCTCTAGAGGGTTAAGGATGTACCTGTATCTCTTCTTCACTCCGCTGTCGTTTTAATCAATCACCTGTTGGCGCATAGCTAGGAAGGTGATGAACTAGCCGTGATCTGAAGGTGAGTCTCTACATTTGCGCCACCTGCAGTCGGACAATTTCTGCAAAATGGCCTGCTGTCATAAGCATAACAATTTGTCGAAGAAGTCGACACTCCCAGCGTGACACTTACACCACGGCCACAGAGGTGTGGTGGCCTCTCAGCTAACACCCTTTCCTTTCGAACTCTTTGAATCTGCAGCGATGCGGTGGTGAGTCCTCTACTTGCATCCCTCCTACTAGGACACCGCTTTCGACACATGGCCTGGCGGCGCGAGTAAAACAAGCACCAACAACAAGCGACATTCCCGGGATGGCGCGCCCTGTGTGAATCGAGGAAAAGCGAATCGGTGTTTGGAACCTCGTGTATCGTGAACCGGCGGCTCTGGAGCTCGACCAACTCCTGCATACCGAGCGTCACGAACCACAGGAGGACCACTCTGCCCAGCGGGCGCATAACGATCTGCTGCGAGAAGGTCGCCTCGAAAGTTACCAAAGTACCTGCTGTTACGGCCTGCTTACTGTGATCTTGGTTAACGTCGATCCTACGTTTCTCGGCTGCTGCGTAAGCTGTCTGTGAGCCATGCTCATCGTTGAAGAGCTACTCTTGCACAACCCTCTCTTAGATACTCATCAAGACCGTGATAAATCGGTACATAATATACTCGCGGTAGCTAAATCCATAGCTAATGTGAGTCGTCTCTTTGCAATCCATACTTTACGCTCTGGTGCGTGGGCGAAGGTTCAAATATCATGGTCGCGATGGCTATTCTTGCTGTGCTAGACTCTGCTTTGGGGTGGCGGCGTCGCGAACTCCGAATGAAGCACCGCCTCGGGTGATGGTTGGGCTGTGCCTCGTAACCCTCGTGCTCTGCTCGCGACTCCATGGTGCCTTGCCGCCAGGCGGGTTGCCTTCTACGGAGGAATAGCGGTAGGGGAAAGAAATCGTTAGAGGTCGACTTATAACACGACTCTAAGGCACGATCTCGAGTGAGAATAATGAAACCAATCCTAAATATCCTATAGCCTCACGATTATTGGTGTGGTGCGCACACGCGATAATCAAGACTCTACTAGATACGGTGCATAGACACTTTCAGAGATTAAGCGCTCGATACCACTTTTGTCACGGCCGAACCGGGCGTGGTGGTGCCTACCGGGCACCCAGTAGACATCGTCCAGTGTCGGCGGAATATAAAACAAGACATGAAATAATATGAAGTGTGAAGCAGTTTATCTGCGAAAAGTTGCCTTTCGGCATATATAACATAAACTTGAGCGATTCGTCCCTTTTTACAAACTACGCCTGTGATACTAAAGACCTCTAAGAGTTTTATAATAACAGGACGGGGCCACGCCATACCCACGAATGTAGTACCTCAATGTGTGAGGACTATACGAATAAGCCTCGGAGAAGCGGAGCTTCCCAAGCTATTTGTGATCCTAGGCGAGGATCGGCGGTAGTGTACCTCTACTGCGGCATGAGCGACCCGAAAGAGTCGTGACAAGCGGTACAGTATGTGGCGAAAATCACGTAAATGAAATCATAGTAGTCTATATAAAGCGGGAGACATGTATGATAGCAAACTCTGATTCGCGATAAATAGCGATCATGTCAGTCGAGGACTCGCGCCCTCAAAGTCATCACTCAAATATAACTATGGGTCTCACGCCCGCAGCATCAATCATGCGGTGGAATACCTTCCGCATGCCGCGATCTATGATATAAAAGCACGAGAATACACATGAACACGAGTCCGCTGTGTCATAATAAAACCGTCGGGAGTAAATGCGAAGGCATGGCCGACTACTAAAACCCAGTACCAATAATGCTATAAAGCGTATCACGAGGTCTTTCTAGCCGCGCCATATGATCGAAGCGGGCGGCCGCCCTCGGTATCAATGTGCGCGTCAAATCCTGGAACTCGCGCGACTCGCGTAGGCCACTAGGCCGCGTGAGTAATCCCGCGTCGAGTAGCTACTCGCCGGCATCATCACGGACTTTCGTAGTCGCGTAGCCCGCATGGACGCGTGAGGTATCCCCGCGCGCTAACACCGGAACTCTCGTAGCTCGCATAGTCACTGGACCGCGTGAGGTATCCCTCGCATCGAGGGCAACCCGGTATATCATGTCGAGAGGTGAGTGGTACAATACTAACATAACGACTTATCGTTAAACAACATAAGCACAATCGAGGACACCCTTTACACAAACATCGCAAGACACTAACACCGTAGCATCCTAACATGTTTACTTATCAAACCAACAAGAAAGTATTACAAGGCTATCACAAACCAACATAGTCAAGTTGTTCACATAAGGTACTTTCTATTTTATGCCAACAAGTTCGGGTTTTATCCCCAAGTACTTCATACATTATCTCTTAAAAAAGATCTGTTTCTTTCACAAGAGTCACACGATACGTAGTATTAAAATAGAGTGACTATCTTTTTAAGTAAACCAAAACAATTTCACTTTTAAAGACAAATGTAACAACCTTCTTTTCCCGAGTTCAAGTTTGCCTAAGTTCAAAGACTCAAGTCTCTTATTTTGAAAGGTTTAAGTAGTTCGTAGTCTTAATCACTTAATAATATAATTCTCTTTTAAAACAATTGAAAGCATTATGCCTTATGTGTGAGTAGGTTATTCTTGTTCATAACAATCTTATTAAAGCGACCGTGATCTAGGAAATGTAATATCATTTGTCTCGTCTTAGCTTAATGCGGATGGAGGTTTCTACTTGGTTTTAATAATACTTAATTAGTCGATAC
The DNA here is from genome assembly GCA_029844215.1 of Przewalskia tangutica. NCBI lineage: Eukaryota > Viridiplantae > Streptophyta > Magnoliopsida > Solanales > Solanaceae > Przewalskia > Przewalskia tangutica. The sequence goes on from CM056728.1 coordinate 68,699,596, forward strand.
ATTTCCCTTTATTAGTCTTTGCGATGGTTTGTTCGATACTTATTCTCATTTTCGAAATCAATACAAGGCGTTCATAAACAATTAAGTAAGCCGTTCCTTTTATCTCTCTTAAGTGGTTATACCTAACTTCCCGTAAAGCTAGTATAACTCTTAGCTTTTAAAACCAAGTATTACCCTTTTCAGCGATTCTTAATTCTTTTGAAATACCTCAAGATTCTTATTATTTAGACTCGAGTCAAAAGACATGTGATAAAACCACGTTCGGTTAACACGTCGTCTAGTACTATATATATTCTTTTAAAATATCATGCTCGAGAGGATAGGAAGAATCACATACCTCGCGGCGATTATCGACAATTAGCAAAGCGCTCCACCGCTATAACGGCTAGCCTTGTCCACGCTTTCAAGTAGAACATTCTACTCGCGGAACTTTCAACCTATAAAGGCCATATCGTCTATCAGCGTCTGAACTACTCTGTAGAATATTCTAAGCGAGAGGGTTGTCTATTCTACGGAAAATCGGGCAGCACTTCCCTACAGTTAAACTACAAGTCTCTGTAAATCTGATCTATGTAATCTGATTCAATCTTCTTTAATATTCTTGATGCGATTTTAGTTCAATTCTCTTCTCTTATACCATTCTTCTATATATCTTATACTCGTTTCTATACTACTATGTAATTTCCAATTACAACGAAGGACAAGTATTTACCTCGATAAGCCCAAAATTATCCAAGTTTAAATGTCGATCTGACAGCGTTTAGCTCTACTACTGGGCACTCCGACCGCTCAAACAACCCTTAGAATTTCTCGCAACTTCTTCTTACTCATCAACCAATTATGAAGATTTTCCTTAGGGTTTCGTTTAGTGACTAAAAGGATATAAGGTAGTATTTAGGACTCTACGTATAGAGTAACTTTGGAATCTGACAAGGTATAAGGCTAAGGTATTTTGGAATTGTAATAATACTTGGAAGTATTTTTCTACCAAGGGGTATTTCAGAACAACTCGAGAGGGGTTTGTATTTCGGCTAGCACCACTTGGAAAAGGGGTACTTCTCGGCCAGGGCCTCTCAAAGGGGAGGAGCTCTTGGGCGAGAGCTACGCTAAGGGGAGAGGATTTTCAAGACTTGGAAAGTGTGGAGTGGATGAAGTAGTCTTGACTAAGGGGGTATTTATAGGACTTTCAATGGCCATGATTAAGGCAAGTGGAGGAAAGTGGAGGTGTAGATTTGTACATGTGCACCTGGCCATCTACTCACAAATCCTCCAAACATTGACCCGTGTTTTAGGCCTCAAAATCGTGCCAAGCCATGCCCTCAATGCGTCCGGCAGGGTGACAAGTGTCGCCCTCTTGTTGGTCCAAAATATTTTATCTCTCGGAAAAATCCATAAAAATAATAAATGTCATAGTAATTTTCCGCCCATGAAGTTTTGGAAAACGTTTCGTCGGAAAACAATTCTTTTCGGGGGTTGTGCACAAATTTTCGTCCCTTGCCTAACTTAAGGCTTAAACTTTTGTACGTACGTCCTCACGTACATACTCTGGAAATACGGCGTATAACAATGACCCTGATTTGGGAAGATAACTGGGGGCCCTATTCTGTATACATGACCACTCACACGTAACCCCACCGAAAATGGTTGTCGTGCTGATGGCCTCTTATTGTGTGGGCCCTCTTATGAACTAGAAAAACCACTGGAATCGATGGCACTCGAAAGGGTGATTTTTTTGGGGCCTCAAATGAGTCCCCTTCTATGGACAAATCTTCCAACGCATCTTCTTCCATAGACATATCATCTTCCATAGACGGATCCTCTTCCATAGAATAACTTATATTTCCTTATGGGGACCTTATATTCCTCAGATTCATATTAACAGGTGACTATCGGCTAGTACATTCTCCGGTATTTCTAACCTAATTCCTGCTATCAGTACTTTTCTTGGATCAAGGCATTACTAAAAAAGAGAATCAAGATAAAGATAGGAATTCAATAACTGACGACTTCGCTTTTAACGCACAATCTAAATTTTCAAGAGGGTGTAGTAAAAGGAGACTATGTTGCTATCTAATTAGATACTCCGAAAGAACATTCGGGGACAAATGTTTCTAAGGAGGGAAAAATGTTACACCCCGTAATTCCAGGACATGTATACGAGAATAAATGTGAGAGCACAAGACTTATAAATTGGTATGAATGAAAGAATTGTTTTTCCGAACTTCGGAAAGGAAAAATGTTCGTTGATGAGAATTAGATTCTTAGAATACATTATTTGAGGAGTATGAAATTTATTATCATTGTGGAAATGTATTTTATGGATTTGGTCACGAAGGGCCCACCCGAGAAATTTTACGTTTTGTGGGGCCCACGAGGGTTACGAAATATTATGGACGAATGAGAGGGCTACACGTGTCACCCCCCCCCCCACACACACACATGGTCTTGGAAGAAATTGGACCTAGGTTAGGTGGTCAAGTGACCAAGGTTAAGTGGTCTTGTGACCAAGGTTAAGTAGCCTAAAAGTGGATGACAAGCTTGAGATTGTTGACTAAGTCAAGAGCCCACTTGGCTTGATATTTAAAGCCCTTCATCTAAGACCACACAAGTGTTATAATCTTGACCCTCCATTGTTTTATATATACTACACTAGTGCAAGACAAGTCTTCAACACTTAGAAAAATATTGAGAAAACTTTGAGCTAGTTTAAGGGTGCTCTCGGCTTTGTGCTATTTCCCACACAAAAAAAAATTAGTTTGTGGTTCATTATTCACAATACTTTAACCCAAGGTTCCTAGGGGTATTTTAAGGATATCTAAATAGAAATATCCCGGAAAAACGACGTTTTCACATTAGTCGCAAGGCGAAAACCTAAGGTGTTCTTCAAATTTTGAAGATGGAACTTGAAGAGGAGTTCTTCATGAGCTTCTAAGGAGTGCTTGGAGAGGATTTTAACATAAGAAGAGGAGCTAAAAGTTGCTAAGGATCGACTTTTACGCTTGGACATTATTAGGGCTTATTGAGGTAACAATCTTCATCTTCTTAATGTAATTGAATATTACATGTTATAGTAGTTAAGAAATGAGCATGTGGTATATAGAATGAAGTTTGAAAATATTGGGATCATGTCGACATGTTAAAACCGAAAATGGACAAGTTATCCATTAATGTTGTAATCAATTTGGTCGATAGTTACAATCGTCGCATGTTAAGGAAGAAAGGATTTATAGTTGTTGTAATTGTTATTATGTATATAACATGTTGGAATAACAACTTGGATTAAAAAAGGAATTGAAAGAGAATTGATATTGTTATGGATAGTGTTATTGCCGAGAATGTGCCTTAAGGAATGGACAATTTTATATTGATTGTGGGGCAGAATTTTACACGTCCTATTAGGCGTGTAATCCCCTTTGTATTGCTGAATTGTTGGGCCTTAAATGTGACATTTGGTTATTGCTTTTCGGGCCTTGAAAAGGGTGGAAAAGTATGTAGAAACAAAGAAAGTGTTGTCCGATTTTCCGTAGAATAAGAGACCTTACACTTAGTATGATTCTACGTTAAAAAGGTGAGGAGTTGATAGACATGTTATGATTAATATAGGTTGAAGTACTACGAGTAGCGTATTCTACTTAAAGGATGGAATAGCTATCAAGGTTGAAGTACTTTGGAGCATTTTGCTACTTGTCGATAATCGTCGCGAGGTATGTGAACCTCTTCCTCCTTTTGGCATGATTCTATGTATGAAATATACATGTGGTGTTATTTCATGATTCCTTCTACTCTTAGAAGTTAAGAGGTATGTATGTTGATTTACTCTATGTGAAAGTTATGTCTAAGTTATCCTAAGTTCTTACCAAGTCTTATGGGGGATGTTGGTAAGAGTCGTTAGGAAGTATTTGGAGTCGAGTTGACTTTGCTAATTTACTGCACGAATGAGAATAAGTATCGAACAAGCCATTGTAGCGTTAATAAAAGAAAATGTATCGACAATCAATTATATTAAAATGGTAGAATTCTCAAATGCATAGAAACTAAGATAAGACAAAATTGTATTACATTTTCTAGATCATGGCTGCTTTAATAAGATAGTTATAAACGAGTATAATCTATTCACAACGCATAAAAGTATATGTTACTTAATATTAAAGAGTTTACGTTATGAAGTTTTAAGACCATGAACCTTGAATTCTTAAAAGGTTACGAGACTTTATTTTTAAAGTTAAGAGACTTTATTTTTAAAGTTAATAGACTTGAAATTCTAGGTTAAAGATGTCTTAGTTTCTAAAGCATAAAGTTAGTATAACGGCTTTATGGGAAGTTGATTATAACAACTTTATGGAAGGTTAAAAGAATGGTTTTCTCTAGTAATGTAAACAAAGAAATGACTTGAAATAAAGAAGGGCAATTTGATTTAAAGGTATCAATTGCTTAAAGTTTTAAAGTAAGGGTCACTTGATTTAGAAGCCTAGAAATGTATTTCTAAAAATGTAGTGACTTGTTTGAAATGTAGAAATGCCTTGATACTACGGCTGTTAGTATCTTGGGGTTTTATATGAAAATGAGTCTTTTGAAAAGAATGGAAGTACGTAGTACTTTGGGTTAAATTCCCGGATTTTTTGTGAAATGAAAAGTGCCTTGAGTTTATAAAATGAAATTCATTTTGTATGATAATGAAAGTCTAAAGATTTTATGAACTTGCCTATGCTTGTGTTACACCCCGTAAGTCCAGGACATGTATAAGAGAGATATGCGTAAGGAATCAAGACTTGGAAATTAGTGCGAAAGGAAGAATTGTTTTTAGCGGAAAATCTTAGAAACGTCGGAAAGGAAAAATGTTCGTTGATGAGGTGGATTCTCAAAATGTATTCTTTGAGGATTATGGAACTTTTAACATTATGGAAATTTATTTTTCTGGATTTGGTCATGTGGGGCCCAGAAATTTTCGTTTTGTGGGGCCAGAGGTTCTGAATTTTATGGGCCGAATAAGAGGCGACCGTGGCACCCCGCATATGGTCTTGGACATTTCATGTAAAGGGTAAAATGGTCATTTACCATCGAGGAAGATCAAGTCTTGAGCTTGAGATTGTTGACCAGTCGAAACATTGTCCCAGCTTTGCATTAATTTCTCTTCATCCTAGCCCAGTGTATTAATCTAAGCCCTCGATGTGTTATATAAGCATACTACTAGTGCAAGACTAGCTCTTGACACTTAGAATTTATCCAACATTTCTTGTTCTTCACTAAGCTCTGGGTTTGACATGAGTCTCAAAAATTTTGTAGTTTTGATCCATTATTGAAGACTTTAACTTGATGTCCTAAAGGGTATTGTAAGGATATCTCTATAGAAGATTTGGAAAAAGCAGCGTTTTCGTATTAGTCATGGCGGAAACTTAAGGAGTTCTTCAACTTTGAAGTTGGAACTTGAAGATGGGTTCTTGTAGGCGAAGGAGTGCTTGGAGCGGATTGGAACTTAAGGAAAGGAGCTAAGAATTGCTAAGGCGCGACTTTGAATCTTGGAATTTTTAAGGGCTTATAAAGGTATAAATCTTGTCGTTTTAGCAATTAAGTTTACTTATTGTTGTAGCTATGGATAATAGCAAGCATGAGTTATATATTATGAAGTTGGATAAGTGTTTTGGCTATTGGAACCCTAATCCCAAAAAAACTAGCATGTTAGCCTAAAGATTACAATTCAAGTCGATTATTAGTTTAAGTCGTCGCATGTTGTAGAAAGAAGGAAATTGTAGTTGTTGAATTTGTTTATGACTATATAACATGTTAGACCTTAGAACTTGGAATTGGAAAAGGATTGGAAAAGACTTTGAATTGTTGGTTATGTTGTTGGCCGAGAATGGCTTGAATATGGAACTCTTGTATTAATTGTGGGGAGGAATTTTACGTATTGTAAGGCGTGTAATTCCCTTTGTTTAGTTGTTGTTTTGAGCCTTAAATGTGGCGTGTTGGTTATTGTATTCGGCTTGAAAAGGTGGCAAAGTGAGTAGAAACAAAGGAAGTCTTTGCCCGATTTTCCGTAGAATTAGAGGCCGTATACTTAGTATTATTCTCGTTAGAGACCGGAAGTTGATAGTCTTGTTGTGACCATTATAGGTTGACACTTCTCGTCTGGCGTATTCGTCTTAGCTTGTGGATTTAGCGAAAAGGTATGTGAACTATCTCATCTTACAGCGTGATTCCTTAAGATAAAGAAAGTATGTCCTACTCCTTAAATGATCCATTCCTTGGTTGTATTTGGAGTGCCTAAAATAGAATTTGTTCTATGTACTTCCTTGATTGTACTTTGATGTTTAAATTGTAAGTTGTATAATCCATTGCCTTAGTGAAGTTGGATTCTTAAAAGTGAAAGTATTTTACTTAAAGTACATAGAGTCTTGAAAAGGAAGTGGTTTCCAAATCTTTTGGCTAGTGCCTTAGTTCCAAAACCTAAGGGTCGTTATAATGACTTTAGAAGTCAAAGAGTGATTTACTTAATTGTTTTAAGAGAGGAGAAATGACATGATTTAAGAGAAGTAACTTGTTTTAAAGGTGTGAGTTACTTGAGGTTTAAAAGTAGAAGAAACTTGTTTTCTAAATATTAAGAGACTTGAAGTATTTTGAAAGTTAAGAAACTTGTTTTGTAAGTATGTGATACTTGGTTTTAAGTATAAGTCTCTTGGTTATAAAAAGAATGAAATTGTCTAAAAACCATAAAGGGTTATAACGGCTTTATGGGAAGTTGGTTATTGTTATACCCCGTATTTCCAGAGTATGTACGTGTGGACGTACGTACGAAATTTGAGCCTTAAGTTAGGCATAGGACCGAAATTTGGGCACAAGTCACGCGAATAAGTCGTTTTTAAATGACGTTTCCACGACTTTCGTGAGGAAAATTCGGCTATGTCATTTATATTTTTGCGGATTTTTCAGAGGCGAAACATTTTGGACCAGCGGGAGGTGACACTTGTCACCCTCGTTGGACCAGTTTAGGGGCGGTCGAGGTGGTTGGCCTTGGCGATTAGTCCCTTATTTTTGGCCTTGTTTGTGGCTTGTTTTGTGCCATGTTTGGTGGAGTAGGGTTAGGGTGCACTTGGCGATCAAGGCCTTACACTTGCCTTGCACATGGCTTGATCTTGGCCGTTGGTTGGCTTTTGGTTTTGCTATAAATACCACTAAGCAGAAGACTTCATCCGTTCCTAAAATCACCAAGTCTTGAAAATCCTTCCTCCCTTTCTTGTGCTCTGGCCAGTGAGCTTCCCACTCCCCCTTTTCGTGTGGCCTTTGGCGAGAGGATTCCACTCCACTCTAGTAGTGTGGCGTGGGGTGCCCACTAACCTAGTTGTTTCGTATAATACACCCATCTTGGTAGAAATACTCTCCAGTATTGTTATAATGCCCAAAATACCTTAGCCTTTACCTTGTCATATTCAAAGTTACCTCTATCGTAGAGCCGGAAATACTACCTTTTGTCCTTTTAGTCTCAAGCCGAAACCCTAAGGAAATCTTCATTGTTGGTTGAAGTATTTAAGTAGAAGTTGGTTAGAACTTCTAAGGGTTGTTTGGAGGCGGATTGGGCGCGGAGTAGGAGCTAAACCTTGCTCGGGATCGACATTATAACTCGGATAATTTTGGGCTTATCGAGGTAAATATCTTGACCTTATTGTAATTGGAAATTACATGTTGTAGGAATATATAGTTAAAGTATACTATATATAGAATTGAACATAGTTGTCTGCGGCAATGTCTTTTGACTTAAGCACGAATTTAAAGAAGAAAGCGAGCTGTAATTACATAGGGTGTATTCTGATGAGCTTGTGTATCTTGTTGTGTAGTAGGGTGTACACTCAGGTTAGGCGTGTAAACCCCCTGGTTGGCTTGGTGGCCAGGCCTCGATCGAGAGGAGATTTCTGTTGTGGCGGGAGAGTCTTTGCGAATTTTACGTAGGAAGATGGGAAACTTGGGTTTAAGATTTAATAGACGTTTGTGGCCTTTATAGGTGAAAATACTAAGAGTAGCGTATTCTACTCGAGGAGTGGAAAGGGCTAACAAGGTTGTATTTCTTGGAGCTTTTTGCTTATTGTCGATAATCGTCGCGGTATGTGAACCTCTTCTATCTCTTCTAGCATGATATGTGTGAACTATGTAGTGCGGTGAGCGTACGTGTATTAAGCGTGCTTGATTGTTTTAAAACATAAAGTGTTATAACGGCTTTATGGGAAGTTGGTTATAATGACTTTATGTAGGTGAAAAAATGGGTTGTGGTTTTGAAGGTAAGCGAATTAGTTATAAGCGGCTTGTTATGTGTTAATGAAGAAGTTGAAGTATTTCAAAGATTTGTGAATCGTTTTGAAAGAAAGAGTAGTACTTGGTTTTTGAAAAACTTAAGAGTTATACTAGCTTTATGGGAAGTTAGGTATAACGGCTTAAGAATGTTTTACTGATTTCGGAAATCAGGATGTGTATCGACAAACCACTGCAGCGTTAATAAAGGAAAATGTATTGACTAATGAATTGTATTATTAAAACCAGTAGAAACCTCCATTTGCATAGAAACTAAGATGAGACAAAATGATATTACATTTTCTAGATCATGGCTGCTGTAGTAAGAATGTTATAAACAAGAATAAACTGCTCACACATAAGGCATATGTTACTCAGTTGTTTTAAAAGAGATTAAGACTATGAGCTGTGAAACCTTTCTAAAGTTAGAGGCTTGAGTAATTGAAATTAGGCAAACCGGAACTTTAGGAAAAGAATGTTGGTACTTGATTTTAAAAAAGAAAGTGTTCTGGTTTACTTAATAATGTGAATCACTCTAGTTTTATACTACGGGTATCGGGTGACTTTTATAAAAGGAATGTATCTCTTTTAAAAGGACTTAACGTATATAGTACTTAGGGTTAAAACCCGGGTGTTGGCATAAAATGAAAATACCTTGAGTGGTTGTGTAACTTGCCTACGCTTGTTGTTGTGAAACCTGTCTATGCTTGTGATGATAGCCTTTGTTGTGCAAGTGTTGTATTTACGTATTCTGGCGTCTCTCGATAGAGGCGGTTGACTTATTGAGAACTTACTTGGGCGTCTTTGGCGGCGGAGAATTCCACGGGTATGTTTCCATTTTGATTCTTTGCCTTGTTGTTGATGTTACATGGGCGTATCTGCCGTCTGGTCGGGGCGTGTGGCCGTGCGGCGGTTGATTACGATATATTGTTGTGTGGCTACATGGACATGTCTACCGTCACGAGTGCAGGGCATGTGGCCGTGCGGCGGGTTGATCACCGATATATTATTGTTGATGTTACATGGGCGTGTCTACCGTCTGAGTCGGGGCATGTGGCCGTGGGGCATTGGTATTAGTGTTGCATCATGGACATGTCTACACGATCTGAGTCGGGCATGCGGCCGTGATCTGAACATGATTGATGTTGTGGCGTGAGACCCGTAGTTATATTTAGTGATGACTTGAGGCGTGAGTCACAGTGAACATATTTGCTTTTATGTTGTGAGCTTGTAGTTTGGTTATCATACATGTCTCTGCTTTATATAGACTAGTATGATCTCATTTCTGATATTTCTGATTTCACATACTTAGTACTGTTATCTTGACCTCGCCCGAAGCTGCGTTTATCTGCATGAGTAGAGTACATCGATCGTGGATCGATTGACGTCTTGGGAAGCTCAGTTTCTCGGAGGCTTATCTTTTAGTATGTGTTCCACTGAGTTGTAGGTTCTTGTACATTGAGGGTATGGCGAGACCTGTCCGTCATAGTGTTGTAAATCTTAAGTGCATGAAGCTGTTGTGGCGGGGTTGTAAAAGGATTAAAGCTATTGGGTTTTATGTATGTCTTGAAGAAAGCTGTTTTGGTTGCTTTGTTTATTTATTATATCTCTTGTTTCATGACTCGTGTTTTATTTTTATTTAGTTTTCTCGATGTTGTATCACTAGGGTGCAGGGTAAGGCACGATCCAGGCCGAATTCGAGTGTGTAGATTATAACGGCTTTATGGAAGGTTTAGAAAGTTGTCTATTTTGATAAATGGGCATAAGTTGCCTAGATTGTGAAAATTTGAAGTTACTTGATTTCAAGCTTTGAAAAGAGTTTTCTAAAAGTGTAGTAACTTACTTTGAAAAATAGACACACCTTGATGCTACGGGTGTTAGTATCTTGGGGTTTTACATGTTATACCCGTAGTTCCAGGGTATGTATGTGAGGACGTACGTACGAGAATACGACAGAAATTTTGGAAAGAAAGAAAGATGTGATTTTTTCGACGGAAAAGTTTCCGGTTTTTGTGAAGGAAAAAGGTTCGTCAATGGGAATTGGATTCCCAGATTTGGTATTTGGGCTTCTTGGATTATATTAGAATTATGAGATTTTATTTTCGGAAATGGTCACATGGGGCCCACGGGAGAAATTTACGGTTTTGTGGGGCCCGCTTTGTTTTTGAGATTTTCGGTATTTTGGATATTTTCGGAAGATGAAATATTTTGGACGAGTCGGGGGGCGACACGTGTCACCCCCATGTGGCCACCTTGGCCGAAATGGTGGGACAAGTGGCAAGCCACTTGTCTTGTTCTTTCGTTGGCCATGTGGTGTGGTGGGACCAGCGCCTGCGTAGCGATCTTGACCACCCACTATGATCTTAACCGCTTGAATTCTCTATAAATACCCATAAGTTGAAGACTAATTTCATCCCACACTTAGACTTTCCAAGGCAAAAATATACCACTCCATGAATTGCTTTCGTCCACTTTATAACTTTTGTAGAAAATACTTTGAGTATTGATGTATAATCCCGAATACCTTAGCCTAGTATCTCTAGTTGTATTCCAAGTTATTTCAATACTAGGAGCAGGAAATACTACTTTATGTTATACCAGTAGTTCAGGTATATATGTGAGGATATGCGTGCGAGAATCTGAGAAATTTTGGAAAGAAAGGAAGATGTGATTTTTGCGGAAAAGTTTCGGGTTTTGTGAAGGAAAAAGGTTAGTTGATGGGGTGGATTCCCAGTTTGGTATTTAGGCTTCTTGAATTATATTAGAATTATGGAATTTTATTTTGGAATTGGTCACGTGGGGCCCGGGAGAAATTCTGATTTTGTGGGGCCACTTTGTTTTGAGATTTTTGCCTTTATGGATATTTTGGAAGATGAAATATTTTGGGCCAGTAGGAGGGTGACACGTGTCACTCCTAGGTGGCCTCGTGGTAGAAATTTGCTAACAAGTGGCGAGACAGTGGCACTTGTCTTGCTAGATATTTTAATGTGGACAAGTGGCCAAGTCTTGCTAGATATTTTGTGTGGACAAGTGGCTTGTGGGACCACGCACACTTGTCCCCAATCTCAACCACACACTTGCCTTCATCCTAGCCCTTGGTTGTCTATATATGCACCCTTAGTTGATGAAAACTTCCACGGCAACCATTTGACAAGAAATTCCCTCCTTCTCCTTGACCTTGCTCTCGTTTTGAGCCCATTTCTTGACCTAAATTTGTCCAACAATTCTTAAACTCTCAAGTGTTCTTCCCTAAGGTGTTAGGAAGATTGTGTACCAAGAGTTGGAAAAGATTTCACACCACAACCTATTGTTCATGCCTTGGCGAAACTTACTAGTTGGAAACCACAAGTGTTCTTCACTTTTTGGAGTTGGTTCTTGAAGAGAAGTTGGTTAGGAGCTTCTATGGGTTGCTTGTAGCGGATTGGAGCGTAAAGATTTGGAGCTAAGACTTGCTTGGAGCGACGTTAAGTTCTTAGTTAATTTTGGGCTATTTGAGGTAGTGAATCTTAAACCTCTTTGTGAATTGGTCATTATACATATATTGTAAGTATATTATGTATTATGTAAAATATGGAGTAAAGTTTGGAAAAGTTGGATCTTGTTAACTTGTTAAAAGAAAGGATTGGTAGTTTGCCATTAAAATGGTAAGCGTATCTTACTTGTGAAGAAGTAATTAACAAAGTAACTATAACTTATATTAAGATGGAATATAAGTTGGATGACTAATGAAGTAATTGGATAAGTAAAATGGACAAAGTTGGCCAAGGACCCCAACAAGAAGTATTTACTTTGGGCGATATTTACTTTGGTGTATTTACTTTGGGCGATGTTACTTTGGAATGTATTTACTTTGGGTATTTACATTTACATTAAGGAAGATTGTTGATCGCGTTCCGTTTGGGCGTGTGATCCTTTTTAATTATTGTATTGTTATGAAGGCGTGATAGTAAATCGCGTTACCGTTTAGGCGCGTAATCCCTTCTTTTACTTGTTGTTATGGGCGTGATAGTAAACCGTGTTACCGTTTGGGCGTGTAATCCCCTTCTTTATGTTGTTTAATTATTCGCCTTATATATATATATGGTATATATATTACGGTTATTGGGCCTTAGGAAAGATGGAAAAGTGAGTAAAAGCGGAAGTCTTTGCGAATTTTCCGTAGAATTAGAGGGCTTTTATTGGTATAAGTCTTGATGGTGAGAAAGGTTTGATAAAAGTACTATGGCCGTTTTAGGGTGGAGTACTCGTGTGGCGTGATCTACTTGGCTTAAGGAGTGAAAGCGGGTTGAAGTACTTGGGCGTTTTGCTATTAAATCGATAATCGCGAGGTATGTGAACCTCGTCCTATCTTTTCTAGCATGATTGTTGTGAACTATGTAGTGCGGTAGGCGTACGTGTGCTAAGTGATTTGGTTGGTTTAAAACATAGGGTGTTATAATGGCTTTATGGGAAGTTAGTTATAACGACTTTATGTAAGTAAAAAGAATGGTTTATTGATTGTAGAAAGTTAAGAGACTTGATCTTGAAAGATAAGAGACTTGACTTATACACGACTTGATTTTGAAAGTTAAGAGACTTGATCTTGAAGGATAAGAGACTTGACTTAGTTTGACTTATTATGAATTTTGTTAAAATGTTGTAAAAACCTCATTCATGAGTAATGAGTAGTTAGTTTTAAAAGAATAATGTTTCTTGATTTGGAAATGAGATTAAGTATCGAACAAACCATTGCAGCGTTAATAAAGGAAATGTATTGACTAATTGTTATTAAAACCAGTAGAAACCTCCATCTGCATAGAAGCTAAGATGAGACAAAATGATATTACATTTCTAGATCATGCTTTTATAAGATTGTAATAGACAAGAACAACTCTACTACACATAAGGCATATGTTTCTCAAATTTTTTTAAAGAAGAATTATATTCTTAAGTGATTAAAACTATGAACTCTGAAACCTTTGAAAATGAGAAACTTGAGCATTTGAAATTAGGCAAACTTGAGCGTTTGGAAAATAATGTGTTACTTGATTTTACAAGGGAAGTGTTTTAGTTTACTTAAAAGATAGTCACTCTATTTTATACTCTGAACATTGTGTGACTTTTGTGAAAGAAGCGTATCTTTTAAAAGAGTTAATGTATGTAATACTTTAGAATTCGAGCAGGATTTTGGCATAAAATGATAGTACCTTAAGTTGTGTGTAACTTGCCTATGTTTGCGTGTGATAGCCTTGTTGTGCAAATCTTGTATTTTACTCGACTAGGTTCGTAGGATGAGCAGGAATGTATTTCACCCACTACAGCGTTAAATAGGATGAGCAGGAATGTATTTCACTCGATTATCGTGTTCATGGGATGAGCAGGAATGTATTTCACTCATTACGCGTTCGTAGGATGAGCAGGGAATGTATTCACTCGACTACAGCGTTCGTAGGATGAGCAGGAATGTATTCACTCGACTACGCGTCCGTGGATGGGCCGGGAATGTATTCCATCCATTCAGAGTTCGTGAGATGAGCAGGAATGTATTCCACGTTTCTATCTGGGTCCGTGAGATGGGCGAGACATATTATCGTATCACATGGTTTATACCTAGGCTGGCGGTGAGGAAGGAGTTCCAGGCGTGAGGATGACTTTGAGGTGTGAGTCACGACTTGACATGACTGCTTTTATGTTATGAGTTGTAGTTTGGTTATCATACATGTCTCTGTTTTATATAGCGTATGATTTCATTTCTGATATTTTGATTTCACATACTTGGTACTGTTATGCGGACCTCCTTGAAGCTGCGTTCATCTGCGAGTAAGTACATCGGTTGTGGATCCTCGCTCATAGGATCACGATTCGGCGTGTTAGGAAGCCCGTTTCTTGAGGCTTATCTTTTGGTATGTTACCACAGTGCAGCAGGTTCTTGTACATTCGAGGTATGGCGGGGCCACTGTCCGTCATAGTTGTTATCCTTCTTAGAAGTGCATGAAATCTTGTTGTAGGCGAGTTTGTAAAAGGATAAGCATTCGAGTTTTTATGTATATATCTGAGCAAGCTATTTTGGTTGCTTTGTTTATTTATCATGTCACTTGTTTCATGTTTATGTTTTTATTTCCGTGATTTTCTCGATGTTGTATCACGAGGTGCGGGGTAAGGCACGATCCACGGGCCGGTTGGTCGTGACAAAAGTGGTATCGAGCGATTAGTCCTCGGAAAGTGTCTGAGCCGTGTCTAGTAGAGTCTTGATTATCGGTGTGTTGTGCACCACATCTATGTCGGGAGGCTGCGAGACATTTAGGATTAGTTTCTATTCTTCTCACTCTGAGATCGTGCCTTAGAAGGCATGTTATAAGTTGGACTCCTCGGGCGTATTCGTTTGTACGATTATGCCTCTGCGAAAGCGGCTGAGCCACGATGGGCAAGGCGAGAGGAGCTACGAGTAGAACACGAGAAGGTTCTGAGAACCTGAGCACTGGTCATTACGAGATAGTACTTGACAGCGAGTTTTATGGCCGCTAGCCCAGTGAGTTTAGGCGTAGCGGTTTCTCGGAGGCCACGATACGAGCTTCGGATCGGCCGGGGCGAGGATGATCCTCGAGTGTCGTGCTAGTTTGGGAGATTGTTATGCTTGCGGCCAGCGAGACCATTTGGTGAGAGTTTGTCAGATTAGAGTAGCGGATGTAGAGACTCGACGCCGGGATCGGTGGTGGTTAATCGCACTTATATAGCTAGGCGCCTGCGAGTGGGATTATGGTTAGAGCGACAAAGGGAAAGTGAGGCGGTAGTGAGAGATATCTTTAGCCTTTAAGAGACTTGGTTATGTTGTTATGGTGGAGTGCGTGTGAAGTCTTTATCTGAGATAGCATTGTGTTAAGTATAACTTAGAGAACATGACTAGTTGAAGAGGTAAGTTTGGGGTCATGGAAGGTGTGAACCTTAGAATATTGTAAGTGGAGACCTTAGATGCAGCCGTCTTGAGTAAAAGATTTGTTCTGATTGACCTTTGTCGGAGTGCATAGTATCTGAGGGTAAAAATTGTGTGATAAGTCCCGAGTGGTGTGAATTATATAAGGATAGTTATGATAAGAAGACCATTTAGGTTTGCGTAACTTGATTAGTGAGATTGTTCG
Organism: Przewalskia tangutica; assembly: GCA_029844215.1. Classification (NCBI taxonomy): domain Eukaryota; kingdom Viridiplantae; phylum Streptophyta; class Magnoliopsida; order Solanales; family Solanaceae; genus Przewalskia; species Przewalskia tangutica. The sequence goes on from CM056728.1 coordinate 68,714,988, forward strand.
GATCGGGAACAAGAGTTTAGCGCTGCAAATGGGTGGGTTGAGGCAAGGTTGCGTGTCAACCCGCGGCCGATTTGGGGTGGGGTCGATTCGAGGTGGTCACTTGGTGGTAGGGTCGCGAGGTGCTAGGACTAGGTTTAGGTAACCGTCGTGCGGGTTCGTGGATCGTTCGACCGGAATCGGATCGTGAGGCGGGATGGCCTTTGTGGGAATTGAAACTAGTGAGATGACCAAGTTTGGAAGTAGTGACTCGAGGTTTTGGAAATTAGGCGATGGTAGGCGTGTGCATTATCTTGGAAAGAGTTCGGGTGTTAGAAGTGTATCGACAAGTAAGGAAAGAAGTGAGCGTGTGCTAAGAGATGGAAGTGATCATGTTGTGAAGTAAAGGTCTGAAGGAAGTATCCTTTGGACGAGCGAAGTTGGTGTTGTTTTTACATCGTCGAGGTGATTCCTCGTTGGCTTGGATTTGAGTTTTGCGCGCATGTTATATTACGGCCATTGGTGGCGGGATCGGTTTGTAAGTATAGTAGTGGAGACTATCTGGCGCAAGTACATTTGGAGACTTAGAAGGAACATTGGGATGAATGTTTCTAAGGAAGAATGTTATACCCGTAGTTCAGGGTATATATGTGAGGATGTGCGTGCGAGAATCTGCAGAAATTTTGGAAAGAAAGGAAGATGTGATTTTTCGCGGAAAAGTTTAGGGTTTTGTGAAGGAAAAAGGTTCGTTGATGGGGTGGATTCCCAGTTTGGTATTTGGGCTTCTTGAATTATATTAGAATTATGGAATTTTATTTTGGAATTGGTCACGTGGGGCCATGGGAGAAATTCTGATTTTGTAGGGCCAGCTTTGTTTTGAGATTTTTGCCTTTATGGATATTTTCGGAAGATGAAATATTTTGGGCCAGTAGGAGGGTGACACGTGTCACCCCTAGGTGGCCTCGTGGCGAAATTTGCTAACAAGTGGCGAGACAGTGGCACTTGTCTTGCTAGATATTTGTGTGGACAAGTGGCCAAGTCTTGCTAGATATTTTGTGTGGACAAGTGGCTTGTGGGACCCAGCACACTTGTCCCCAATCTCAACCACACACTTGCCTTCATCCTAGCCCTTGGTTGTCTATATATGCACCTTAGTTGATGAAAACTTCCACACAACCATTTGAGACAAGAAATTCCCTCCCTTCTCCTTGACCTTGCTCTCGTTTTGAGCCCATTTCTTGACCTAAATTTGTCCAACAATTCTTAAACTCTCAAGTGTTCTTCCCTAAGGTGTTAGGAAGATTGTGTACCAAGAGTTGGAAAAGATTTCACACCACAACCTATTGTTCATGCCTTGGCGAAACTTACTAGTTGGAAACCTAAGTGTTCTTCACTTTTTGGAGTTAGTTCTTGAAGAGAAGTTGGTTAGGAGCTTCTATGGGTTGCTTGTAGAGGATTGGAGCGTAAAGATTTGGAGCTAAGACTTGCTTGGGCGACATTAAGTTCTTAGTTAATTTTGGGCTATTTGAGGTAGTGAATCTTAAACCTCTTTGTGAATTGGTCATTATACATATATTGTAAGTATATTATGTTTATGTAAAATATGGAGTAAAGTTTGGAAAAGTTGGATCTTGTTAACTTGTTAAAAGAAAAGGTTAGTAGTTTGCCATTAAAATGGTAAGCGTATCTTACTTGTGAAGAAGTAATTAACAAAGTAACTATAACTTATATTAAGATGGAATATAAGTTGGATGACTAATGAAGTAATTGGATAAGTAAAATGGACAAAGTTGGCCAGGACTGACTTAAGAATTTGTATTTACTTTGGGCGATGTTACTTTGGGTATGTATTTACTTTGGGCGATTTACTTTGGAATGTATTTACTTTGGTGTATTTACATTTACATTAAGGGAAGATTGTTCAATCGCGTTAGTTTAGGCGTGTGATCCTTTTTAATTATTGTATTGTTATGAAGGCGTGATAGTAATCAGCGTTACCGTTTAGTAGCGTAATCCCTTCTTTTACTTGTTGTTATGGGCGTGATAGTAAACGTGTTACCGTTTGGGCGTGTAATCCCCTTCTTTATGTTGTTTAATTATTCGCCTTATATATATATATGGTATATATATTACGGTTATTCGGGCCTTGGGAAAGATGGAAAAGTGAGTAAAAGCGGGAAGTCTTTGCAATTTTCCGTAGAATTAGAGGGCTTTTTATTGGTATAAGTCTTGATGGTGAAAGGTTTGATAAAAGTACTATGACCGTTTTAGGGTGGAGTACTACGTGTGGCGTGATCTACTTGGCTTAAGGAGTAGCCAGCGGGTTGAAGTACTTGGGCGTTTTGCTATTAAATCGATAATCGTCGCGAGGTATGTAAACCTCGTCCTATCTTTTCTAGCATGATTGTTGTGAACTATGTAGTGCGGTGAGCGTCATGTGCTAAGTGATTTGGTTGGTTTAAAACATAGGGTGTTATAATAGCTTTATGGGAAGTTAGTTATAACGACTTTATGTAGAGTAAAAAGAATGGTTTATTGATTGTAGAAAGTTAAGAGACTTGATCTTGAAAGATAAGAGACTTGACTTATACGACTTGATTTTGAAAGTTAAGAGACTTGATCTTGAAGGATAAGAGACTTGACTTAGTTTGACTTGTTATGAATTTTGTTAAAATGTTGTAAAACCTCATTCGCGAGTAATGAGTAGTTGGTTTTAAAGAATAATGTTTCTTGATTTGGAAATGAGATTAAGTATCGAACAAACCATTGCGGCGTTAATAAAGGAAATGTATTGACTAATTGTTATTAAAACCAGTAGAAACCTCCATCTGCATAGAAGCTAAGATGAGACAAAATGATATTACATTTCTAGATCATGTTGCTTTTATAAGATTGTAATAGACAAGAACAACTGCTACACATAAGGCATATGTTTCTCAAATTTTTTTAAAGAAGAATTATATTCTTAAGTGATTAAAACTATGAACTCTGAAACCTTTGAAAATGAAACTTGAGCATTTGAAATTAGGCAAACTTGAGCGTTTGGAAAATAATGTGTTACTTGATTTTACAAGGAAGTGTTTTAGTTTACTTAAAGATAGTCACTCTATTTTATACTCGAACATTGTGTGACTTTTGTGAAAAGCGTATCTTTTAAAAGAGTTAATGTATGTAATACTTTAGAATTGAAGCAGGGATTTTGGCATAAAATGATAGTACCTTAAGTTGTGTGTAACTTGCCTATGTTTGCGTGTGATAGCCTTGTTGTGCAAATCTGTATTTTACTCGACTCTAGGTTCGTAGGATGAGCAGGAATGTATTTCACCCGACTACAGCGTTAAGTAGGATGAGCAGGAATGTATTTCACTCGATTATCGTGTTCGTAGGATGAGCAGGAATGTATTTCACTCGACTACGCGTTCGTGGGATGAGCAGGGAATGTATTTCACTCGACTACGCGTTCGTAGGATGAGCAGGAATGTATTTCACTCATTCTGCGTCCGTAGGATGGGCCGGGAATGTATTCCATCCGACTCACGAGTTCGTGAGATGAGCAGGAATGTATTCCACACGTTTCTATCTTGGGTCCATGAGATGGGCGAGACATATTATCGTATCACATGGTTTATACCTAGGCCGCGGTGAGGAAGGAGTTCCACGGCGTGATGGATGACTTTGAGGCGTGAGTCACGACTTGACATGGCCTTTTATGTTATGGTGTAGTTTGGTTATCATACATGTCTCTGTTTTATATAGTATTATGATTTCATTTCTGATATTTTGATTTCACATACTTGGTACATGTTATGCGACCTCCTTGAAGCTGCGTTCATCTGCGGTAGAAGTGCATCGGTTGTGGATCCTCGCTCATAGGATCCACGATTCGGCGTGTTAGGAAGCCCGTTTCTTGAGGCTTATCTTTTGGTATGTTACCACAGTGCAGCAGGTTCTTGTACATTCGGGTATGGCGGGGCCACTGTCCGTCATAGTTGTTATCCTTCTTAGAAGTGCAGTAATCTTGTTGTAGGCGAGTTTGTAAAAGGATAAGCTGTTGGGTTTTTATGTATATATACGGAAGGCAAGTATTTTGGTTGCTTTGTTTATTTATCATGTCACTTGTTTCATGTTTATGTTTTTATTTCCGCTGATTTTCTCTGATGTTGTATCACGAGGTGCGGGGTAAGGCACGATCCACGGGCCGGTTAGTCGTGACAACTTTATTCCGATAGTCAAAAGTGAAACCTAGAAAAATCTTCCTAGCTTGGTTGAAGTGTTAAGAGAAGTTGTTTAGAAACTTCTAAGAATTCGCTGGAGGCGGGTTGGGCGTAAGGAGTTGGAGCTAAACGATTGCTCAGGATCGACTTATAAACTTGGATAATTTTGGGCTTATCGAGGTAATGATTTATGTCCCTCTATTGTAATTGGATATTACATGTTGTAGTAGTTATACTTGAGTATATTATATGAGGAAAGAAGATTGATAGAATTGAACTATATTTACATTGGACTGTATTTACAGTAGACTTGTAGTATTATTATGGAGTAGAATTGTACACGTCCGGTTAGACGTGTAAACCCCACTTTTTGGGTTGTTGGCTTGGTAGCGGGCCTTGATAGGGAGAGATTTATGTGGTTGCGGGGAGGTCTTCTTGAATTTTAGTAGAATAAGGAACCTTGTACATGGAAATATTCTCTGAAGAGATCGAGAGGTTGATAAGCGTTTTGTGGCCTTTATAGGTTGAAATCTGCGAGTGGCGTATTCTCTGGAAGGGTGGAAAAGGCTAGCGAGATTCTGATGCTTTGGAGCTATTTGCTAATTATCGATAATCGTCGCGAGGTATGTGAACCTCTTCATCTTTTCTAGCATGATTGTTGTGAACTATGTAGTGCGGTGAGCGTCACGTGTGCTAAGCGAGTTTTGGTTGGTTTAAAACATAAGGTGTTATAATAGCTTTATGGGAAGTTAGTTATAACGACTTTATGTAGGTAAAAGAATGGTTTATTGATTTTAGAAGTTAAGAGACTTGATCTTGAAAGATAAGAGACTTGACTTAATTGGCTTGATATGAATTTTGTTAAAAGTTGTGAAACCTCATTCGTGAGTAATGAGTACTTGGTTTTAAAGAATAATGTTTCTTGATTTGGAAATGAGAATAAGTATCGAACAAACCAACTGCGGCGTTAATAAAGGAAAATGTAATGACAATTAATTATATTAAAACCGATGAAACCTCCATCTGCATAGAAGCTAACATAAGACAAAATTGTATTACATTTTCTAGATCATTTGCTTTAATAAGATTGTTAAAAACAAGAATAACTACTACACATAAGGCATATGTTACTCGATGGTTTTAAAAGAGATTACGTTATTTGATTAAGACTATGAACTATGAAATTTTTGAAATAAGAGACTTGAGTATTTGAAATTAAACTTGAACTTTTGGAAAAGAATGTTGTTACTTGACTTTAAAAGGAAAGTGTTTTGGTTTAAAAGGAAGGCATGGTAGTGTCTTGTCTGTCTTAAAGAGAGTTTAAGCGTTATGCCGATTTTCCTCGAGTCCGTGGGATGGGCGAGATATGTATTCCACGATTTTCCTCGAGTCCCGTAGGATGGGCGAGATATGTATTCCACGATTTTCCTCGAGTCCCGTAGGATGGGTGAGATATGTATTCCAGATTTTCCTCGAGTCGTGGGATGGGCGAGATATGTATTCCACCGATTTTCCTCGAGTCCCGTGGGATGGGCGAGATATGTATTCCAGATTTTCCTCGAGTCCCGTAGGATGGGCGAGATATGTATTCCACCGATTCACCTCGAGTCGTGGGATGGCGAGACATGTTATCGTATCATACGATTTATACCTAGGCTGCGGTGAGGAAGGAGTACCAGGCGTGAGGATAACTTTGAGGCGTGAGTCACGACTTGACATGACTACTTTTATGTTGTGAGCGTAGTTTGGTTATCATACATGTCTCTGTTTTGTATAAGTATTATGATTTCATTTCTGATATTTTCGGTTTACATACTTAGTACTGTTATGCGACCTCGCTTTGAAGTGCGTTCATCTGCGGTAAGTACATCGGTTGTGGATCCTCGCTCATGGATCACGATTCGGCGTGTTGGGAAGCTCCGTTTCTCCGGAGGCTTATCTTTGGTATGATTCCCTGAGATTGTAGGTTCTCGTACATTCAGGGGTATGGTGGGACCCTGTCCCGTCATAGTTGTCGTTACATTCTTAGAGTGCGTAAATGCTATGCGTGAAATTTGAGTTTGTAAAGGATATAAGCTATTGGGTTTATGTTTATATCTGAGAAAGGTGGCCGTTTTGGTTAGCTTGTTTCTTTTCATATGCTTAAGTTTTTATTTCGCTGATTTTCTCGATGTTGTATCACTAGGGTGCGGGGTAAGGCACGATCCACGGGCAGTCGGGTCGTGACAAAAGTGGTATCGAGCGATTAGTCCTCGGAAAGTGTCTACTGAACCGTATCTAGTAGAGTCTTGATTATCGGCGTGTTGTGCGCCACATAATGTCAGTGGGCGAGATATTTAGGATTGGTTTCTATTCTTCTCACTCTGAGATCGTGCCTTAGAGGCGTGTTATAAGTTGGACTCCTCGGGCGTATTCGTATGTACGATTATGCCTGCGAAAGGCAGCGAGGCCAGATAGGCAAGCGTGAGGAGCTACGAGTTGAACCACGAGAGGTTCACGAGGAGCCTGCACAGTCATTACGAGATAGTACTTGAGACCCGAGTTTTATGGCCGCTAGCCCGATAGGGTTTAAAGGCGGCGATTTCTCGGAGGCCACGATACGAGCCTCGATTCCGACCGGGAGGCGAGATATGCGTTGAGAGATGGCGATTACTAGTGAGTGGTGGTGGGAATGAGATGGGCGGAGGCCGGTGGTTCCGCGATACGATGATTCACTAGATCGATAATGCGAGACTTGAGATTTCTTGAGTTGCAGTTCGCCAGAGTTCTATGGATAGAGAGCTGAGGATGATCCTCAGGGTGTCATACTAGTTTGGGAGATTGTTATGCTTGCGGCCAGCAGAGCCATTTGGTGAGAGTTTGTCAGGCCAGTAGCCGGATGTAGAGACTTCGACGCCGGGATCGGTGGTGGTTGGTTCATATATATAGCTAGCGCCTGCGGTGGGATTATGGTTAGGCGACAAAGAGGAAGTAAAGCGATGAATTCTGAGAGATACCTTTAGCCTTTAGAGACTTGTTTAGGTTGTCATGGTAGATCGTGTGGAGTCTTTATCTGGATAGCATTGTGTTAATTATGATATAGAGAACATGGTTAGTTGAAAGAGGTAAGTTTGGGGGCTAGGGAAGAATGGTGAGCCTTAGAAGTTTGATATGATTGAGATCTTAGATGCGAGGCCATCTTAAGTGAAAGATTCTGGTTAATCCTTGTCGAGAATGTGTAGTACGTGGAGTATTAGCGTGATAATTCCATGAGTAGTGTGAGATAGAAGTGGTAGCTTTCATGATGTGAGTTAGTAAGTTTGTTAGGATTGGGAATGAGAGAGTTGTACGAAATGGGTCGGGTTGAGGACCGTTCGCGGGTCAACCCAGCCAGTTTAAGTAAGGAAAATTTGTGGTGGTCATTTATGTGATAGGGTCACGAGGGTGCTAGGCCCGAGTTTAGGTAACCATCGTGCGGGTTAGTGGATGTGTTCGACTAGAATCAGATCGTGAAGGCGGGAATGGCCTTGAAGGAATTTGAGGCTAGTAAGATGACCAAGTTTGGAGGTAATGATGGTAGTATGAGTGCGTGTCTTTGGAAAGAGTTGGTGTTCGATAAGTGTCTGACAGTAAGGAAAGAAGTGAACGTGTGCTAAGAGATGGAAGTGATCATTTTTGTGAAGTGAAGGTGCGAAGGAAGTATCCTTTGGACCAGGAGCGAGAGTTGGTGTTGTTTTACATCTTCGAGGTGATTCCTCGTTGGCTTGGATTTGAGTTTTGCGCGTAGGTTATTTTTATGGCCACTGGTGGCATAGTTGGTTTCGTAAGTATAGTAGTGAAGACTATCTGCAGTGGCGTGCGTTTGGAGACTTAGAAGGAACATTCGGGACGAATGTTTCTAAGGAAGAATGTTATACCAGTAGTTCGGGTATGTATGTGAGGGCGTGCGTGCGAGAATCTGACAGAAATTTTGGAAAGAAAGAAAGATGTGATTTTTAAACGGAAAAGTTTAGGTTTTGTGAAGGAAAAAGGTTCGTCAATGAATTGGATTCCCAGTTTGGTATTTAGGCTTCTTGGATTATATTAGAATTATGAGATTTATTTTGGAAATGGTCACGTGGGGCCCACGGGAGAAATTCTGGTTTGTGTAGAACCAGCTTTGTTTTGAGATTTTGGTATTTTGGATATTTTGGAAGGCGAAATATTTTGGGCGAGTCGGGGGCGACACGTGTCACCCCGTGTGGCCACCTTGGCGAAATGGTGGGACAAGTGGTTAAACCAGCTTGTCGCATGGCGAAATGGCCTTACAGTGGCAAGCCAGCATGCTTGTGCTTCGTTGGCCATGTGGTGTGGTGGGACCCACACACACATGGCCCAATCTTGACCACCCACTTGCTATGATCTTAACCCTTGAATTCTCTATAAATACCCCCCTTAAGTTGAAGACTAATTTCATCCCACACTTAGACTTTCCAAGGCAAAAATATACCCCCTCCCTTGAATTGCTTTCGTCCACCCCCTCCCCACTTTTGTAGAAAATACTTTGAGTATTGATGTATAATCCCAAATACCTTAGCCTAGTATCTCTAGTTGTATTCCAAAGTTATTTCAATACTAGGAGCCCGGAAATACTACTTTATTCGATAGTCAAAGTGAAACCCTAGAAAAATCTTCCTAGCTTGGTTGAAGTGTTAAGAGAAGTTGTTTAGAAACTTCTAAGGGTCTCTTGGAGTGGGTTGGAGCGTAAGGAGTTGGAGCTAAACGATTGCTCAGGATCGACTTATAAACTTGGATAATTTTGGGCTTATCGAGGTAATGATTTATGTCCCCCTATTGTAATTGGATATTACATGTTGTAGTAGTTATACTTGAGTATATTATATGAGGAAAGAAGATTGATAGAATTGAGCGTATTTACATTGGGTTTGTATTCTGATGAGACTTGTAGTATTATTGTGGAGTAGAATTGTACGTCCGGTTAGGCGTGTAAACCCCCACCCTTTTGGAGTTGTTGGCTTGGTAGCGGGCCTTGATAGGGGAGGAGATTTATGTGGTTGCGGGGAGAGTCTTTGCCAATTTTCCGTAGAATAAGGAAACTTGTACTTGGAAATATTCTCTGAAGAGATCGAGAGGTTGATAGGCGTTTTGTGGACTTTATAGGTTGAAATCTGCGAGTAGCGTATTCTTTGGAAGGGTGGAAAAGGCTAAGCGAGATTCTGATACTTTGGAGCTATTTGCTAATTATCGATAATCGTCGCGAGGTATGTGAACCTCTTCCTATCTTTTCTAGCATGATTGTTGTGAACTATGTAGTACGGTAGACGTACGTGTGCTAAACAAGTTTTGGTTGGTTTAAAACATAAGGTGTTATAATAGCTTTATGGGAAGTTAGTTATAACGACTTTATGTAGGTAAAAGAATGGTTTATTGATTTTAGAAGTTAAGAGACTTCATCTTGAAAGATAAGAGACTTGACTTAATTGGCTTGATATGAATTTTGTTAAAAAGTTGTGAAACCTCATTCGTGAGTAATGAGTACTTGGTTTTTAAAGAATAATGTTTTACTGATTTCGGAAATGAGAATAAGTATCGAAAAAACCACTGCAGCGTTAATAAAGGAAAATGTAATGACAATTAATTATATTAAAACCAGTAGAAACCTCCATCTGCATAGAAGCTAAGATAAGATAAAATTGTATTACATTTTCTAGATCATGGCTGCTTTAATAAGATTGTTAAAAACAAGAATAACTACTCACACATAAGGCATATGTTACTCAATGGTTTTAAAAAGAGATTACGTTATTTGATTAAGACTATGAACTAAGAAATCTTTTGAAATAAGAGACTTGAGTATTTGAAATTAGGCAACTTGAACTTTTGGAAAAGAATGTTGTTACTTGACTTTAAAAGGGAAAGTGTTTTGGTTTAAAATGAAGGCATGGTAGTGTCTTAATCTGTCTTAAAAGAGAGTTTAAACATTATGCCCGATTTTTCCTCGAGTCAGTAGGATGGTAGAGATATGTATTCCAGATTTTCCTCGAGTCCCGTGGGATGGCCGAGATATGTATTCCACCCGATTTTTCCTCGAGTCCCGTGGGATGGGCGAGATATGTATTCCACCGATTTTCCTCTAGTCCCGTGGGATGGGCGAGATATGTATTCCACCGATTTTCCTCGAGTCCCGTGGGATGGGCCGAGATATGTATTCCCCTCGATTTTTCCTCGAGTCCCATGGGATGGGCCGAGATATATATTCCACCCGATTCCACCTCGAGTCATGGGATGGGCGAGACATGTTATCGTGTCATCGATTTATACCTAGGCTGGCGGTGAGGAAAGGAGTACCACGGCGTGAGGATGACTTTGAGGCGTGAGTCACGACTTGACATGACTACTTTTATGTTGTGGCTTAGTTTGGTTATCATACATGTCTCACTGTTTTGTATATTTGTTATGATTTCATTCTGATATTTTGATTTCACATACTTGGTACTGTTATGCGACCTCGCTTGAAGCTGCGTTCATCTGCGAGTAAGTACATCGATTGTGGATCCTCGCTCATGAGATCACGATTCAGCGTGTTAGGAAGCTCCGTTTCTCGGAGCTTATCTTTGGTATGATTCCACGAGATTGTAGGTTCTCGTACATTCGAGGTATGGCGAACCACTGTCCGTCATAGTTGTCGTTACATTCTTAGAGGTATGTAATGCTTATCGTCATTTGGCTTTGTAAAGGATATAAGCTATTGGGTTTATGTTTATATAGAAAGGTGGCCGTTTTGGATTGCTTTGTTTCTTTTCATATGCTTAAGTTTTTATTTCGTGATTTTTCTGCGATGTTGTATCACTAGGGTGCGAGGTAAGGCACGATCCAGGCAGTCGGGTCGTGACATTACATAACAAAGTCTTTTGAAAAGAATGTCGTCGTAGTACTTTGGCTTAGTTAATTGAGAATTATTCTATGTGTGCCTTGATAAGTGCTTTGGCTTGATTAATTGAGAATTGCCTATGTGTCTTTGGTGATAGCCTTTGAGTGCAAGTATTATGTTTTATTACGTTCTTGCGACTCTCGGTTGGAGGCATTTGTCTTGTTGTAAGTTACTTGGGCGTCAAGCGGTGATGTGGGATTCACGGGTATGCTTCCGTTATTTGTAGTACTTGGGTTAAATTCGGATTTTTATAAAAGACATGGTAGTGCTTATGTTTTGTTTGATGGTCGATTAAGCTAGGGTAAGAGTATAAATGAGGGTAAACCCCAGACATTATACCATACTCGAGTAAGAGTATAAATGAGGGTAAACCCGGCGTTATACCCCACTTTACCACTTTCTCGGTAAGAGTATAAATGAGGTAAACCCCGAGGCGTTATACCACTGCTTTACCACCTTCTCCGAGGGTAAGAGTATAAATGAGGGTAAACCCCGAGGCGTTATACCCCTGCGTTACCACATACTCCGGGTAAGAGTATAAATGAGGGTAAACCCGAGGCGTTATACCACTTTCGTTTTCCTACTTGGCGTCTGTTTTAGGACACGGTGGGACTTGGTGTTCATGTATGCCTATTGGTGTTATATTATATCATGGGTGGCGGTGAGGAAGGATTCCACGGGCATGATTGATATTATGGGTGTGAGACCCGTGGTTATATTTTAGAAATGACTTGAGGTATCGTCCACGACTTGTTATATTGCTTATGTATTGTATGCTGTAGGTTGGCTATCATACATGTCTCTATTTTTTTAAGTATTATGATTTCATTCACAGTACTGCATTTCACATACTTGGTACATTCTTGTCTTGACCTCGCCGAGGCTGCGTTCATCTGCTTGAGTTTAGGTCTGTTGTTTGGTGATCGGCGGTGTAGGACCACCTTTCGAGTTTTGGATAGCTCATACATTCGGAGTTTATCTTTTTGGTAGAAGTTCTTTGATGCAGGCTTTTATGCGATTATGGATGCAGCGGGGCCTTGTCCGTCATAGTTGATATAACTCTTAGAGGTTTGTATTCATATGTAGGATTGGACTCGTATACGATGTATTGTCTTTTATTAAGTATATTATATGGCGGCCTTATCGGCTTTGCCCTTATGCGTATGTTGGTTTTAAAAGAAAAAGAAAAAAAGGTGTTATTTAATTTCCATGATTTACTTAGTTGTTAAGGTAGAAGGGTGCCGGGTAGGGCACGATCCAGCTTGAGGTTGGGCGTGACAACTTTCTTGTGATAGCCTTGAGTGCAAGTATTATCGTTTCTGTGCCGTGACTCTCGGTTGGAGGTAAATGCATGTCTTGTTGTGAATTTACTTGGGCGTGCAGAAGCGGTGGCCAGAGTTTCCACGGGTATGCTTCCATTGTGATTGATCCTTGGACATTCTTATACGATGTGGGATTAGGGCATGCGACGAGATCGGGTTAGATTCGAATTGTTTTATTACTCCTTGGACATGCTTATCGATGAGGATTAGGGCATGCGACCGAGGCGGGTTAGATTCGAATTTGTTTTATTACCCGTAGCCGTGCTTATCGATGAGGATTAGGCGTGCGACCGTGTTATGTATTATTACTCCGTGGATTAGCTCTCCGTGAAGACATGTACCGAGATGAGGATTCCACATCGTGTTATATCGATTATTACTCCATGGACTAGCTCCCGTGAAGACATGTACGAGATGAGGATTCGGGCGTATTATATCGATTATTACTCGTGGACTAGCTCCCGTGAAGACATGTACGAGATGAGAGATTCCACGGGCATGTTATATCTGATTATTACCCGTGGATTAGCTCTCATGAAGTCATGTACGAGATGAGGATTCCACGGGCATGAGATATATATATATATATATATATATTGCATATGTGTGTCCCCCGACAGTGAGGTAGGATGCCACGAGCGCGTCACATGGTTATATTTTACACTTACGGTAGTCAGCGTGGCGAGATTCCACAGGCGGGAGATATATATATATGTATTGTATGTGTGTATGCAAGCGATGAGGTAGGATGCCACGGGCGCGTCACACGGTTATCTTTTACACTTACAGCTGTCGGCAGTGATGGGGGATTCCACGGGCATGCTTTGATAATTGTGGGCTTGAGACCCTTACTGGGCTATGTGATGATATCTGAGGGCTTGTGTCCGTAGCCCTGGTGTGACTATTGTTCATGTGTTGAAATAGTCTTTAAAAGGTAAAACTGACTTTCATTACTTTCACTTCGGCAAGACACAGTGTTGTTATACCCCGTATTTCAGTATATGCGTGAGGGCGTGCGTCTGGTTAAGCCTTAAGATAGGCAAGGGTCGAAATTTGTGCACAACTACGAAAAGAATTGTTTTCCGGCGAAGCGTTTTCCAAACTGCGAGGAAAATTCTGATTTACAACTTTAATATTTTTGCGGATTTTTCCGAGAGATGAAATATTTTGGACCAGCGAGAGCGACACTTGTCACGCCAGTGGCGATCAAGTGGCGAATGGCTTGCGTTTTCATCCGTGTTTTGTTGCCTAAAACTTGGGTCAATGTTTGGGTGATTTGAGGAGTAGATGGCTAGGGGCACTTGGGCAAATCCTCGCCTCACTGCCACCACTTGTCTTGATCTTGGCCATTGGTTTCCCTATAAATACCCCCCGTAGTTGAAGACTTTCTTCATCCCTCAAACACTTTCTAAGTCTTGAAATCCACCTCCCCTCTTCTTGTTGCTCTCGTCCAAGAGCACCCCTCCCCCTTGTGAGGCCTTTGGCCGAGAAATACCCCCCCTTCCTAAGTGGTGCTAGGTGAAAGTACCCCACTTGCCTAGTTGTTCTCGTAAAATACCCCCTCTTGGTAGAAAATACTCTCCAGTATTGTTACTATTCAAAATACCTTAGCCCAAATACCTTGTAGTATTCCACGGTTACACCTATACTAAAAACCCGGAAATACTATTATACTTCCTTGGTCACAAAAGCGAAACCACAAGGAAAATCTTCATAGTTGGTTGAAGTATTAAGAAGAAGTTGCGTAGAACTTCTAAGGGTTGTTTGGAGCGGGTTGGAGCGCCCAGAGTAGGAGCTTAACGTTGCTCAGGATCGACATTTAAACTTGGATAATTTTGGGCTTATCAAGGTAAATACTCTTGTCCTTCTATTGTAATTGGAAATTACATCTGTAGTAATATAGAAATGAATATAAGATTCATAGAAGAGAATTGAACTGAAATAGAAGGATATTCTGAGAAAGAATTGAGCGAAATCACATCGGAAGAATATTAAAGAAGAAGATTGATTTGTACTTACATAGTCTTGTATTTCTGATGAACTTGTGTAGCTTGGGTAGGGAAGTCTGCAGATTTTTAAAGTAGAATAGAGCACCCTGCTTAGAATATTCTGAGTAGTCTAGACTTTGATAGGCGTATATGGCCTTTATAGGTTGAATGTTACTGCGAGTAGCATATTACTTGAAAGGTGGGCAAGGCTAAGGTTATAGCGATGGAGCATTTTGCTATTAGTCGATAATCGTCGCGGGTATGTGATTCTTCCTATCCTCTTGAGCATGATATTTTAAAAGAATATATAGTGCGGTAGGCGTCGTGTGTTAGCTGAGCGTGGTTTTTCTTGCGATGTCTTTTGACTTGAGTCTAAATAATAAGAATCTTGAAGTATTTCAAAAGAATTAAGAACCGTTTTTGAAAGAAGAGTAATACTTGGTTTTAAAAGCTTAAGAGTTATACTAGCTTTATGGGAAGTTAGGTATAACGACTCAAGAGAGATAAAAAGAATGGTTTATTGATCTTAAAAGATAAGAGACTTGACTTAATCTATTAATATGAATTTTGTTAAAAGTGTGAAACCTCGTTCGTAAGTAATGAGTACTTGGTTTTCAAAGGAATAATGTTTCTTGATTTTGGAAATCGGAATAAGTATCGAGCGAACCAGCTGCGGCGTTAATAAGAAATGTATTGACTAATTAAGTATTATTAAAACCGAGAGACCTCTATCTGCATAGAAGCTAAGATAAGACAAAATGATATTACATTTCCTAGATCATGTTTGCTTTAATAAGATTGTTATGAACAAGAATAACCTACTCACACATAAGGTATATGTTTCTCAGTTGTTTTAAAGAGAATTATATTATTAAATGATTAAGACTATGAGCTCTGAAACCTTTGAAAATGAGAAACTTGAGCATTTGAAATTAGGCAAACTTGAGCGTTTGGAAAATAATGTTGTTACTTGATTTTACAAAGGGAAGTGTTTTAGTTTACTTAAAAAGGATAGTCACTCTATTTTTATCTCTGGGTATTGTGTGACTTTTGTGAAAGAAACGAATCTTTTAAAGGATTAATGTATGAAGTACTTTGGGGATGAAAACCCGAACTTGTTGACATAAAGTAGGAAGTGCCTTGTGTGAATAACTTGATTGTGTTGGTTTGTGATAGCCTTGTAATACTTTCTTGTTGATTTGATAAGTAAACATGTTAGGATCTACGTGTGTTAGTACACTTGTGATGTTTGTGTAAAGGGTTTCCACTTGTTGTGCTTATGTTGTTTAACGATAATTTGTTATGTTAGTATTATATCACTCACCTCTTGACATGATCTGGGGTTAAGGCGCCTCCGTCTGGGGTAGGCTCGAGCGATCTGTGTGACTATGATTCGAGAAGACCTCATGCGGGTCCAGGGGACCTATGCGGAGCTACGAAAGTTCCAGGTTAGGGTGCGGGGTTATACCTCATGCGGTCTATGTGGCCATGCGGTGCGAGTCGGGGCGATCTTGGGAGTAGCTACCCTCGATGCGGGGAATACCTCATGCGGGCTATGTGGTGGCCTATGCGGGTGCGGGAAGTTCGGGACTAGGCGCGCACATTAGATCTGCGGGCGAGTGGCGGCCGATCATGTGGCGGTCTACGGACCTCGTAATCTGATTTATGACCTTGTTGATGCGTAGGTTTTAGTAGTCGGCTATGCCTTCGTACTTACCGTACGGTTTTATTATGACACAGGTGGGACCTGGTGTTCATGTGTATTCCTTGGTGCTTTTATATCATAGACTGCCGGCAGTGAGGAAGGTATTCCACGGGCATGATTGATGTTGTGGGCGTGAGACCCGTAGTTATATTTAGTGGTGACTTTGAGGCGTGAGTCACGACTTGACATATTTGCTTATTTATTGTGAGCGTAGTTTGGTTATCAAACATGTCTCTGCTTTATATAGACTACTATGATTTCATTCTGATATTTTGATTTCACATACTTGGTACTGTTGTCTTGACCTCGCCGGGGTTGCGTTCATCTGCGGTAGAGTACGCGATTTTGATCCTCGCTCATGGAGTCGCGATTCGGTGTTTGGGAAGCTCCGTTTCTCGGAGAGCTTATCGATGGTATAGTCCCACTGTCGTTGTAGGTACTTACATTCGAGGTATGGCGGGCCACTGTCCGTCATTGTCGTTATATCATTCTTAGAAGTGCATGTAATGCTTGTTGTGGCGAGTTTGTAAATGGGATGTAACTGTTCGGATTTAAGTTTTTATATATATATGCCGAAAGGCAACTTTTCTCAGATAACTGTTTTACACTTCATATTATTTCATGTCTTGTTGTATGTTCCGCTGATTACTCTGATGTATGTCTACTTGGGTGCCCGGGGTAAGGCACCAGTCACGGGCCCGGGTTCGGGTCGTGACAAAAGTGGTATCAGAGCAGTTAATCCTCGGAAAGTGTCTACAAACCGTATCTAGTAGAGTCTTGATTATCGGTGTGTTGTGCACCACACCAATAATCAGGAGGCTATAGGATATTTAGGATTGGTTTCCATTCTTCTCACTCTGAGATCGTGCTTAGAGTTGTGTTATAAGTTGGACCCCTCTAACGTATTTCTTTCCTTACAGGTATGCCTCCAGCGTAAAGCACAGGCCGGAAGGGCAAGGCGAGGAGGCTGCGAGTAAACCACGAGGAGATTCTGAGGCACGAGCCCAATCATCACAGGGTGGTGCTTCATTCGGGGTTACTGCGACATCGCGGCCCAATGAGTTTAGCCGGCGGCGATTCCTGCTGCGGCCATGATAGTGAACCTTGATTCGCGACGATGGAAAGTATGGATTGCAAAGAGGCGACCCTGTTACTAGCTAATGATGTATCTACCAGAGAGTATATGATGTATCGCTTTATCACGGGTCTTGATGTTTATCTAAGGAAGGGTTGTGCAAGAATAGCTCTTGATCGGCGTGAGCATGCTGCGTCGAGCTTATCGCGGCACGGAGAGCGTGAGATCGGCGGATTAACAAGATCAGCGAAGAGCAGCGAACAACGAGTCCTTTGGTAACTTTGGCGAATCGCCTCGGCGACGGATATGCGCCTTCGCCCGATCTGGAATGGTCCTCCGCGATGTTGGGGCGTTCGGGGTATGCGAGAGTTGGTGAGCTCGGGGTTTCGATTCCGCGAATACACGTCGGTTCGGCCCGGCGGATTGATGGTTCGGAGAGGAAGGGGTGCTAGCGAGAGGCCACCCCGCGCCGGTGTGGCCGTTGTGGTAGATGTCATTATAGGGGGTGTCGTGCTTCTTCGACAACTTGTTATGCTTGCGGCCAGCAGGGCCATTTTGCGAGAAATTGTCCGACTAGAGGTGGCGCGGATGTAGAGACCCAGCCCGAGATCGGTGACGATTCATCACGCCCTAGTTATGCGCCCAACAGGGCAGGATTGATTAGAACGACAAAGGGGAAGTGAAGCAGTAGATACAGGTATATCTTTAACCCTCTAGAGATTAGTAGGTAAGATGAGTATATCTTAAGTGTTATATTCTGTTAGCATTGTGCTAATTGTGATTGGAAATCATGGTTAGTTAACCGGGTAAGATTGGGGGATAGGAAAAGTGTGAGCCTTAGAGTTTTATACGTGGAGACCTTAGAGGTAAGGCCATCTCGAGTAGAAGATGTATTTTTATATTGACCTGTTATACCCCGTATTTTCAGTAATATGCGTGTGGCGTGCGTCTGAAAGTTTAAGACTTAAGTAGGCAAAGTGGCGAAATTTGTGCACAACTAGCGAAAGAGTGGTTTTTCGGCGAAGCGTTTTCGGACTTTGCGAAGGGAAAAATCTGGCTATGTCATTTATTGTCATACCGTATTTTTCACGGTATATGCGTGAAGGCGTGCGTCTGGTTTAAGCCTTAAGGTAGGCAAGGTTGAAATTTGTGCACAACCCCGAAAGAGTCGTTTTTTCAGGCGAAGCGTTTTACAAACTTTGCGAAGGAAAATTCCGCTATGTCATTTATTATTTTGCGGATTTTTCAGAGATGAAATATTTTGGACCAAGCGGGAGGTGACACTTGTCACCCTCGATGAGCAACAACATGGGCTTCCTTGGGCGATTTTTGTGGCTTTTGTAGTCAAGGTTAGGTAGGATATTTGTGGAGTAGATGGATAAGGTGTACTTGGGTAAATCTTGGCCCTACACTTGCTTAGCACTTGGCTTCATCTTGGCCATTGGTTGGCCATTGCTTGACCTATAAATACCCCCCTTAGTTGATGAACTTCTTCATCCACAAAATGTTTTCTAAGTGTTAAAATCCTCCCCCCTCTTAGAAAGAGCTCTCGTCAAGCCCTCTCCCGTCCCCTTAGAGGCCTCACGAGAACCCCTCCCCCTTGCCTAGTTGGTTTCGAGAAATACACCCCCCCTTGGTTGAGAAATACTTCTCCAAGTATTGTTGGAATGCCAAAATACTCTAGCCCAAAACCTTTGTAGTATTTCCAAGTACCCTCTATACGAAAAGCCCGGAAAATACTACTATACTTTCCTTTAGCCACTAAACGAAACTCTAAGGAAAATCTTCTTAGCCGGTTGAAGTATTAAGAAGAAGTTGCGTAGAACTTCTAAGGGTTGTTTGGAGCGGGGTGGAGCTCCCGGAGTAGGAGCTAAAACGTTGTTCAGGATCGACATTAAACTTGGATAATTTTGGGCTTACCGAGGTAAATAATCCTATCCTTCTATTATAATTGGAAATTACATACTGTAGTTGTATAGAAATGAATATAAGATTCATAGAAGAGAATTGAACTGTAATAGAAGGATATTACAGAAAAGACTTGAACTGAAATCACATCAGAAGAATATTAAAGAAGAAGATTAAACTGTACTTACATAGGACTGTATTTACAGTAGACTTATAACCTTTATTGGTTGAATGTTCTGCGAGTAGCATATACTACTTGGAAGGTGGACAAGGCTAGCCGGGTTATAGCCGTGGAGCGTTTTGCTAATAGTCGATAATCGTCGCGAGGTATGTGATTCTTCCTATCCTCTTGAGCATGATATTTTAAAAGTATGTATATATAGTACGGTGAGCGTCGTGTGTTAAGCGAGCGTAGTTGTACGGCAATGTCTTTTGACTTAAGCCTGAATAATAAGAATCTGGAAGTATTCCAAAGAATTAAGAAACCTTTTTGAAAGAAGAGTAATACTTGGTTTTGAAAACATAAGAGTTATACTAGCTTTATGGGAAGTTAGGTATAACGTCTTAAGAGAGGTAAAGAGAATGGTTTACTGATTTTAGAAGTTAAGAGACTTGATCTTAAAAGATAAGAGACTTGACTTAATTGAATTGATATGAATTTTGTTAAAAGTGTGAAACCTCATTCGTGAGTAATGAGTACTGGGTTTTTAAAAGGAATAATGTTTTACTGATTTCGGAAATCAGAATAAGTATCGAGCAAACCACTGCAGCGCTAATAAAGGGAAATGTATTGAATAATTAAGTATTATTAAAACCAGTAGAAACCTCCATCTGCATAGAAGCTAAGATGAGACAAAATGATATTAAATTTCCTAGATCATGGCTGCTTTAATAAGATTGTTATAAACAATAATAACCTACTCACACATAAGGCATATGTTTCTCAAATTGTTTTAAAGGAGAATTATATTTATTAAGTGATTAAAACTATGAACTACGAACCATTTCAAAAATGAGAAACTTGAGCATTTGAAATTAGGCAAACTGGAACGTTTGGAAAATAATGTTGTTACTTGATTTTACAAAGGGAAGTGTTTTGGTTTACTTAACAATGTTAGTCACTCTATTTTTATACTACGGGTATCGGGTGACCTTTGTAAAAGAAATGGATCTTTAAAAGGAATTTAACGTACGTAGTACCTTAGGGTTAAAACCCGGACTTTGACATAAAATGAAAGTACCTTGAGTTGTGTATAACTTGCCTATGCTTGTTGTTGTGAAACTTGCCTATGCTTATTGTGATAGCCTTTGTTGTGCAAGAATTGTGTTTCTATACTCTGGCGTCTCGATGGAGGGCGGTTGACTTGTTGAGAACTTACTTGGGCGTCTTGCGGTGTGGAGAATTCCATGGATGCGCTCACGGTGATAGTGTTATTCCATGGACTAGATCTCCATGAGGTTTTCTTGTTCGGCCTTGGTATCACGGTGGTGGCTTTCGTACTTGCCCGTCTCGTGGTGATTCGGCCTTAGTACAGTAGTTAGCCCTCGCACTTGCCCGTTCGGTGTAGTGATGAAGTCTCGTGATCTGACGCCTTGGTACACAGTAGTTAGCCCTCGTGCGCCCGGTCGACTCGTGGCCGGTCATGAGTATCTGATAGTCGGCTTTCGTACTTGCCGATGTCGGCCGTGGTTTGGTTGTATAGTATTGTTAGTACGGCTTTGGCATCGGTAGGACTTGGTGTTCAGGTGTACTTCTTGGTGTTATCATATCATAGACTGCCGGCAGTGAGGGAGGTATTCCACGGGCATGATTGATGTTGTAGGCGTGAGACCCATAATTATATTTGAGTAATGACGTGGAGGGCGTGAGACCCTGACTTGATATAACTGTTATATGTGTGTACTGTAGTTTGGTTATCATACATGTCTCCTGCTTTATATA
Organism: Przewalskia tangutica; assembly: GCA_029844215.1. Classification (NCBI taxonomy): domain Eukaryota; kingdom Viridiplantae; phylum Streptophyta; class Magnoliopsida; order Solanales; family Solanaceae; genus Przewalskia; species Przewalskia tangutica. The sequence continues at coordinate 68,736,028 of CM056728.1, forward strand.
GACTATTATGATTTCATTCTGATATTTTGATTTCACATACTTGGTACTGTTATCTTGACCTCGCCGGGGTTGCGTTCATCTGCGGTAGAGGTACATCGGTTGTCGATCCGCTTATAGGATCACATTTCAGCGTATTGGGAAGCCGTTCCTTGGAGGCTTATCTTTTGGTATGTTACCACAGTGCATGGGTTCTTGTACATTGGGGTATGGCGGGGCCTGTCCGTCATAGTTGTTGTAAAAATCTTAGAGATCTGTAGCCTTTGTTGTGGCGGGGTTGTAAGGATTATGCTTGTTCAAATGTCGATATATATATACTTGCAGAAAGGCAACCGTTTTGGTTGGCCTATTTTCTTTTATCTTGATCCATATCTAATTGTATGTTTAAGTTCTTATTTCCGCTGGTTTTTCTCTGATGTTGTATCACTAGGGTTCCCGGGGTAAGGCACCAGTCACGGGCCCGGGTTCGGGTCGTGACATTTATAATTTTTGCGGATTTTTCCGAGAGACGAAATATTTTGGACCAACGAGAGGGCGACATGTGTCACCCTCAAGATTGGCGGATTCTTGGCCGTATGGTGCACGATTTCTTGCCATGTTTTGTGCCTAAATCATGGGTCAATGTTTGTGAGTGAATTGTGGAGTAGGGCTAGGGGGCACTTGGGCAAATCTTGGCCCTCACTTGCCCCAGCAGCTTGATCTTGGCCATTGGTTCTCCTATAAATACCCCCACTGTGAAGACTTCGTCAAAAATGTTTTCCAAGTCTTGAAAGCCCTCTCCCTTAGTGTAATGTTTTCGTCCAAGCCTCCCCTTTGTGAGGCCCGGCGAGCCCCCTCTTGGCGAAAGTATACCACTTGCTAGTAGTTTTCGTAAAATACCCTTGGTAGAAAAGTATTCTCAGTATTTTTACTATTCCAAAATACCTTGGCCCCAAATACCTTGTAGTATTCAAGGTTACATCTATACTAAAAGCCCGAAATACTATTTTACTTCCTTTAGCCACTAAGAAACCCTAAGGAAATCTTCATAGCGAGTTGAAGTATTAAGAAGAAGTTGTGTAGAACTTCAAGGGTTGTTTGGAGGCGGGTTGGGCGCCTTGAGTAGGAGCTAAGCGTTGCTCGGGATCGACATTAAATCTTGGATAATTTTGGGCTTACAGGTAAATACTCATATCCTTCTATTGTAATTGGGAATTCATCTTGTAGTAGTATAGAAATGAATATAAGATTCATAGAAGGATATTCTGAAAAAGAATTGAGTGAAATCACATCAGAAGAATATTAAAGAAGAAGATTAAACTGTACTTACATAGGACTGTATTTACAATAGACTTGTGTAGTTGGCGGGTAGGGAAGTGCTGCCCAATTTTCCGTAGAATAAAGGAATCTGTATCTAGAAATACTTTACAGAATAGTCTAGACATTGATAGACTTATATGGCCGATATAGGTTGGAAATCTTTGCGAGTGGCGTATTACTCGAAGGGTGGAAAAGGCTAACGGGACTACGGTACTTTGGAGCTATTTGCTAATGATGATAATCGTCGCGAGGTATGTGATTCTTCCTATACTCTTGAGCATGATATTTTAAAAGTATATATATATATAGTACGGTGAGCGTCGTGTGTTAGCTGTCGTAGTTTCTGTGATGTCTTTTGACTTAAGCACAGATAATAAGAATCTTGAAGTATTTCAAAAGAATTAAGAATCGTTTTTGAAAGAAGAGTAATACTTGGTTTTAAAAGCTTAAGAGTTATACTAGCTTTATGGGAAGTTAGGTATAACGACTTAAGAAAGATAAAAGAATGATTTATTGATTTTAGAAGTTAAGAGACTTAATCTTAAAAGATAAGAGACTTGACTTAATTGAATTGATATGAAAGTTGTTAAGAAGTGTGAAACCTCATTCGTGAGTAATAAGTACTTGGTTTTTAAAGAATAATGTTTTACTGATTTCGGAAATGAGAATAAGTAAGGAACTTGATTTCTAAAAGAGACTTGAGGAAATTGAAGAGTTTTTGGTTTAAAAGAAAGGCATTGTTTTGTCTTAAATTGGTTTAAAACATAAAGTGTTATAACAGCTTTATGGGAAGTTAGTTATAACGACCTTATGAAAACAAAAGAATGGTTTTATCAGTGGTTTTAAAACTGGTAACTTGACCTTAAAGGAGAAGTGTTTTGGTCTAAAAAAAAGGCATGGTATTGTCTTAATTTTGGTGTAAAAAGGAAAGTACGGAAGTTGTTTTGGTTTACTTAAAAATGTTAGTCACTCTATTTTTATAATACGGGCATCGGGTGATCTTCGTAAAAGAAATAGATCTTTTAAAAAGAATTTAACGTACGTAGTACTTTGGGGTTAAAATCTGGACTTTGGCATAAATGAAAGTACCTTGGGTTGTGTGTAACTTGCCTATGTTTGCGTGTGATAGCCTTGTCGTGCTAGCATTATATTTCTATACCACCGGCGTCTCGATGGAGGCGGCTGATTTGTTATGATATTACTTGGACGTACCGGCAGTGACGGAGAATTCCACGGGTACGCTCCTGTTGATAGTGTTATTCCATGGACTAGCTCTCCATGAGGTTTCTTACTGATTCGGCCTTGGTATCTGGTGGTCGGCTTTCGTACTTGCCCCGTCTTGTGGCTGATTCGGCCTTGGTACCTGGTAGTTAGCCCTCGTACTTGCCGGTCATTTCGTGACCACGGCGCAGTATCGGTAGTCGGCTTTCGTGCTTGCCGTGCTCGGCCGTGGCGAGTCGTGATATGGCCTTGGTATCACGGTAGTTAGCCCTCGTACTTGCCGGTCGAAGCTCGTGACCACGGCGCGGTATCTGGTAGTCGGCTTCGTACTTGCCGTGCTCGACTCAGTGGTTTGGTTGTATAGTATTGTTAGTATGGCTTTGGTATCCGGTAGTTGGCTTTTGTACTTGCACGGTCGATTGATAATCTGACTTTGGTATCAGTAGTTAGCCGTACTTGCCGTCACGGTTTATGACTCGAGTAGGACTTGGTGTTTATATGTACTCGGTGTTATTATATCATAGATTGCCGATGAGGAAGGTATTCCACGCATGATTGATGTTGAGGCGTGAGACCCATAGTTATATTTGAGTGATGACTTTGAGGCGTGAGTCACGACTTACATGTTGCTTATTGATTATGGTTGTAGTTTGGTTATCATACATGTCTCTGCTTTATATAGATTGCTATGATTTCATTTCTGATATTTTGATTCACATACTTGGTACTGTTATCTGACCTCCTTGAAGCCAGCGTTCATCTGCGCAGTAGAGGTGCGCATTCGTTGATCCTCGCCATAGGATCACGATTCGGTAATGTCAGGAAGCTCCGTTTCTCGGAGGCTTATCTTTTAGTATAGTCCTCACATCAGAGGTACTTGTACATTCAGGGGTATGGCGGGGTCATGTCCCGTCATGTTGGATAAAAACTCTTAGAGGTCTGTAGTACTGTTGTGGGCAGGGTTTGTAAAAAGGATTAAATTGTTCGGTTTGAAAGATTTGTATATATATTATTGAAAGGTGACCGTTTGGTTATCCTGTTCTTATCATATATCTTGTTTCATTTTAAGTTTTATTTCCGGCGATTTTCTCGATGTTGTATCACTAGAGTGCCCGGTAAGACACGATCACGGACCGGATCGAGTCGTGACAAAAGTGGTATCGAGCGATTAATCCTCGGAAAGTGTCTCGCAGTGTCCAGTAAGTCTTGATTATCGGTGTGTTGTGCACCACATCTATAATCGGGAGGCTGCAGGACATTTAGGATTAGTTTCCATTTTCTTATTACGAGATCGTGCCTTAGAAGTGTGTTATAAGTTGGACCCCTCCGACGCATTTCGTTTTTACCGTTATGCCTCCCGCAGGCAACCCGCCCAGATAGGCAAAGCGTGAGAAGCTGCTGGTAGGATACTGAGGAATGCGGGGCGCAGCCCGTCATTACGAGATAGTGCTTGACGGCGAGTTTTGCGCCGCCTCGACCTGATTGAGTTTAGAGCCGCCGCAGTGGCTGCTGAGACCACGATACACGAGCCTCCGGTCCACACTTTGGCGGTAGAGATGGGGTACTGAGATGGCGATTATTGGCGGAGATAGTGGCAAGCACGAGGATAAATCTGACGGCGATTCCAGCGGTAGTACCCGTAATTCACCCGAGAGCGGATAGTTTGAGACTGCGGGACTTTCTGAGTTGCAGCCCGCCAGTGTTTTATGGATCGAGGCCTGAGGATGATCCGCAGGAGTTCATCGACGATACGGACCGTAGAGTGATCAAGGCTTCGGAGACCGAGTCAGTGGTCTTAGGTTCACATCGGCTGCGTGATACTGCAGTCGACTGGTTTGATTCGTGGGAGTTGTCCCGGGGGGAGCATGCGCCTCCAGCTATTTGGGACGAGTTCTCGGAGGCATTTCTTGCACATTTCTTGCCTCCACAGACGAGGAGGGCTCGGGCCGACAGATTTTTGGTGTTGAGGCAGAGCGGGCGTACGGTTCGTGAGTACAATGTGGAGTTCGACTCATTGGCTCGGTATGTCCCCGCGTTAGTAGCCAGTATGGAGGACAGAGTGCACCGCTATGTCACAGGGCTCGACGATTATTTGGCAGAGAGTTGCGCGGGTGTAGCTCTTCAGCCGGGCATGGACATTGCCCGCATGCAGGCTTATGCACTTGGGTGTGAGGAGCGGAGAGGTCGACGGAATGACCAAGATCAGCGAAGAGGCGAGCAACAGGTCCTTGATAACTTTGAGGTGGACCGCCTCAGCAGCAGGCTAGTTATGTACCTCCGCCAAGTCTGAGTGGTCCTCCACGCCTTGGGGCGTTGGGATATTCAGGAGCGGTCGGGCTCCTGTGTTTGAGTTTTCGGAGTAGGAATGCTCGCCAGATAAGGTCACCCTTGTCTCAGTGTGGCCGTTGTGGAAAACTTCATAAGGGAGAATGTCGTACTAATTTGGGAGATTGTTATGCTTGCCAACGAGGCCATTTGGCGAGATCAGTCCAGAGGGTAGCACTGGTTGGATAGCACAGTTCTGAATCGATTGCGGGTTCTTCACCTTCCATAGCTAGGCGGGATGCTCATACACCGTGAGCCACGGCAGAGGTCGCGGTAGAAGTTCCCAGTTTTAGCGGTCCTTTGAACCGCCTATCTTTTCAGGTATATCCTTAACCCTCTAGAGTTTAGCATGTGTGATGCGATGATTATATGTTGAGTACTATGTACAGATAGCATTGTGTATATTGTGGTTTAGAGACATGGTTAGTTGAAAGAATAAGTATGGGGTCAGGGAAGGTATGAACCTTAGAATATTACACGTTGAGACCTTAGATGTAAGGCCGGCTTGAATAAAAGATTTTACGGTTAGTCTTTGTCAAATACTTGGTATGCGTATAAATGTATTGTGGGATAATTCCATGGGTTGTGTAAAATGAAAGTGGTAGCCTTCAGGACTTGAATAGGTAAGATTGTTCCGATCGGAGAACAAGTGTTTGGCGCGATAATGGTCGGGTTGAAATCGACGGGTCAACCCGCGGCTCATAGTGTGGTGGGGTCGATTCGAGGTGGTCCCGCCGGTGGTAGGGTCACGAGGGTGCTAGGCCCAAGTTTAGATGACCATCGTATGGGTTCGTTGATATGTTCGACGAATCGGATCGTGAAGGTCGGAATGGCCTTAAAAGAGATCGAGGCAAGTAAGATGACCAGTTTGAGTGGTGACTCCAAAGTTTTGGAACCAAGCGATGATCAAGTATGGTGCGATACTAGAAGAGTTCAAGTGTTAGAAAAGTGCGACGAGTAAGGAAAGAAGTGAACATGTCTTGAGAGAATAGAAATGATCATTACTTTGTGTGAAGTGCAAAGGGGATATCTTTTAGACCGGGGGTGGAAGCTTTTTGTAATGCTAGAGGTGATTCCTCGTTGACTTAGGATAAGTATTTGCGTATGTGTTATTTGGTGACCAGGTGTGGCATTGGCAACTTGTTATGAGGAACTTTATCGTTATCTGTCTTGAGAAGGAACATTCGGGACGAATGTTTCTAAGGAGGGGAGAATGTTATACCCCGTATTTTTCCAGAGTATGTTCGTGTGGGCGTACGTACAAAAGTTTAAGCCTTAAGTAGGCAAAGTGGCGAAATTTGTGCACAACTAGCGAAAAGAGTCGTTTTCCGACGAAACGTTTTCCGGACTTTGCGAAGGGAAAAATACGGCTATGTCATTTATAATTTTTGCGGATTTTTCCGAGAGACGAAATATTTTGGACCAACGAGAGGGCGACATGTGTCACCCTCAAGATTGGCGGATTCTTGGCCGTATGGTGCACGATTTCTTGCCATGTTTTGTGCCTAAATCATGGGTCAATGTTTGTGAGGGAATTGTGGAGTAGGGCTAGGGGGCACTTGGGCAAATCTTGGCCCTCCACTTGCCCCCCCACTTGGCTTGATCTTGGCCATTGATTCTCCTATAAATACCCCCCCTTTGTGAAGACTTCTTCATCCAAAAATGTTTTCCAAGTCTTGAAAGCCCTCTCCCCCTTAGTGTAATGTTTTCGTCCAAGCCTCCCCCTTTGTGAGGCCCCTTGGCCGAGAGCCCCCCCTCCCCCTTGGCCGAAAGTATACCCCCCCCCTTGCCTAGTAGTTTTCGTAAAATACCCCCCCTTGGTAGAAAAATATTCTCCAAGTATTTTTACTATTCCAAAATACTCGCCCAAATACCTTGTAGTATTCCAAGGTTACATCTATACTAAAAGCCCAGAAATACTATTTTACTTCCTTTAGCCACTAAACGAAACCCTAAGGAAATCTTCATAGCGAGTTGAAGTATTAAGAAGAAGTTGTGTAGAACTTCTAAGGGTTGTTTGAGCGGGTTGAGCGCCAGTAGGAGCTAAACGTTGCTCAGATCGACATTAAATCTTGGATAATTTTGGGCTTACAGAGGTAAATACTCGCCCTTCTATTGTAATTGGGAATTCATACTGTAGTAGTATAGAAATGAATATAAGATTCATAGAAGGATATTACAAAAAAGAATTGAACTGAAATCACATCAGAAGAATATTAAAGAAGAAGATTAAACTGTACTTACATAGGACTGTATTTACAGTAGACTTGTGTAGTTGGCGGGTAGGGAAGTGCTGCCCAATTTTCCGTAGAATAAAGGAATCTGTATCTAGAAATACTTTACAGAATAGTCTAGACATTGATAGACTTATATGACCGATATAGGTTGAAGTACTGCGAGTAGCGTATTCTACTCGAAGGGTGGAAAAGGCTAACAGGACTACGGTACTTTGGAGCTATTTGCTAATAGTCGATAATCGTCGCGAGGTATGTGATTCTTCCTATACTCTTGAGCATGATATTTTAAAAGTATATATATATAGTACGGTAGACGTACGTGTGTTAACTGTACGTAGTTTTACGGCAATGTCTTTTGACTTAAGCCTGAATAATAAGAATCTTGAAGTATTTCAAAAGAATTAAGAATCGTTTTTGAAAGAAGAGTAATACTTGGTTTTAAAAGCTTAAGAGTTATACTAGCTTTATGGGAAGTTAGGTATAACGACTTAAGAAAGATAAAAGAATGATTTATTGATTTTAGAAGTTAAGAGACTTAATCTTAAAAGATAAGAGACTTGACTTAATTGAATTGATATGAAAGTTGTTAAGAAGTGTGAAACCTCATTCGTGAGTAATAAGTACTTGGTTCTTAAAGAATAATGTTTTACTGATTTCGGAAATGAGAATAAGTAAGGAACTTGATTTCTAAAAGAGACTTGAGGAAATTGAAGAGTTTTTGGTTTAAAAGAAAGGCATTGTTTTGTCTTAAATTGGTTTAAAACATAAAGTGTTATAACAGCTTTATGGGAAGTTAGTTATAACGACCCTATGAAAACAAAAGAATGGTTTTATCAGTGGTTTTAAAAGTGGTAACTTGACCTTAAAGGAGAAGTGTTTTGGTCTAAAAAGAAGGCATGGTATTGTCTTAATTTTGGTGTAAAAAGGAAAGTACGGAAGTTGTTTTGGTTTACTTAAAAATGTTAGTCACTCTATTTTTATAATACGGGCATCGGGTGATCTTCGTAAAAGAAATGGATCTTTTAAAAAGAATTTAACGTACGTAGTACTTTGGGGTTAAAACCTGGACTTTGGCATAAATGAAAGTACCTTGGGTTGTGTGTAACTTGCCTATGTTTGCGTGTGATATCCTTGTCGTGCTAGCATTATATTTCTATACCACCGCGTCTCTCAATGGAGGGCCGGCTGATTTGTTATGATATTACTTGGACGTACCGGCAGTGACGGAGAATTCCATGGGTACGCTCCTGTTGATAGTGTTATTCCATGGACTAGCTCTCCATGAGGTTTCTTACTGATTCGGCCTTGGTATCTGGTGGTCGGCTTTCGTACTTGCCCCGTCTCGTGGCTGATTCGGCCTTGGTACCTGGTAGTTAGCCCTCGTACTTGCCCCGGTCAGCTACGTGACACGGCCTTGGTATCTGGTAGTCGGCTTTCGTACTTGCCCCGTGACGCCGTGGCGAGTCTCGTGATATGGCCTTGGTATCGGTAGTTAGCCTCGTGCTTGCCGGTCCACGTGACACGGCCTTGGTATCTGGTCGTCGGCTTTCGTACTTGCCCCGTATCAGCTCAGTGGTTTGGTTGTATAGTATTGTTAGTATGGCTTTGGTATCTGGTAGTTGGCTTACTTGCCGATCGATTGATACGGCTTTGGTATCGGTAGTTAGCGCCGTACTTGCCGTCACGGTTTTATGACTCGTAGGACTTGGTGTTTATATGTACTCTTGGTGTTATTATATCATGATGCCGTGATGAGAAGGTATTCCACGGGCATGATTGATGTTGAGGGCGTGAGACCCATAGTTATATTTGAGTGATGACTTTGAGGGCGTGAGTCCCTGACTTACATGACTGCTTATTGATTATGGACTGTAGTTTGGTTATCATACATGTCTCCTGCTTTATATAGACTGCTATGATTTCATTTACAGTATTTTTCAGTTTCACATACTTGGTACCTGTTATCGACCTCGGTGGGCTGCGTTCATGACGCAGTGTAGGTACACCGCGATCGTTGATCCTCGCTCATGGATCACGATTCAATGTCGGGAAGCTCCGTTTCTCCGGAGGCTTATCTTTTGGTATAGTCCTCTGTCACTGTAGGTACTTGTACATTCTGGGGTATGGCGGGGCCCTGTCCCGTCATGTTGGATAAAAACTCTTAGAGGTCTGTAGTACTGTTGTGGGAAGGGTTTGTAAAAAGGATTAAACTGTTCGGTTTGAAAGATTTGTTTATATATTATTGAAAGGTGACCGTTTTGGTTATCCTGTTCTTATCATATATCTTGTTTCATTTTTAAGTTTTTATTTCCGCTGATTTTCTCTGATGTTGTATCACTAGGGTGCCCAGGGTAAGGCACCAGTCACGGGCCCGGGATCGGGTCGTGACATGACCCTTATCGGAGTGCATAGTATACGTGAGATATATTAGTGAGATTGTTCCGGATCGGGGAACGAGAGTTTTGCGCGATAGCGGGTCGGGTTGAGGACCGATCGCGGGTCAACCCGCGGCCTGCAATGTGGTGGGGTCAGTTCGAGGTGGTCCCGCCAGGTGGTGGGGTCACGAGGGTGTTAGGCCCAAGTTTAGTTAACCATCGTACGAGTTCGTGGATGCGTTCGACCAGTAGTCGGGCCGATGAGGTCAGCCCATCTTGTCTTTTAGTCAAGACCATTTACTCGGCAGAGGGTTATGCGAGATGATTATATCAGGAAGGTTGTAAGGCTGCACGAGGTGCCTACTTTCACCTTATGACGGGCAGGGGAGCCCAGGTTACGGCTATTTCGTTTTCTGGAAGTATTACCAGGCAGGGTTAGAAACTCAGGTGGGTCTCAGTATCGCATTCGCCCTCGGGCCAGTGTTTGGATTTCAGGGGTAGCTGTGAGGATTGTTGTCTCCTGTTGAGGGAGTGTTTAATAGCTACCATATCAGTATTCGGATATCGCCTTATGACGCCTTGTAGGGGCGGAAGTGTAAGTTGTCGGTCGATTGGTTCGATGTTGGCAAGGTTCAGATAGCTGGTTCATTCTTGTTTCAGCAGGATGTGGATAGGGTGAAGCCTATCCAGGAGAGGTTATCGGCAGCTCAGAGTCAACAGAAGTCGTGCGGATAATCGGCGACGACGCTTGGAGTTCAGGTTGACGGTGGGTCTTCTTGAAGGTACCACCCCGGAAAGGGTGTGACGAGTTTTGGAAAACAGAGGAAACTTAGCCTGAGGTACTTGGAGCGTTTTCTGATCCTTTGGAGAATAGGCCAGGTTGCCTATAAGTTAGCATTGCCGTCCGACGTAGGAAGCAGTACGTCCGGTCTTTCATGTTGTATGTTCCGCTGATTACTCTGATGTATGTCTACTTGGGTGCCCGGGGTAAGGCACCAGTCACGGGCCCGAGTTCGGGTCGTGACAAAAGTGGAAAAATATCGGAGATCCATCCAGAGTGTTCCCAGTTAATGATGACCAAGTTGGAGATAGTAACCCCAAGATTTGGGAACTGAAGCAGTAACAGGAATGTGGTAAGATATGCGAAAGAATTTGAGTGTACGAGAAGGGTACGACGAGTAAGAGAATAGAAGTGATCATTTCGTTTGTAAAGAGAAGGTGCGAAGGGAGTATCTTTTAGCCCTTGGGTGGGAGCTTTTGTAGTGATGGGGGTGATTCCTCGTGAACTTGGATTAAGTATTTGCGCGTGTGTTATTTTATGGCCAGGTTTGGCATGATTGTTTTCGTAAGTATAGTAGTGAAGACTATACGGGCGCATGTGTGTTTTGAGACTTAGAAGGAACATTCGGGACGAATGTTTCTAAGGAGGGGAGAATGTTATACCCCATATTTCCAGAGTATGTACGTGAGGACGTACGTACAAAAGTTTAAGCCTTAAGATAGGCAAGGGTCGAAATTTGTGCACAACTACCGAAAAGAATTGTTTTCCGACGAAACGTTTTCCAAACTTTGCGAGGGGAAAATTACGGTTGCAACTTTAATATTTTTTGCGGATTTTTCCGAGAGATGAAATATTTTGGACCAACGAGAGGGCGACACTTGTCACCCTCAAGTGGGCGGTCAAGTTCCGAATGGCTTGCACGTTTTCATCCATGTTTTGTTGCCTAAAACTTGGGTCAATGTTTGGAGTGATTTGAGGAGTAGATGGCTAGGGGTCACTTGGGCAAATCCTCACCCTCCACTTGCCCACCACTTGTCTTGATCTTGGCAATTGGTTTCCCTATAAATACCCCCCTTAGTTGAAGACTTTCTTCATCCCTCAAACACTGTCTAAGTCTTGAAATCCCCTCCCTCTTTTTGCTCTCGTCCCAAAGAGCACCCTCCCTGTGAGGCCTTTTGGCCGAGAAGTACTCCCCTTCCTTTGTGGTGCTAGCCGAAAGTACCCCCCCCCCCTTGCCTAGTTGTTCTCGTAAAATACCCCCCCCCTCTTGGTAGAAAATACTCTCCAAGTATTGTTACTATTCCAAAATACCTTGGCCCAAATACCTTTTAGTATTCCAAGGTTACACCTATACTAAAAGCCTAGAAATACTATTATACTTCCCTTCAGTCACAAAAACGAAACCCTAAGGAAAATCTTCATAGTTGGTTGAAGTATTAAGAAGTTACGTAGAACTTCTAAGGGTTGTTTGGAGCGGGTTGGGCGCCGAGTAGAGCTTAACGTTGCTCAGGATCGACATTTAAACTTGGATAATTTTGGGCTTATCAAGGTAAATACTCTTGTCCTTCTATTGTAATTGGAAATTACATACTGTAGTAGTATAGAAATGAATATAAGATTTATAGAAGAGAATTGAACTGAAATAGAAGGATATTACAGAAAAGAATTGAACTGAAATCACATCAGAAGAATATTAAAGAAGAAGATTGAACTGTACTTACATGGACTATTTCTGTAGACTTGTGTAGCTTAACGGGTAGGAAGTCTTTGCCCGATTTTTCCGTAGAATAGAGCACCCTCTGCTTAGAATATTCTACAGAGTAGTCTAGACTTTGATAGACGTATATGGCCTTTATAGGTTGAATGTTCTGCGAGTAGCATGTTCTACTTGAAAGGTGGGCAAGGCTAGGGTTATAGCGATGGAGCATTTTGCTATTAGTCGATAATTGTCGCGAGGTATGTGATTCTTCCTATCCTCTTGAGCATGATATTTTAAAAGAATATATATAGTACGGTAGACGTACGTGTGTTAACTGAACGTGGTTTTTACTGCGATGTCTTTTGACTTGAGTCTAAATAATAAGAATCTTGAAGTATTTCAAAAGAATTAAGAACCGTTTTTGAAAGAAGAGTAATACTTGGTTTTAAAAGCTTAAGAGTTATACTAGCTTTATGGGAAGTTAGGTATAACGACTTAAGAGAGATAAAAAGAATGGTTTATTGATCTTAAAAGATAAGAGACTTGACTTAATCTATTAATATGAATTTTGTTAAAAAGTGTGAAACCTCATTCGTGAGTAATGAGTACTTGGTTTTTCAAAGGAATAATGTTTTACTGATTTTGGAAATCAGAATAAGTATCGAACGAACCACTGCAGTGTTAATAAAGGGAAATGTATTGACTAATTAAGTATTATTAAAACCAGTAGAAACCTCCATCTGCATAGAAGCTAAGATAAGACAAAATGATATTACATTTCCTAGATCATGGCTGCTTTAATAAGATTGTTATGAACAAGAATAACCTACTCACACATAAGGTATATGTTTCTCAGATTGTTTTAAAAGAGAATTATATTATTAAATGATTTAGACTATGAGCTACGAAACCTTTCGAAAATGAGAAACTTGAGCATTTGAAATTAGGCAAACTTGAACGTTTGGAAAATAATGTTGTTACTTGATTTTACAAAGGGAAGTGTTTTGGTTTACTTAAAAAGGATAGTCACTCTATTTTTATACTGCGGGTATTGTGTGACTTTTGTGAAAGAAACGGATCTTTTAAAGGATTAATGTATGAAGTACTTTGGGGATAAAAACCCGAACTTGTTGACATAAAGTAGGAAGTGCCTTGTGTGAATAACTTGATTGTGTTGGTTTGTGATAGCCTTGTAATACTTTCTTGTTGATTTGATAAGTAAACATGTTAGGATGCTACGTGTGTTAGTACCTTGTGATGTTTGTGTAAAGGGGTTCCCTTGTTGTGCTTATGTTGTTTAACGATAAGCTGTTATGTTAGTATTATATCACTCACCTCTTGACATGATACCGGGGGTTAAGCTGCCCTCCGATGCGGGGTAGGCTCAGGCAGTCTGTGTGACTATGATTCGAGAATACCTCATGCGGGTCCAGGGGACCTATGCGGAGCTACGAGAGTTTCAGGTTAGTGTGCGGGGTTATACCTCATGCGGTCTATGTGGCCACGCGGATCGCGAGTCGGGGCGATCTTGGGAGTAGCTACCTACGCGTGAGGAATACCTCATGCGGGCCTATGTGAGTGGCCTATGCGAGCTGCGGAAGTTCGAGGACTAGACGCGCACATTAGATCTGCGGCGGTGGCGGTCGATCATGTGGCGGTCTAGACAGACCTCATGATACAGTTTATGACCTTGTTGGTACTGTGGGTTTTAGTAGTCGGCTATGCCTTCGTACTTACCCCGTACGGTTTTATTATGACACAGGTGGGACCTGGTGTTCATGTGTATTCCTTGGTGCTTTTATATCATGGCTATGCAGTGAGGAAGGTATTCCACGGGCATGATTGATGTTGTGGGCGTGAGACCCATAGTTATATTTGAGTGGTGACTTTGAGGGCGTGAGTCCCTGACTTGACATGACTGCTTATTTATTGTGAACTGTAGTTTGGTTATCATACATGTCTCCTGCTTTATATAGACTACTATGATTTCATTTACGATTTTCGATTTCACATACTTGGTACTGTTATCGACCTCTCGGGCTGCGTTCATCCGCGGTAGAGGTACGCGATTGTTGATCATCGCTCATGTGGTCACGGTCATCGTTTGGGAAGCTCCGTTTCTCGAGGCTTATCGGTATAGTCCTCGTCGTTGTAAGTACTTACATTCAGGTATGGCGGGCCCCTCCGCCATTGTCGTTATATCATTCTTAGAGGTCCGTAGTACCGTTGTGCGAGTTTGTAAATGGGATGTAATCGTCGGATTTAAGTTTTTATATATATATGCGAAAGGCAACTTTTCTCGAATAAGCTTTACACTTCATATTATTTCATGTCTTGTTGTATGTTCCGCTGATTACTCTGATGTATGTCTACTTGGGTGCCCGGGGTAAGGCACCAGTCACGGGCCCGGGTTCGGGTCGTGACAAGTGTACTGTTATTTTGGTTATCATACATGTCTCCAGCTTTATTTTAGACTATTATGATTTCATTACAGTACTTTCAGTTTTACATACTTGGTACATATTTCGTACTGACCTCCTTCGGGGGGCTGCTTTCATGCCGCAGGTTGAGGTACATATCTTGTTGATCCTCATTCTTAGGATCACTGTTCAGCTGGTTGGAAAGCTCCATTATTTCGGAGGCTTTGTATTTTGGTACAGTTCCCTGAGTTTGTAGATTTATGTACATTCAGGGGTATGGCGGGGCCCTGTCCCGTCCCAGTTGTTATGTCAGAATTCTTAGAGGTCTGTAGTCATATCTTGTGGATTGGGTTGTGTAAAAAAAAGAGGTAACTGCTTTTTGGTTTACGTGTATATTTTTGGAAGGTGGCCTTATCAGCTCGTTATTTATTTCTTTTGAGATGTATGTATGTTCCGCTACTATTCTCGATGTATACTGTAAAGCGGTGCCTGTAGGCACCACCGCGGCTTGGTCGGTCGTGACAATACATAAGTCTGGAATGTAAAGATCTGTACCAAAATAACTGGCTCCGAAACAAGGGAGCTCTTTAGCGGTAGATGTCCTAAACTCGGAGGTAACCTAACAGATCATCAGACTGCGGGCATTTAACGTAGCTTCTGGGAAAAGGGGTCGATGCGATAGATGTACCAAGTATGTGAAACTGAAAAAAATACTGTAATTGAGATCATAACAGTTCAACGTATAACAGGAAGCAAGTATGAAATCAACTTAACAGTATAACTGTGCCTTACCAAATGAGAGTAATGAAAATCAGTTCTTACCTTTCCAGAATATGCATGTCTTGCCAAAATCATGAACTCCTATCCTCAGGATATAATAGCACGGGACTCGAACCCGTCTAGGTACATATATATCATGGGACTCGAACCCAAGTAAGTATGTATATATCATGGGACTCGAACCCAAGTAAGTATGTATATATCATGAGACTCGAACCCAAGTAAGTATATATATTATGGGACTCAAACCCACGTAAGTATATGGTATTATATAATGTCATGGGACTCGAACCCGCATCATGGAGAGCTAATCCATGAATAATAATAGACCAGGAGTTGAACCCGCTAGGGACTCGAACCCAAGTAATATAATAATAATAGCCGGGACTCGAACCCGGAACATATAATATAGTGCCGGCCCTCTATGTGAGAGACTCGGTGAATGTGTAATAAGACATGACACGAGTAGATATCATGAGCAACTATATGCAATTAGAAATTATCTTTGACTTTCGATAATATCATCATAATAAGCTCTTTACTGAAAAACATAGGCACTTGTCATAACAATTTTCCTTTAAAACTAACTTTGTATAAAATCATTTGCGTCCGCTGTACTTTTATTAAAATCATGTCAAATGAAAGTTTGTTTCACAAAATCATGCCAAAAGAAAGAAGGATAGTTTCACATACCTCTTAGTCGCTCAACCAATGTAAAACTAGGATGCGCCTCGTCTAGTACGTCAGCCTATAATCATAATAATAAGACCATTAATTTTAGGAATCCTAACGTAGTTATTTGAATAACTTCCCATTTTTATAAAAATCCGACAAAGACTTCCTGTTTATGGCGTATCCACAATTAACCAACATTCCAAATCAAACCAACAATCACAACCATTTCAATATGTAATCTAATTAGGCCCCATATACATATACGCCATCATACGCCTCATTTCTCCTTATTTATGAAAGACAGTAATTTCAACCATCAAAGTGACTATCGCACTTATTTACCATGTTCATTCAATCCTTAAAATGTTACAACAATGTCTGAGATTTCAACTCTTTTCTTAGTTCCTTAAATTCCAATTCATCTCGCGTCATCTTATATAACTAATTACAACCCAAAGTACCAACTTTTCTTTCAATCTTACCATACAATTACAACGATAATAATAATAATACTAACAATTAATTTGCACAAAAATAGCCCGTAAATGTCACACAATGTCCGAGAGTTATCCATGAATTTTAGGCCATTAACATGCAACCATTTTAACTATTTTCTTAACTATTAAACCAACTTATCTTTCCAACAATCCCATTTAACGAATCCATCTTTAATCTTCACAATTTCATTCATTTTTAATACGCAATTAGTGATGAAATTTACAACACAACACACGATTCCAACATATGCCCGAAACAACCTAATTCGGCTCACACCCAAAATTAACACATACATTGTCTAAATTCAAGATTTCTTCCTAACACAACTCCATTCCTTCAACTACAACAATATGCAACTTCAATTATAGCATAGAAAGAAGAATTTGCATACCTTAATTTAATCCCCAAAACAGTCCCGATTTAGCCATCGCTTTGTCACCGAACTTGTAACGTCCATAACTCTCTACTCCGGTGTCCTATTGACGAGCGGTTGATGCGTTGGAAACTAGACTCGATTTAACTACATTTTAGGATTTTGAAACAGCCAAAAACTCCTAATATACGAGGAGATATACCCCTCCAAAGTTGACTAAAATTCTGCCCAAAATCCCGATTTTCAGCCCATTTTTTTGGCCCCTCTTCTTGCCCAATTTTTCACTTTCCCAACTTCAATTCAACATGAAAACATCTACAACGTTTAACCATCATCTACACATGTTTTTCTTCCCAAATATTGCATCAAAACCTGAATTTTTTTGGCCCTAAAATCTGCCCAGCAGTCCCGTCGAAACCCACAGTTTTTTGGTCAAAAATTCTCTAATTCTTGGCTTAATTGTGTAGGGTAATTTAATCCAAGAAAGTTGAAGTAAAAGCTTTAAATTTTTCTTGCTAGAAAGGGGGGAAAATCGTCCAAAGGTAAGGAAAAAAGAGAATGAGAAAATTTGATTTTGTGTTAGTGGAAGAATGTAATTATTAGGGCATGTTTATAATTTTCAGATTCTTAATAATTCATTTAGGTCCCCCTTCATATTACACTTTAACACTCTAAGTGTCTACTTAACTAACTTAATCCCCCAAGTAATAAATCTTAACCCCAATTCTTTCAATTTTGATTCCTGTTTCCTTTAATTTCCGGGAATTCCATAAGGTCTCGTATCCTCCATGTCGTAATTCTCATAATATGTAATAATCCTTAATGGAAATATATATAACTTATCATATTAAGTTCTCATTGACGTGCTCGTAGCTTATGTAAATATAACTTATATCAATTATCCGAATCTTAATCTTAATGACGTTCTTAACCTTCTCTTAACTTACGATGTGTAACATTCTTCCCCCTTAGAAACATTCGTCCTCGGATGTTCATAATAAGCCTTATGCTAGAAAAATTTCGACAGAGTCTCCTTTATAACTATGCCTATCCACCTATATTCAGCCAACCAACAGATGCCACACAGGCCTCAATATACATCACATATATCATTCACCAAATCATAGTTAAGTACGGAACCAAATCATCTGTGGATATTCAACTGAATCTTATGTAATACCTTGAACAAAGTTAAAGAGTCTCTATGCGGTGCTATATTCCTCTATTTTTGAATTTTCCACAATATTCCGGCTGGTACTACCTTGTACACCTGCTTCAATTTATAATGGTATGTAATGTTTCCCCCAAATCTGTACTACATGTTTAACATGACGACAATTCATGTGTATACCCACTGCATTGTTAACATAGCTCCATATAGATTTGACAACTCCCTTGTACGAAACAAGTGATCTATCATTCCTTGATGTAAAAACATTTTATCAGCAGCATCTTGATACTATATTAAGTCTAATATTTTGCAACACTTTATCCACTGAAATTTTAAATTTCCACATCGTCCATAGGAAGAAATATATCTTGAATGACACTCTTTTAACCCACATTTACCTATATACATCAGAAGGATATGATCTTTATCTTAACAAATCTCATACACTTGGCACGATAAATTTACTATAACTTATCCTTATCCACCAAGGATTATCTACAGGGTATATACCAAGTATGTAGTGGCATATGAGACAATGTCATCTGACAGATACTGTCCTAGACTTGACAAACCTCATCAATCCCCACGTAGCAGTTCTTTGACATCTTCCACCCTTTCATCTATAAGAACTCTGATAGTAGTACATAGTGTAATGTTTCCAATTTGGTACGATTATCAAATCAAATGTTAGCGGTCCCACCCTTTGTTCAATGTTATCCTTTACCTCAACAACCATTTTCAAGGCCTGAGAACCACCTTTCCGTTGCACATATTGATGGTAATGCTTCAGAGTACATGTTCCCTAGAAAGTTAACCCATAGAGAGTTGGTGGTCATAGATTTCCATCATAGCTTTTTACACAATGCCTTTTATATATCCAAAATGAGGTCTGAACCCCAATCCACTATCATCCTTAGGCAAATACATTTTTAACCATGTAAACCAATGCTTAGCCTTAACATCATCCTTACTATACACCAGAAGAAAATTACAACTATTTGTATGTATATCTTTGATCACATATTTTGCAAGTCTTATAGTAGGCAGTATGTGTATAGGCACACTTGTGACACACTAGTAATCAATACTGCTTTACCTCATGGTGACAATAATTTTTCTTCCCAAGCCTGTAACTTGTCTTTAATCTCCTTAATTAATTCAGCATAGTTTATCTTTCTCTTTCTAACATGTAATACTGGACATCCTAAATACATGAATGGAAATGTTCCCCTTGTGAAACCAGTAATACATTTTTCTTGTTGAATCAAGTTACTAGGAGTCTTAGCATGCATATAAACAGAACTCTCCTATTATTTATCAAATCGCCAGAAGCCTCTTCATACTCTTTCAAAGTCTGCCTTAACTCTTTGTAAAATCATTCTATTTGCTTATGTTGGAAATTCTTCAAACAACTCCTCTTTAAATTCAACAATATCCTCCCTAAAACTTAGTTTCTTAAAAATATCTCCAAAAGTTTTCTTACTGCATAATAATAGGGTAGTCTCGACATTCTTCGTTTAGTATAAAAGAAATGAAATCATCTTACTCAACAACAAGTAGCCAATTTTGATTTAGCGCTAAAAGGATGCTTCATATTTTGCCCAAAACTTGAGGAATCTAAATGGTTTACTCACATGCATAGATTGATCATCATAAGTTAACAACTAAGGGGCATGGTCTAAACTTGTTCTTATTACATGTTCCACTTCCATTTGTCCAAACCAAGCTAAAATAAATGTTTGCCAACATTCTGACGAACCTCTTAAAAGTACAGTCATTATCGGCTCTTTCATTCCACTACATATAAAGACTCCCTTTAAATTCAATTTCAAATATTTCACATGAATTAGTACAAAATGCAAAAATCCTCACGCTCTGCAGGATATATATGAAAATCGCCTAATGTCTCCCTTCCATTTATAATAACATTGAAATCCCCACTAACTAGCCAAGGATCCCTCATATCATTGACAATATAGTAAAAACTATCCCAGAGACAACCTTCCCAATGCATCACTCTTTGCATGTACCATAGTATATCTACCTAGTTCATGTAACTCCTTTACCAGTGAGTCCTTAAGTTTGTTATGTTAATCATCCCTCATATCATCTCTAATTAACTTTCTCTGCTGATCAATATATTTAGGATAGACATACCCGCTTCCATCGCAGATCGCTCGCTCCACATTGGACATCATTATCCCATCTTCCTTTAATATTACTGCGTTACTATTATTAGAGTTGTTACCATTGGTACACACCTCCTGACTCTTGTCAACATTCCGCTCCTCATTAACTTTTGCTGCTACAAAAGATCATTCAACATGTTCTTTAGTAGTAAGAGTTGCTTTTGATTCTTCTATCAATTGTGGGTCCTTAATGAGTTGTTTTACTTCTACCACCTTACCATCGTCATCTTCCTTATTTTATTTATTTCCATATTCTTCCCCGGTATCTCTTTGTTCCTCCTTATTTGCATTATTATCATTTGTCTCCTCAAGTGGCATTTGTTTTATCCTCTCGTTGGACTTACTAACTCAGTTGTGTCTTTGGTTGCGTCAACATTTGTCACTTTGGCTACATCACACTGAATATCTATTATCACTTTGGCTACATCACACTGAATATCTATTATCACTTTGTTGAATTCATTTGTATCTTTGTACCTCTCTTATCTGTTTTCCATCCTTCTATTATGGTCTGTAGAAATTCAGGATTCAACCTTCCCCTATTAAAGTATCTGAACTTATACTAAGTCTTTATGCCTACTTCTCATCCAATTAACCCAAGAGAATGTTCATATAGACCTGGTTTCTTGGAAGGCACCTTAGAAGCATGTAGGTTATCAACTCATTCTTGATCAGTAAGTGTTGCTATACACCCTGCATTCCACTCATTTCACCATAATCTGCTACATACTGCTTAAAATCCCTTATCTCAGTCTTAGCGACATGACACTTCACTCTTCCAATATCTAACCACAGTTTCTTTTAAGAGCCACATCATTAAACGCATACACCAAGGTCACATGAAAACTTTTCTTTGTACCTGCAGTTACCCCATGATATCAATTATTCTGTACAACTTAATATCTACTTCATAGAGATGAGGTGTTATACCCCGTATTTCCAGAGTATGTACGTAAGGGCGTACGTACAAAAGTTTGAGCCTTAAAGTTAGGCATAGGACGAAATTTGTACACAACCCACTAAAAGAATCGTTTTCCGACGAAACGTTTTACAAAACTTGCGTAGGGAAAATTACAGCTATGTCATTTATTATTTTTGCGGATTTTTCTGAGAGATGAAACATTTTGGACCAACGAGAGGGCGACACTTGTCACCCTCAAGTTGGCGGATTTGGGGCGTCCATTTGCACGATTTCAAGCCTTGGAGTAGGTAGGATATTTTGTGATATTTTGTGTGGTAGATGGATAAGGTACACTTGCCCAAATCTCCACCCTACACTTGCCTACCACTTGGCTTCATCTTGGCCATTGGTTGGCCTATAAATACCCCCCTAACTTGACGGTTTTCTCCCTCCACAAATTGTCTTCCAAGTCTCAAAATTCCTCCCCTCTCTTGTAGTGTTTAGTCAACACCCTCTCCCCTCTAGCCTAGTGGCTTGGCGAGAGCCCCCTTGGTAGAAAGTTGTCTTCCAAGTATAGTTACTATTCCTAAATATCCTAGCCCAAATCCCTTATAGTATTTAAGTAGAAGTTGTGTAAAAACTTCTAAGGGCTTCTTGGAGCTATCGGAGCGTGCAAATTAGGAGCTAAACCTTGCTCAGGATCGATATTTAACTTGGATAATTTTGGGCTTATCGAGGTAAATACTTTTGTCCTTCTATTGTAATTGGATATTACATATAAGAATAGTTAAGACTTGAGTATAAGTTATAGAAGGATATTAAAGAATAGAATTGAACTGTAATCACAGTAGAAGGGTATAACAGAAGAAGAATTAAACTGTACTTACATAGGACTGTATTTACAGTAGACTTGGGTAGCTTGACGGGTAGGGAAGTGCTGCCCAATTTTCCGTAGAATAGAGAACCCTCTGCTTAGAACTTTATACAGTATAGTCTAGACGTTGATAGACGTATTTGACTGTTATAGATCGATACTCTGCGCGCGACATATTCGACTTGGCAGGTGGTTTTCGCCGAGAAGGTATGTGATTCTTCCTATCCTCTTGAGCATGATATTTTAAAGTATATATATAGTACGGTAGACGTACGTGTGTTAACTGAACATGGTTTTACTTGACTTGAGTCTAAATAATAAGAACCTGGAAGTATTTCAAAAGAATTATAAAGAAGAGTAATACTTGATGTTTAAACAGAAAGCTTAAGAGTTATACTAGCTTTATGGGAAGTTAGGTATAACGACTTAAGAACGATAAAAGGAACGGTTTTACTTATTTGTTTATGAAAATCATGTATTGATTTCTGCAAAGTGTAGTAAGATGGTTTGATAAGTAACATGTTAGGATGCTACGTGTGTTAGTGTCTTGTGATATTGTTATTCTTGTTGTGCTTACGTTGTTAAACGGTAAGTCCGTCAGATCATATTATATCACCTACCCCTCGACTTGTTATACCGAGGGCTTGCCACCCTTGATGCGGTCTATACGGCCTATGCGTGCGTGACTATTCGAGTGCGGGAGTTCCAGGATTGATCATTCGGGTGTTTTATCCCGACGCGGATGCCTACGCGTCTGTGTGACTATGCGGTCTATGAGACTATGCGGTGCGGAGTCCGTGAGGGTACCGGGTTAGCTACCCCGTCGCGAGGAATACCTCATGCGGGTCTGTGTGTGACCTATGCGGACTGCGGGAAGTCAGGATTAGGCACACATAATGATACTATGGGCGATTGGCCTTGCTTCGATCATTCGCGGCCTAGATAAGACCAGTTACATTATTTCTATTTTGCTCTTGTTTATGTTGTGGCACTATGTGCAGTTGAACTGATTGTATTTGCAAATGGTTTTAAATACTTTGATTTTACTTGATTTTTACGCTTTCACATACTTGGTACATGTTGATCGACCTCCTTCTGGGCTGCGTCATGCCGCAGGTGGCAAGCAGTGCTAGATCCGCATCCTTAGGATCTTTGCTTTGGTGTCAGGAGCTCCATCTTCTCCGGAGGCTCGACTTTTGGTATGGTTCTCCCTGATCTTGTAGATATATGTACATTCAGGGTATGGCGGGGCCCTGTCCCGCCATAGTTGTTTACATTCCTGCAGGTCCGTAGTCATGTTGTAAAGTTGGGATGTAACTGTTCACTCTTATATATATATGCCGAAATGAGACTTTTCTCGATAAACTGCGTGTCTCAATTTACATTTGTTTCACGCCTTGTTTTATATTCCGCCGATTACTCGATGTATGTCTACTGGGTGCCCCGGTAAGGCACGATCCACGCTCGAACGGGTCGTGACAAAAGTGGTATCGAGCGATTAATCCTCGAAAGTGTCTACAGACGTATCTAGTAGTCTTGATTATCGGTGTTGTGCACCACACTAATAATCGTGAGGCTATAGGATATTTAGGATTGGTTTCCATTCTTCTCATTCGAGATCGCGGCCTGTAGCCGCGGTTATAAGTTGGACCTCTAACGTATTCCTTTTACATATGATTATGCCCACGTAGGCAACCCGCCCGAGCGGCAAGGCACCGAGGAGTCGCTAGTAGGACACCGAGTCACGAGGGCTCGTGCCCGCCTATACCCGAGACGGCGAGTTCCATGACGCCGCCCCAAAGAGACCACAGCACCCACCTCATGTCCCACACCGGGCGAGGAGTTGTGGTACAAGGAGATGGCCCGATTATTGGCCGATGTGGCCGAACATGAGGATAGGCCGACGCAGCAGTTCCAACAAAGTGCACGTGGTTCACCCGAGATCAGATCGTTTGAGGCTACAGGATTTTCTGAGTTGTAGCCCGCCAGAGTTCTACGGGTCTAGACCTGAGGATGATCCGCAGGAGTTCATCCGTCGATTCTGAAGGATCACGCGGTGATCAAGGTTTCAGAGACCGAGTCCGTGATCTTCGATTCGCATCGGCTGCGTGATACCGCAGTCGACTGGTTTGACTCGTGGGAGCTTTCCCGGGGAGAGCATGCGCCTCAGAAGATGGGACGAGTTCTCGAGGCTATCCTCACTCACTTCTTGCCTCCGCAGATGGAGAGGCACGCCGACAAGTTTTTGCCGAGAGGCAGAGGCGCACGCCAGGGAGTACAACGTTGAAGTTCGTTGGCTCGATATGTCCCTCGTTGGTAGCGATATAGAGGGCGGGTGCACCGCCACGTCACCGCTAGATGATTATATGGCCGAGTCTTGTGCGGTGTTGCTCTTCACCGTATGGACATTACCCGCATGCAGCTCATGCACTGGATGCGAGGCGTAGAGACCGACGGGTCGGCGGATATCGCAGCGAGAAGGCGCCAAGACGGCCGGATCTTTTGGTAGCTCTCGGGTGGGCGGCCTCGAGACGTCTAGATTTGCACCACACCGGCAGAGCACTCCTATATCATTTTCGATACACCGAGTATTCGGGGCGGTCGGCCCCGTAACTTGATTTCGGGGTAGCAAGGGTGCTAACCGATCGAGGTCCGCTCGGTGTCCGATGTGGTAGATTCCATTCGAGGTTGTGGTACTACTTCGAGCTTGCTACACTTGTGGCCAGCAGGGTCATTATGCGAGAGTCTGTCACTGCGGGCGCACGATGGTAGGGTCACCGCAGGTCTGCTTCGCCTTTATCCCTTCGATTACTCGCCCCGAGGCGGTACTCATGGACCAGCAGGTCGCGGCAGAGGTCGTGGCGCGGGTCCCAGTTCTAGCGGTCCTCAGAACCGCATTTATGCCTTGTCCAGCCGGCAGACTGGGAGGCGTCGCTGACGCCGCCAGTACCTTATCGGGCCGTTATGATGTGTATGCCTTGATAGATCCGGTTCTACTCGTCCTATATATCTCCCTTATTGCTAGTAAGATAGGGATAGAGCACAGATCCATAGACCCTTTGAGGTAGCTACGCCAAATGGCGATTCGGTGGTAGCTCGGCGGGTATATAGAGCTTGCCCAGTGACTTTATGCAGTCGTCAGACCCTAGCCGACTTGATAGAGTTGGACATGACTGATTTCGATGTGATCATGGGCATGGATTGGTTAGCTTCTTGCTACGCCAATGTAGACTGCAGGGAGAGAGTGGTACGGTTCCAGTTTCCTGGGGAGCCGGTTATTGAGTGGGAGGAACATCAGACGCCGGGTAGGTTTATTTCTACCTCAAGGCTAGGAAGATGGTGCGAAGGGTACATCTACCATCTCGTTCGGTGTTTGATAATCGAGGCCGCGGTGCAGATTTTCGATCGGCCCGAGTCGAGTGTTCCCGGATGTGTTTCCGCACGACCTCCGGGTATCCTCCCGAGAGGAGATAGAGTTTTGTATCGATGTGCCGGACACTCGGCCTATTTCCATTCCGCCATACGTAACGGCACCTGCCGAGTTGAGAGAGTTGAAGGACCAGCTGAGAGATTTGCTGGAGAAGGGCTTCATCAGGCCTAGTGTTTCTCCCTGGGGAGCGCCAGTATTATTCGTGAAGAAGAAGGATGGGACGCTGCGCATGTGTGTTGATTACAGGCAGCTGAACAAGGTGACTATTAAGAACAGATACCCTTCCCGTGATTGATGATTTGTTCGACCAGCCACGAGTGCGAGATGTTTCTCCAAGATTGATCTGCGATCGCTATCATCGTACGAGTCGAGGCGGATGTCCCTAGGATCGCATTCGGACCTGCAGACGCATTATGAGTTCGGTCATGTCTTTCGGGTTGACCAATGCTCCGCGGTATTCATGGATTTGATGAACCGAGTGTTCAAGCCATTTTGGACACGCTTGTGATAGTGTTCATTGATGATATCTTGGTTTATTCTCGCCAGAGCGAGAGCACGCGAGCATTTGGCGATCGTGGCCGAGAGTTCTCCAGACCAGCGCTATACGCCAAGTTTTCAAATGTGAGTTCGTTGACTTGATGGCTTTTCTTGGGCATATAGTCGGGCCGATGGTATTCGTGGATACGCCAAGATCGAGACGATCGAGTTGGCCTAGACCTACTACTCCGGCAGAGGTTCGCAATTTTCGGGCCTTGCAGTTATTATCGGCATTCAGAGAAGTTTGCTTCTATCTACGCACCATTGACTAGGCCGACTCGTAAAGCGCTAAGTTTCGGATGATGTGTGAGCGGTGGTTTCCGATTCGAAGGAGAGATCGACGACCGCCTCGTTCTTACTCTTCCGCAGGTCCGACGGCTATGTCGTATTGTGATCGCCGTGCATCGAGTTGGGATGTGTGTTGATGCAAAGAGGCAAGGTTATAGCGTCATATCCCGACTTAAAGCATGAGAGGAACTACCCCACCCATGATTTGGAGTCGCGGTGATTCACGCCAAGATCTGAGGCACTATTTGTATGGGTTCATGTGGATATTTATACGCACCACAAGAGCCTCAGATATCTTCACCGAGGAGCTGAACTTCACGAGAGGCGGTGGTTAGAGTTGCTTAAGGATTATGATGTCGATATCCTATACCACCCGGGAAGGCCAATGTTGTGGCATGCCCTTAGTCGTAGGTCGATGGGTAGCCTATCGATGTGCGCAGAGAGGAGGGCATGGTTCGCATTTGCATCGATTAGCGAGCCTTGGTGTCCGTTTGATTGATTCTCGATAGCGGTGGGTTCGAGTTCGAGAGGTTGCCGAGTCTTCCATCGCCGCGAGGTGAAGAGGCAACATTGAGGATCCGGTTTTGACGCTGCACCGTGATACGGCTCTTCGTGAGGAAGGGTCCTTTTGAGGTAGCACCATGGGTGCTAAGGTTCGAGGGCGTTGTGTGTTCGGATATTGCAGACTTGGCGGCAGTTCTAGGGAAGCACAGCGCCACGTTACTCTATCCATCCGGTCGACCAAGATGTACCACGACCTCGACCGTGTATTGGTGGGATGGCTTGAAGAGGACGCCGCAGAGTTTGTGGCTCGGCCCGTGTTGTCGCAGTGAAGGTAGAGCACCGAGGCCCGGTGGTTTGTTGCGCACGAGAGATCCCGACCGAAGTGGGAGGTGATCAACATGGACTTTATCACGGATTACCTCGCATTCGGAGGAAGCATGATTCTATCCGGGTTATCGTCGACAGTGACGAAATCAGCCCACTTTCTTCCCGTCAGATGACTTTTTCTACCGAGGATTATGCGGACTTTACATCCGAGATCGCCGATCGCATGGAGTCCCTATTTCGATCATATCGCAGAGAGCCCGCCACGCTAACTTCGGAGGTCTTTCCGTAGGGTTTAGGACGCAGTGAGCCCGAGCATCGCATTCCATCCACGCAGACACGGCCGAGCGCACTATCCGCACTTCGGAGATATGTTGCGAGCCCGTGTTATTGACTTCGTGGGTAGCCGAGGATCATTTGCCTCTAGTTGAGTTTGCGTATAATAATAGCTACCACTCCGCATTCGATGGCGCCTTATGAGGCCTTGTATGGGAGGAAGTGCAGATCGCCGATAGGTTGGTTTGATGTGGGCGAGGTGCAGTTAGTGGGACCAGATTTGGTGCAGCAGGCAGTGGATAAGGTGAAGCTTATCCAGGAGCGATTCTTGACACCGTAGTCGGCGGTCATACGCAGATCATCGTCGTCGGCATCTTGAGTTTGAGGTTGATGATTGGGTTTTCTCAAGGTGTCACCCATGAAGCGGTGTGATGAGGTTCGGAAGAAGGGAAACTCAGCCCAAGGTACATTGGGCCCTATCAGATTGTCCGCAGGGTAGGCAAGGTTGCCTACGAGTTGGATCTGCCGTCCGATCTGGAGGCAGTGCATCCGGTTTTTCACGTTTCTATGCTGAGGAGATGTATCGGGGATCCATCTAGGGTACGCCCGATTGAGGATGTCCAGGTGACCGAGGAATTATCGTATGAGGAGATTCCCATAGCGATAATCGATCGTCAGGTTAGGCGTCTGCGGACCAAGGACGTGGCTTCCGTCAAAGTCTTGTGGCGGAACGAGCTCAGGGAGGAGATGACATGGGAAGCCGAGGAGGACATGAGGCAGAAGTATCCTCACCTATTCCCCACACCTCCAGGTAACTCACTTTCCTACTTGTAAATTTTCATTGTCATATATGCCTAAGTGTTGTTTTGTGGCCGTATGTGGCATTTGCAAACTGTTTAAGTTATGAGGAACTTTATCATTATCTGTCTTGGGAAGGAACATTCGGGACGAATGTTTCTAAGGAGGGGAGAATGTTATACCCCGTATTTCCAGAGTATGTACGTAAGGGCGTACGTACAAAAGTTTGAGCCTTAAAGTTAGGCATAAGACGAAATTTGTGCACAACCCACTAAAAGAATCGTTTTCCGACGAAACGTTTTACAAAACTTGCGTAGGGAAAATTACGGCTATGTCATTTATTATTTTTGCGGATTTTTCCGAGAGATGAAACATTTTGGACCAACGAGAGGGCGACACTTGTCACCCTCAAGTTGGCGGATTTGGGGCGTCCATTTGCACGATTTCAAGCCTTGGAGTAGGTAGGATATTTTGTGATATTTTGTGTGGTAGATGGATAAGGTACACTTGCCCAAATCTCCACCCTACACTTGCCTACCACTTGGCTTCATCTTGGCCATTGGTTGGCCTATAAATACCCCCCTAACTTGAAGGTTTTCTTCATCCACAAATTGTCTTCCAAGTCTCAAAATTCCCTCCCCTCTCTTGTAGTGTTTCGTCCAACACCCTCTCCTCTACCCTAGTGGCTTGTGAGCCCCCTTGGTAGAAAGTTGTCTTCCAAGTATAGTTACTATTCCTAAATACCCTAGCCCAAATCCCATATAGTATTTAAGTAGAAGTTGTGTAAAAACTTCTAAGGGCTTCTGAGCTATCGGAGCGTGCAAATTAGGAGCTAAACCTTGCTCGGGATCGACATTTAAATTGGATAATTTTGGGCTTATCGAGGTAAATACTCTGTCCTTCTATTGTAATTGGATATTACATATAAGAATAGTTAAGACTTGAGTATAAGTTATAGAAGGATATTAAAGAATAGAATTGATTTGTAATCACGAGTAGAAGGGTATAATGTAAGAAGAATTAAAGCAGATTTACATGGATTTGTATTTATGAGACTTGGGTAGCTTGATGGGTAGGGAAGTGCTGCCCAATTTTCCGTAGAATAGAGAACATACGCTTAGAACTTTATACGAGATAGTCTAGGCGTTGATAGGCGTGTTGGTATTATAGGTCGATACTGCGCGACATATTCGACTTGGTAGGTGGTTTTCGCCAAGGTATGTGATTCTTCCTATCCTCTTGAGCATGATATTTTAAAGTATATATATAGTGCGGTGAGCGTCGTGTGTTAACTGAACATGGTTTTACTTGACTTGAGTCTAAATAATAAGAACCTGGAAGTATTTCAAAAGAATTATAAAGAAGAGTAACACTTGATGTTTAAACAGAAAGCTTAAGAGTTATACTAGCTTTATGGGAAGTTAGGTATAACGACTTAAGAACGATAAAAGGAACGATTTTACTTATGTGTTTATGAAAATCCTGTATTGATTTCTGCAAAGTGTAGTAAGATGGTTTGATAAGTAACATGTTAGGATGCTACGTGTGTTAGTGTCTTGTGATATTGTTATTCTTGTTGTGCTTACGTTGTTAAACGGTAAGTCCGTTGTACTGTTATTATATCACCTACCCCCTTAACTTGTTATACCGAGGGCTTGCTACCCTTGATGCGGGTCTATACGACCTATGCAGTCTGTGTGACTATGCGGAGCTGCGGGAGTTCCAGGATTGATCATTCCGAGTGTTTTATCCGTCGCGGGATGCCACTATGCGATCTGTGTGACTATGCGTCTATGAGACTATGCGGTGCGGGAGTCCAGAGAAGTCAGGGGTTAGCTACCCCGTCACGAGAATACCTCATGCGGTGCATGTGTGACCTATGCGGATCGCGGAAGTCCAGATTAGGCACGCATAATGATACTATGGGCGATTGGCCTTGCTTCGATCATTCGCGGCCTAGATAAGACCAGTTACATTATTTCTATTTTGCTCTTGTTTATGTTGTGGCACTATGTGCAGTTGAACTGGTTGTATTTGCAAATGGTTTTAAATACTTTGATTTTACTTCAGTACTTTACAGTTTCACATACTTGGTACCTGTTGTACTGACCTCCTTCGGGGGGTTGCGTTCATGCCGCAGGTAAGGGCAAGCAGGTGCTAGATCCGCATCCTTAGGATCTTTGCTTTGGTGTCAGGAGCTCCATCTTCTCCGGAGGCTCGACTTTTGGTATGGTTCTCCCTGATGTTGTAGATATATGTACATTCAGGGTATGGCGGGGCCCTGTCCCGCCATAGTTATTTACATTCCTAAGTGCAGTAGTCATGTTGTAAAGTTGGGATGTAACTGTTCACTCTTTATATATATATGCCGAAAGGCGACTTTTCTCAGATAAACTGTGTCTCAATTTACATTTGTTTCACGTCTTGTTTTTATATTGTTATACCCCGTATTTCCAGAGTATGTACGTGAGGGCATACGTACAAAAGTTTAGCCTTAGTTAGGCACTATGGACGAAAATATTTGTGCACAACTCACTAAAAGAATCGTTTTCCGACGAAACGTTTAACAAAACTTGCGAAGGGAAAATTACGGCTATGTCATTTATATTTTTTGCAGATTTTTCCGAGAGACGAAATACTTTGGACCAACGAGAGGGCGACACTTGTCACCCTCTAATTGGCGGATGTATGGGCGGTAATGAGACGATTTGGAGGGCTTGGAGTAGGTAGGATATTTGTGATATTTTTTTGTGTGGTAGTTGGATAAGGTACACATGGATGAATCCTCACCCTACACTTGCATAGCACTTGGCTTCATCTTGGCCATTGGTTGGCCTATAAATACCCCCCTAACTTGAAGGTTTTCTTCATCCACAAATCACTTCTCCAATTCGTGAAAATCCTTCCCCCTCTCTTGAAGTGTTTTCGTCCAACTCTCCCCTCCTTGAGAAGGCCTTGGCGAAACACCTTCCCCTCTAGCCTAGTAGCTCTGTAACCCCCCTTGGTAGAAAGTTGTCGTCCAAGTATAGTTGCTATTCCTAAATACCCTAGCCCAAATCCCGTATAGTACTTAGTAGAAGTTGTGAGGAACTTCTAAAGGTTTCTTGGAGCTATCGGAGCGTGCAATTAGGAGCTAAACTGGCTCGGGATCGACGTTTATACTTGGATAATTTTGGGCTTATCGAGGTAAATACTCTTGTCCTTCTATGGTAATGGGATATTACATATAAGAATAGCTAAGACTTGAGTATAAGATACTTAGAAGGGTATTAAAAGAAGAATAATTGAACTGCTTACATGGATTTTTTCATGAGCTTGAGTAGCTTGACGGGTAGGAAGTCTTTGCCCAATTTTCCGTAGAATAGAGAACCTACGCTTAGAATCATTTACGTAATAGTCTAGGCGTTGATAGGCGTATTTGACTATTATAGGTTGATTCTCTGCGCGCGACATATTCGACTTGGCAGGTGGATTTCGCCGAGAAGGTATGTGATTCTCCCTATACTCTTGAGCATGATATTTTAAAATATATATAGTACACGTGTTAACTGGACATAGTTTTACGGCAATGTCTTTTGACTTAAGCCTGAATAATAAGAATCTTGAAGTCTTTCAAAAGAATTATAAAACATTTCAAAGAAGAAGAATATTTGATTCTTAAGCGAAAGCTTAAGAGTTATACTAGCTTTATGGGAAGTTAGGTATAACGACTTAAGAAAGATAAAAGGCAGTTTTACTTATTTGTTTATCTTGTATTGACTTCTGCAAATGTAGTAAGATGGTTTGATAAGTAAACATGTTATGATACTACGTGTGTTAGTGTCTTGTGATATTCTTGTTGTACTTACGTTGTTAAACGTTAAGACTGTTGTACTGTTATTATATCACATACCCCCTTGACTTGTTATACCGAGGGCTTGCCACCCTTGATGCAGTCTATCGGCTATCACGATGCAGCGAGACTATGCGAGTCGCGGGAGTTCGAGATTGATTCATTCCGGTTGTTTTATCCGTCGGGGATGCTCTATGCGATGCGTGACTATGCGGTCTATCGAGACTATGCGGTGCGGAGTCGGAGAGTGCGGGGTTAGCTACCCCCGATGCGAGGAATACCTCATGCGGGTCTGTGTGTGACCTATGCGGACTGCGGGAGTCCAGGATTAGGCACGCATAATGATACTATGGGCGATTGGCCTTGCTTCTGTTATACCCCGTATTTCCAGAGTATGTACGTGAGGGCGTACGTATAAAAGTTTAAAGCCTTAAGTAGGCAAAGTGGCGAAATTGTGCACAAGTGCCGAAAAGAGTCGTTTTCGTGAAACGTTTCCTGACTTTTGTAGAAAATTCCGGCTATGTCTTTTATTATTTTTGCGGATTTTTCAGAGAGGAACATTTTGGACCAACGGGAGGGTGGCGTATGTCACCCTCGCATTGGAAAAGTGGACGCCGAGGGAATTGTTTGTACGTTTTTGTGCAAAAATTGTGGTCAAGGGTTAGGTAGGATATTTTGTGTAGTTGATGAGCAAGTGGGACCCACAAACACATGGCTTCATCTTGACCCTACACTTGCCTAACACTTGGATGGATCTTGGCCATTGGTTGGCCATTTCTTCACCTATAAATACCCCTCTAACTTGATGAACTTCTTCATCCTAAAATATTTCTAAGTGTTAAAATCCTCCTCCCTCCCCTTTGTGTTAAGTTCGGCCGAGAGCCACCCCTCCCCCTTGTGGCCGAGAGTACCCCCCCTCTTTAGGGGTGCTAGCCGAGAGTCTACCCCCCCCCCCTAGCTTAGTTGTTCTCGTATAATACCCCTTGTTGTGGTATAGAAATACTCTCCTAGTATTGTTATAATGCCCAAATACCTTGGCCCAAATACCTTGTAGTATTCCCAAGGTTACCTCTATCTGAAAAAGCAGGAAAATACTATTATACTTCCTCACCACAAAAATGAAACCCTAAGGAAAACCTTCATAGTCGGTTGAAGTGTTAAGTAGAAGTTGCGTAGAACTTCTAAGGGTTGTTGGGAGCGGGTTGGAGCGCACGGAGTAGGAGCTAAACCTTGCTCAGGATCGACATTAAACTCGGATATTTTGGGCTTATCGAGGTAAATAAACTTGTCCCCCTATTGTAATTGGAAATTACATGTTGTTAGAATATATAGTTGAAGTATACTATATATAGTACTGAACGTAGTTTATTGGCAATGTCTTTTGACTTAAGCCTGAAGAATAAAGAACTGAACTGAACTGAACTGTAATTACATAGGACTGTATTACAGTAGACTTGTGTAGTATTACTGTGGAGTAGAATTGTACACGTCCGGTTAGACGTGTAACCCCCCCCTGGTTGGCTTGGTAGCCGGCCTCGATAGAGGAGAGATTTCTGTTGTGGCGGGAGGTCTTTGCGAATTTTCTGTAGAATGTTCTACGATAAGATCTAGTTGTTAATAAGTGCCTTGTGGCCTTATAGGTTGAAGTACTACGTGGCGCGATCTACTTGGCTTAAAGAGTGGCCGACGGTTTGAGGTACTCGGGCGTTTTGCTATTAGTCGATAATCGTCGCGAGGTATGTGAACCTCTTCCTATCTCTTCTAGCATGATATGTGTGAACTATGTAGTACGGTGAGCGTCGTGTGCTAAATGTATTTGATTGGTTTAAAACATAAGGTGTTATGACGGCTTTATGGGAAGTTGGTTATAACAGCTTTATGTAGGTAAGAAAATACTTTGTGGTTTTTAAAAGGTAACTGATTTGAACTATAACTGGCTTGTTATGTGATAATAAGGAACTTGAAGTATTTCAAAAGATTTTTGAATCATTTCGAAAGAAGAGTAATACTTGGGTTTTGAAAACTTAAGAGTTATACTAGCTTTATGGGAAGTTAGGTATAACGGCTTAAGAATGTTCTCGATTTGAAATCGAATGTGTATCGACAAACCATCGCGTTAATAAAAGGACATGTTTTGACTAATTAAGTATTATTAAAACCGTAGAAACCTCCATCTGCATAGGAGCTAAGATGAGACAAAATGATATTACATTTCTAGATCACTTTGCTTTAATCGTTGATTATGAACAAGAATAACCTACTCACATATAAGGCTTATGTTTCTCAGATTGTTTTAAAAGAGAATTATATTATTACGTGGTTAATAATATGAACTACGAAACCTTTCTAAAATAAGAAACGTGAACATTTGAAATTAGGCAAACCTGGACGTTTGGATAATAATGTTGTTACTTGATTTTACCAAGGTAAGTGTTTTGGTTTACTTAAAAAGACAGTCACTCTATTTTATACTACGGGTATTGTGTGACTTATGTGAAAGAAGCGGATCTTTTAAAGATTAATGTGTGAAGTACTTTGGGGATAGATACCCGAACTTGTTAGCATAAAGTACCTTGTGTGAATAACTTGAATGTATTGGGTTGTGATAGCCTTGTAATACTTTCTTGTTGATTTGATAAGTAAACATGTTAGGATGCTACGTGTGTTAGTATCTTGTGATTGTTATGTAAGGGTCATTCTTGTTGTGCTTACGTTGTTAAGCGTTAAGCCCGTTATCTTATTATTGTATCACATACCCTCGACTTATTATCTGAGGGCTTGCCACCCTTGATGCGGTCTATCGGCCTATGCTCCTTG
Source organism: Przewalskia tangutica (assembly GCA_029844215.1). Classification (NCBI taxonomy): domain Eukaryota; kingdom Viridiplantae; phylum Streptophyta; class Magnoliopsida; order Solanales; family Solanaceae; genus Przewalskia; species Przewalskia tangutica. Next base: position 68,770,649 of record CM056728.1, read on the forward strand.
TGACTATCGGAGTTGCGAGAGCTCGAGATTGATCATTCGGGTGTTTAGCCTGATGCGGGGATGCCTATGCGGTCTTTGAGGACTATGCGGTCCTTGAGGACTATGCGGATCGCGAGTCTGGCGGATACCGAGGTTAAGTCGCCGATGCGGGTATACCTCGGTGATGCAGGACCACGATTCGAGAATACCTCATGCGGAGTGCATGGGTGACCTATGCGGAGCTGCGGTAAGTTCCGGGGATAGGCGCGCGTGATCTGCGGGCGGTGGCGGCCGATCATGTGGTGCGGTCTAGAAAGACCTCGTGATCTGATTGTGGTATTTTTGGTACTGGGTCTTAGTAGTCGGCTATGCCTTCGCATACTTACCGTGCGGTTTTATTGTGATAACTTTGAGGCGTGAGTCCACGACTTGACATGATCGCTTATTTATTGTGAGCGTAGTTTGGTTATCATACATGTCTCCTGCTTTATATAGACTACAATGATTTCATTTACAGTATTTATTTTCAGTTTCACATACTTGGTACCTGTTGTACTGACCTCCTTCGGGGGCTGCATTCATGCCGCAGGTAAAGGTACACCGCCGTTGATCCTCGCTCTTGGGTCACGATTCGAGCGTTGAAAGCTCCGTTTCTTGAGGCTTATCTTAGTATAGTCCACATTGTTGTAGGTGCTTATATTGAGGTATGACGGCCCTGTCCGTCATTGTTGTCATATCATTCGTAGGTCCGTAGTGCATGTGCGCAGTGGTAGAAAGGGATGTAATTCAAATTATTATTTATATACCGACAGAAGTTTTTGGTTGCTTTGTCTTCTTATTTCACTGTCTTATTACATTGGTTTCATGTATTGTTTTATATTCCGCTGATTACTCTGATGTTGTATCACTAGGGTGCCCGGGGTAAGGCACCAGTCACGGGCCCAGGTTCGGGTCGTGACAAAAGTGGTTTCAGAGCAGTTAATCCTCGGAAAGTGTCTACAGACCGTATCCAGTAGAGTCTTGATTATCGGTGTGTTGTGCACCACACCAATAATCAGGAGGCTATAGGATATTTAGGATTGGTTTCCATTCTTCTCACTCTGAGATCGTGCCTTAGAGCTATGTTGTAAGTTGGACCCTCTAACGTATTTCTTTCCCTTAACGTTATGCCTCCGCGTAGGGCAACCCGGGCCCAGGAGGGCAAGGCGGCCGAGGGAGCAGCGAGTAGAGTTCAGAGGGTTACGAGGGCACAGGCCCAATCATCACCTGAGTTAGGTGCTTCATTTGGGGAGTTACTGCGACGTCACTAGCCCAGAGTTTAGCACGTGGCGATTCCTACTGCGCGCCATGATATTTGAACCTTCGCCCACGGCGGGAGCAGAGAATATAGATTGCAAAGAGGCGACCACATTACTAGCTATGAATTTGGCTACCGAGAGCATACCATGTCTGCGAGTCTTGATGACTACCTAAGAGAGGTTGTGCAAGAGTAATTCTTGATTAGGCTTGAGCACGGCACGTATGCGGGCTTATGCGCGTGCCGAGAAACGTAGATCGACGGGTTAACCAAGGACAGGCGAGGCGAGCAGAAGGTCCTGGTAACTTTCGAGGCAAGTCACCTCACCGGATTATATTATGCACATCCACCATGCGAGAGGTCCTCCACGAATTTCAGGACGTTCGGGGTATGCAGGAGTTGGTCAGAGCTCCAGATCTTCCGGTTCACAGTGTGGCAGACGTCATCCCGGGGAATGTCGTCTTTTAGTTGATACTTGTTGTACCTACGACCGTCAGGGTCTGATGTCGGAAGAGTGTCCTTGTAGGAGGACTTAGCCTTCAGGATCGGTGGGTAGTTTGTCATCTTCCTTAGCTATGCGCCCTACGGGGCAGGTTTGTTTAGAACGACTAAGGGGAGTGAAGCAGTAGATACATGCATATCTTTAACCCTCTAGAGTTTTGTATATGTGATAAGATGAGTATATCATTAGTGATATGTTCTGATAGCAGTGTGTTAGTTGTGATTAGAAATCGTGGTTAGTTAACCGAGTAAGATTGGGGGATAGAGAAAGTGTGAGCCTTAGAGCTTTATACGTAGAGACCTTAGAGGTAAGGCCATCTCGAGTAAAGACGTATGATTATGTTTGACCCTTATAGGAGTGCATAGTGCACGTGAGCTATGTTTGTGGGATAAGTCCCTGAGTAGTGTGGAATGAAAGAGGGTAGTTGAGCTAAGAAGACCGTTAGGTTTTCGTAACGTGATTTGTGAAATTGTTCTGGATCGGGGAGCTAGTGTTTTGCGCGTCGCCGGGTCGGGTTGAGGCCATGCCGTGGGTCAACCCGCGGCATGTATGGTGGTGGGGTCAGTTTGTGGTGGTCCCGCCGGGTGGTAGGGTCACGAAGGTGTTAGGCCCAAGTTTAGTTAACCAGCGTACGAGTTCGTGGATGTGTTCGACCAGTAGTCGGGCCGATGGGGTCAGCCCATCGTGTCTTTCAGTCAGGACCGTTGCTCGACAGTGATTTCAGAAAGGTTGTAAGGCTGCACGGGGTGCCTACCTTCACCTTATGGCAGACAGTGGAGCCCAGGGTACGGCTGTTTCTTTTCTGGGAAGTTTTACCAGGCAGGGTTAGGAACTCAGGTGAGTCTCCGTATCGTATTCATCCTCGGGCCAGTGTTTGGATTTAAGGGGTAGTTGTGAGGATTGTTTTCTCCTGTGGATGGAGTGTTTTTAGCTACCATTTTAGTGTTCGGATGTCGCCTTATGAAGCCTTGTAGGGGCGGAAGTGTAAGTTGCCGGTCGATTGGTTCGATGTTGGCAAGGTTCAGATAGTTGGTTCAGGCTTGTTCCAGCAGACTGTGGATAGGGTGAAGCTTGTCTAGAAGGGGTTATGGGCAGCTCAGAGGAACCGTGCGGATGATCGGCGACGCCGCTTAGAGTTCAGGTTGACGGTCGGTCTTCTTGAAGGTACCACCCCGGTTAGGGTGTGACGAGTTTTAGAAAACAGAGGAAACTTAGCCCGAGTTATTTTGGGCCTTTTTGAGTTCATGTGAAGAATAGGCCAGGTTGCCTATATGTTAGCTTTTGTCGTCCGACTTAGGAGGCAGTACGTCCGGTCTTTCGTATTGTTATGTTCGGGGGGCTGAGCGTATAAAGAGGCCAGAGCCTCTATCACGGGAACAGACCCGAACCGTGGCTCTCCGTATGGCACATCCTGAGAAGGGCCGTAGGGCATGCCTCAGGGATCGCAAGCAGCCCGGTACCATTTGTTGGGTCGCCTGAGAAGGTTAATGCCTCAGGCAAAGTGACAAAAGTGGTATCAAGGTGCGAAGGAAGTATGTTTTAGACCCCGGAGAGAGGTGTTTGTGGTGATGTTAGAGGTGTTTCCTCGTGGACTTGGATGTAAGTATTTTTGCGCAAGTTGGTTCTGTGGCCATGTGTGGCAGGTTTGTTCTCGTAAGTATAGTAGTGAAGACTATACTGGCGCGCGTTTGTTTTGAGACTTAGAAGGAACATTCGGGACGAATGTTTCTAAGGAGGGGAGAATGTTATACCCCGTATTTCTAGAGTATGTACGTGAGGGCGTACGTATAAAAGTTTAACGCCTTAAGTAGGCAAAGTGGCGAAATTGTGCACAAGTGCCGAAAAGAGTCGTTTCCGTAAACGTTTCACACTTTTGAGAAAATTCGGCTATGTCTTTTATTATTTTTGCGGATTTTTAGAGGCGGAACATTTTGGATCAACGGGAGGGTGGCGTGTCACCCTCACATTGGAAGGAAGTGGACGGCCAAGGGGAATTGTTTGGCACGTTTTTTGTGCAAAAATTGTGGTCAAGGGTTAGGTAGGATATTTTGTGTAGTTGATGAGCAAGTGGGACCCACAAACACATGGCTTCATCTTGACCCTACACTTTCCTAACACTTGGATGGATCTTGGCCATTGGTTGGCCATTTCTTCACCTATAAATACCCCTCTAACTTGATGATCTTCTTCATCCTAAAATATTTCTAAGTGTTAAAATCCTCCTCCCTCCCCTTTGTGTTAAGTTCGGCCGAGAGACACCCCTCCCCCTTGTGGCCGAGAGTACCCCCCCTCTTTAGGGGTGCTAGCCGAGAGTCTACCCCCCCTAGCTTAGTTGTTCTCGTATAATACCCCTTGTTGTGGTATAGAAATACTCTCCTAGTATTGTTATAATGCCCAAATACCTTGGCCCAAATACCTTGTAGTATTCCCAAGGTTACCTCTATACGAAAAAGCCCGGAAAATACTATTATACTTCCCCTCAGTCACAAAAACGAAACCCTAAGGAAAACCTTCATAGTCGGTTGAAGTGTTAAGTAGAAGTTGCGTAGAACTTCTAAGGGTTGTTGGGAGCGGGTTGGAGCGCGCAGAGTAGGAGTTAAACCTTGCTCAGGATCGACATTAAACTCGGATATTTTGGGCTTATCGAGGTAAATAAACTTGTCCCCCTATTGTAATTGGAAATTACATGTTGTTAGAATATATAGTTGAAGTATACTATATATAGTACTGAACGTAGTTTTTTGGCAATGTCTTTTGACTTAAGCCTGAAGAATAAAGAATCGAATCAATCGAATCAGTAATTACATAGGTCAGACATGATAGACTTGTGTAGTATTACTGTGGAGTAGAATTGTACACGTCCGGTTAGACGTGTAACCCCCCCCTGGTTGGCTTGGTAGCCGGCCTCGATAGAGGAGGAGATTTACGCTGTGGCGGGGGGGGAGGTGCTGCCGAATTTTCTGTAGAATGTTCTACGATAAGATCTAGTTGTTAATAAGTGCCTTGTGGCCTTATAGGTTGAAGTACTACGTGTGGCGCGATCTACTTGGCTTAAGGAGTAGCCAGGCGGTTTGAAGGTACTCGGAGCGTTTTGCTATTAGTCGATAATCGTCGCGAGGTATGTGAACCTCTTCCTATCTCTTCTAGCATGATATGTGTGAACTATGTAGTACGGTAGACGTACATGTGCTAAATGTATTTGATTGGTTTAAAACATAAGGTGTTATGACGGCTTTATGGGAAGTTGGTTATAACAGCTTTATGTAGGTAAGAAAATACTTTGTGGTTTTTAAAAGGTAACTGATTTGAACTATAACTGGCTTGTTATGTGATAATAAGGAACTTGAAGTATTTCAAAAGATTTTTGAATCATTTTGAAAGAAGAGTAATACTTGGGTTTTGAAAACTTAAGAGTTATACTAGCTTTATGGGAAGTTAGGTATAACGGCTTAAGAATGTTCTACTGATTTCGGAAATCAGAATGTGTATCGACAAACCACTGCAGCGTTAATAAAAGGAAATGTTTTTGACTAATTAAGTATTATTAAAACCAGTAGAAACCTCCATCTGCATAGGAGCTAAGATGAGACAAAATGATATTACATTTCCTAGATCACGGCTGCTTTAATCAGATTGATTATGAACAAGAATAACCTACTCACACATAAGGCTTATGTTTCTCAGATTGTTTTAAAAGAGAATTATATTATTACGTGGTTAATAATATGAACTACGAAACCTTTCTAAAATAAGAAACGTGAACATTTGAAATTAGGCAAACCTGGACGTTTGGATAATAATGTTGTTACTTGATTTTACCAAGGTAAGTGTTTTGGTTTACTTAAAAAGACAGTCACTCTATTTTATACTACGGGTATTGTGTGACTTATGTGAAAGAAGCGGATCTTTTAAAGATTAATGTGTGAAGTACTTTGGGGATAGATACCCGAACTTGTTAGCATAAAGTACCTTGTGTGAATAACTTGAATGTATTGGGTTGTGATAGCCTTGTAATACTTTCTTGTTGATTTGATAAGTAAACATGTTAGGATGCTACGTGTGTTAGTATCTTGTGATTGTTATGTAAGGGGGTCATTCTTGTTGTGCTTACGTTGTTAAACGTTAAGCCCGTTGTACTGTTATTGTATCACATACCCCCTTGACTTATTATACCGAGGGCTTGCCACCCTTGATGCGGGTCTATACGGCCTATGCAGTCCTTGTGACTATGCGGAGTTGCGAGAGCTCCAGGATTGATCATTCCGGGTGTTTAGCCTGATGCGGGGGATGCCCTATGCGGTCTTTGAGGGACTATGCGGTCCTTGAGGGACTATGCGGACTGCGGGAGTCTAGGCGGATACCGAGGGTTAAGCTGCCTTCGATGCGGGGTATACCTTAGCGATGCAGGACCACGATTCGAGGAATACCTGCGCGGTGCATGGTGACCTATGCGAGTCGCGGTAAGTTCGAGGATAGACGCAGCGGTGATACTGCGGCGAGTGGCGGCTTCGATCATGGTGCGGTCTAGAAAGACCTCGTGATCTGATTGTGGTATTTTTGATGCGTGGGTCTTAGTAGTCGGCTATGCCTTCGCATTTACCCCGTCATTGCGTTTTATTGTGATAACTTTGAGGCGTGAGTCCACGACTTGACATGGCGCTTATTTATTGTGAAGCTGTAGTTTGGTTATCATACATGTCTCACGCTTTATATAGACTACTATGATTTCATTTACGATTTATTTTCGCCACATACTTGGTACTGTCTTGACCTCGCCGGGGGTTGCGTTCATCTGCAGTAAAGGTACACGATCGTTGATCCTCGCTCTTGGGGTCACAAATGATTGTTGGAAAGCTCCGTTCTTGGAGGCTTATCTTCGTATAGTCCTGTTGTTGTAGGTGCTTATATTCAGGGTATGGCGGGCCCCGTCCGTCATTGTTATCATATCATTCGTAAGTGCAGTATCTTTGTTGTGGCAGTGGTAGAAAGGGATGTAAGCTGTTCAAATTGTTATTTATATACCGACGGAACTGTTTTTGGTTGCTTTGTCTTCTTATTTCAACGTCTTATTACATTGGTTTCATGTATTGTTTTATATTCCGTGATTACTCGATGTTGTATCACTAGGGTGCGAGGTAAGGCACGATCACGCCCAGTTCGGGTCGTGGCCACGATCATTCGCGGCCTAGAAAAGACACATGATTTACCTATTATTGCTCTTGTTTGTGATATGGCACTATGTGCAATTGAACTGATTATATTTGCAAATGGTTTTAAATACTTTGATTTCATTTAAAGTACTTTACAGTTTCGCATACTTGGTACCTGTTGTACTGACCTCCTTCGGGGGGCTGCGTTCATGCCGCAGGTAAGGGCAAGCAGGTGCTAGATCCACATCCTTAGGATCTTTTGCTTTGGTGTCAGGAGCTCCATCTTCTCGGAGGCTCAACTTTTAGGTATGATCTCCCATTTGTTGTATATAGTTTTGTACATTCAGGGTATGGCGGGGCCCTGTCCCGCCATAGTTGTTTATCTTCTTAGAGGTCTATAGTCCTATTGTACAGTTGGGATGTAACTGCTAAACGATGTTTATATATATGCCGAAAGGCGACATTTTCTCACATAAAACTGTGTCTCATTTTACAACTGTTTCATGTCTTATTTTTATATTTTCGCTGATTTCTCTGATGTATGACTACTTGGGTACCCGGGTAAGGCACGATCCACGGCCCCGAGCGGTCGTGACAAAAGTGGTATCGAAGCGATTAATCCTCGGAAAGTGTCTACAGACCGTATCTAGTAGAGTCTTGATTATCGGTGTGTTGTGCACCACATCAATAATCAGGAGGCTATAGGATATTTAGGATTGGTTTCCATTCTTCTCACTCTAAGATCGTGCTTTAGAGCTGTGTTATAAGTTGGACCCCTCTAACGTATTCCTTTTACAGAATGATTATGCCTACGTAAGGCAACCCGCCCGAAGGGCAAGGCGCGAGGAGCTGCTAGTAGGACACCGAGTCACGAGGCACAGCCGATTCTTACGGCGATACCTCGACGGCGAAGTTCCATGACGCCGCCGCCCAAGATAGACCACGATCCGCGCCTCGGTCCCACACTGGGCGGAGGAGTTAGTACAAGGAGATAACCCGACTATTGGCCGGGATCGTGGCGAACATGAGGACAGTGGATGCGCGATTCGGCCCAGTAGTACCGTGGTTCACCCGAGGCGAATAGTTTGAGGCTACGGGATTTCCTGAGTTGTAGCCCGCCAGAGTTTTACGGGTCGAGGCCGGAGGATGATCCGCAGGAGTTCATCCGTCAGTTACAGAGGATTATGAGAGTGATCAGGGCGTCGGAGACCGAGTCCGTGATCTTCGGTTCGCATCAGCTGCGTGATACCGCAGTCGATTGGTTTGATTCGTGGGAGTTATCCCGGGGAGAGCACGCGTCCCCAGCTACTTGGGATGAGTTCTCGGAGGCTTTTCTCACTCACTTCTTGCCTCCACAGATGAGGAGGGCGCGTCTTGGCAATTTTTGTCTTTGAGGCGAGAGGCGCCGCCAGGAGTACAACGTCGAGTTCGATTCTTTGGCTCGATATGTCCCTGCATTGGTAGCGGATATGGAGGACAGGGTGCATCGCTACGTCACCGGGCTGGATGATTATATGGCCGAGTCTTGTGCGGGTGTGGCTCTTGACCAGCATGGACATTACCCGCATGCGAGCTCATGCACTTGGATGCGAGGCGTAGAGGCCGGCGGGTCGGCGATATCAGCCAGAGAAGAAGGCGAAGCGGCGGTTCTTTTGGTAGTTCTCGGTGGGCGGCCTCGTGACGTCTAGATTTGCACCACACCGGCTCGAGCACTCCTACATCGTTTCGGTACAGCCGAGCATTCGGGCGGTCGGGGCCCCAGACTTGAACTTCCGGGTAGCAAGGGTGCTAACCGATCGAGGTCTGCTCAGTGTGTCTGTTGCGTTAGATTCCATTCAGGGAGCTGTAGTACTACTTCCGGATCTTTCTACACTTGTCCCCAGCAGGGTCATTATGCGAGAGTCTGTCCGACCAGGCGCGGTCACGGTAGGGTCGCCTGTGTCTTGCGGTCTTCATCCGCCGATTACTCGCCCCGAGGCGTGGTACTCATGGACCAGCGGTCGCGGCAGGTCGTGGCGCGGGTCCGGTCTAGCGGTCCTCGAACGCATTTATGCTGTCCGTAGGCAGACCGGAGGCGTCGCTGGCGTCGTCCGCAGTACTCTATCAGTTTCTGGTTATGACGTTTACGCCTTGATAGATCCGGGTTCTACTCTGTCCTATATATCTCCCCTTATTGCTAGTAGGATAGGGATAGAGCCTGAGTCCATAGACCCTTTCGAGGTAGCTACGCCAGTGGGCGATTCGGTGGTAGCTCGGCGGGTATATAGGGCTTGTCCAGTGACCATATACAGCCGTCAGACCCTAGCCGACTTGATAGAGTTGGACATGACTGATTTCGATGTGATCATGGGCATGGATTGGTTAGCTTCTTGCTATGCCAATGTAGACTGCAGGGAGAGAGTAGTACGGTTCCAGTTTCCTGAGGAGCCGGTTGTCGAGTGGGAGGGGAACACTGTATCGCCGAGGGGTAGGTTTATTTCCTACCTCAAGGCTAGGAAGATGGTGCAGAAGGGGTATATCTACCATCTCATTCGGGTGTTTGATACTGAGGCTGCGGTACCAGATTTTCAGTCAGTTCCAGTAGTCAGAGAGTTCCCAGATGTGTTTCCAGACGACCTCCCGGGTATCCCTCCTGAGAGGGAGATAGAGTTTTGTATTGATGTGCTGCCAGACACTCGGCCTATTTCCATTCCGCCATACAGAATGGCACCTGCCGAGTTGAGAGAGTTGAAGGACCAGCTGAGATATTTGCTGGAGAAGGGCTTCATCAGACCTAGTGTTTCTCCCTGGGGAGCGCCGGTATTGTTCGTGAAGAAGAAGGGCGACGCTGCGCTGCGTGTGTTGATTACTGACGGTGAACAAGGTGACCATTAAGAACGAATACCCTTCCGAGATTGATGATTTGTTCGACCACCGCAGTGCGAGATGTTTCTCCAAGATTGATCTGCGATCGGGCTATCATCACGAGTCGAGAGGTGGATGTCCCTAGATTGCATTCGGACGTGCACGGGCATTATGAGTTCGTGGTCATGTCTTTTGGGTTGACGATGCTCGTGGTATTCATGGATTTGATGAACCGAGTGTTCAAACTATTTTTGGACACGTTTGTGATAGTGTTCATCGATGATATCTTGGTTTATTCTCGCTCGGGCGAGAGCATGCGAGCATTTGGCGCTGTGGCCTTGTGATTCTCGAGACCAGATTATCGCCAAGTTTTCCAAATGTGAGTTTTGGTTGGCTTGGTGGCTTTTCTTGGGCATATTGTCGGGTAGATGGTATTCGGTGGATCGACCAAGATCGAAGCGATCGGACTTGGCCTAGACCTACTACTGCGACAGATGTGCGCATCTTTATGGGCCTTGCAGTTTACTATCGTCGGTTCGTGGTGAAGTGTGCTTCTATCTGTGCACCATTGACTCGGTTGACTCGAAGCGGTAAGTTTGATGGTGATGCTTGTGGCGGGGTTTCCGATTCTTGAAGGAGATCGGCGGCCGCCCCGTTCTTACTCTTCCGGAGGTCGAGACGGTTATGTTGTGTATTGTGATCGTCGGCGTCGGGCTCGGTTGTGTGTTGATCTTCTTTGGTAAGGTTATAGCGTATGCGTCCCGACAGCTTAAGAAACACGAGGAACTACCCACCCGTGATTTGGAGTTAGCGGTGATTCACGCCTTGAAGATCTGGAGGCACTATTTGTATGGGGTTCATGTAGATATTTATCTGACCACAAGAGCCTCAGTATATCTTCACGGAGGAGTGAACTTACGGCAGACGGTGGTTAGAGTTGCTTAAGGATTATGACGTCGATATCCTGTACCACCCGGGGAAGGCCAATGTTGTGGCAGATGCCCTTAGTCGTAGGTCGATGGGTAGCCTATCAGATGTGCAGCCAGAGAGGAGGGGCATGGTTCGCGATTTGCATCAGTTAGCGAGCCTTGGGGTCCGATTGGTTGGTTCTGATAGCAGTGGGGTTCGAGTTCGAGAGGTTGCCAAGTCTTCCATCGTCGAGGAGGTGAAGAGGCAACAGTTTGAGGATCCAGTTTTGACACGGTACCATGATACGGCTCTTCGTGAGGAAGGGTCCTTTGAGTAGCACGATGGGTGCTAAGGTTCGAGGGCGAGTTGTGTGTTCGGATATTGCGGACTTGGCGGAGTTCTAGGGAAGTACACAAGCGTTACTCTATCCATCCGGGTCGACCAAGATGTACCACGACCTCGGATCCGTGTATTGGTGGGATGGCTTGAAGAGGGCGTTGCGAGTTTGTAGCTCGATGCGTGTTGTCGCGGTGAAGATAGAGCACCGAGGCACGGTGGTTTGTTGCGACGATAGAGATCGACACGGAAGTGGGAGGTGATCAACATGGACTTTATCACGGGATTACCTCGCACTCAGGAAGCATGATTCTATTTGGGTTATCGTCGGCGGTGTAAATCAGCCCACTTTCTTCCGTCGGGACGACCGGTGAGGATTATGCGGACTTTACATCAGAGATCGTCGATGCATGGAGTCCCTATTTCGATCATATCGCACGAGAGGCCCGGTTCTGGCTAACTTCGGAGGTCTTTCCAGATAGGTTTAGGGGCCGAGTGAGCACAGTCTGCATTCCATCCTCGGCGACCAGACGGCGAGCGCACTATCCGGACTCTTGAGGATATCTGCGAGCTGTGTTATTGACCGAGTGGTAGCGGAGGATCATTTGCCTCTAGTTGAGTTTGCGTATAATAATAGCTACCACTCCAGTGTCGAGATGGCGCCTTATGAGGCCTTGTATGGGAGGAAGTGCGGTCGCCCGATAGGCTGGTTCGATGTGGGAGAATGCGATTAGTAGGACCCGATTTGGTGCAGCGACGATGGATAAGGTGAAGCTTATCGAGGCGATTCTTGCGGCTCGAGTCGGCCGAAGTCATATCACGGATCATCGTCGTCGGCATCCGGAGTTCGAGGTTGATGATTGGGTTTTCTGAAGGTATCACCCATGAAGGGTGTGATGAGATTCGGGAAGAAAGGAAACTTCGGCCCAGTACATTGGGCGTATCGGATGTCGCGAGGTAGGCAAGGTTGCCTATGAGTTGGATCTGCCGTCCGATCTGGAGGCATTGCATCCGTGTTTCATGTTTCTATCTTTGAGAGATGTATCGGGATCCATCTAGAGTGCATCCGATTGGCGATGTCCGGTGGCCAGGGGTTATCGTGAGGAAATTCCCATAGCGATGTCGATCGTCGGGTTAGGTGTCTGCGGACCAGGGCGTGGCTTCCGTCAAAGTCTTGTGGCGGAGCGAGCTCGAGGAGGAGATGGCGTGGGAAGGCGAGGAGGACATGAGGCGAAGTATCCTCACTATTCCCACACCTCGGGTAACTCAACTTTCCTACTTGTAAATTTTTCATTGTCATATATGCTTAAGTGTTGTTTTGTGGCGTATGTAGCATTTGCAAAGCTGTTTAAGCTTTATCGTTAAGCGTCTTGGGAAGGAACATTCGGGACGAATGTTTCTAAGGAGGAGAATGTTATACCAGTATTTCCAGTATATGCGTGAGGCGTGCGTCTGAAGTTTAGCCTTAGTTAGGCACTATGGGCGAAAATATTTGTGCACAACTCACTAAAAGAATCGTTTCAGCGAAGCGTTTAACAAAACTTGCGAAGGGAAAATTACGGCTATGTCATTTATATTTTTGCGGATTTTTCCGAGAGGCGAAATACTTTGGACCAACGAGAGGCGACACATGTCACCTCTAATGGCGGATGTGTGAGCGGTAATGAGGCGATTTGGAGGGCTTGGAGTAGGTAGGATATTTGTGATATTTTTGTGTGGTAGTTGGATAAGGTACACATGGATGAATCATCACCCTACACTTGCATAGCACTTGGCTTCATCTTGGCCATTGGTTGGCCTATAAATACCCACAACTTGAAGGTTTTCTTCGTCCACAAATCACTTCTCCATTCTTGAAAATCCTTCCTCTCTTGAAGTGTTTTCGTCAACACTCCCCTCCTTGAGAAGGCCTTGGCGAAACACCTTCCCCCTCTAGCCTAGTAGCTCTGGAAACCCCACGCCTTGGTAGAAAGTTATCTTCCAAGTATAGTTGCTATTCCTAAATACCCTAGCCCAAATCTCGTATAGTACTTAGTAGAAGTTGTGAGGAACTTCTAAGGGTTTCTTGGAGCTATCGGAGCGTGCAATTAGGAGCTAAACCTTGCTTAGGATCGACGTTTATACCTGGATAATTTTGGGCTTATCGAGGTAAATACTCTTGTCCTTCTATTGTAATTGGATATTACATATAAGAATAGTTAAGACTTGAGTATAAGATACTTAGAAGGGTATTAAGAAGAATAATTGAAGTGTACTTACATAGAATTTGTTTTCTGATGAACTTGAGTAGCTTGGCGTAGGAAGTCTGCCCGATTTTCCGTAGAATAGAACCCTCTGCTTAGAATGTTTCGAGAATAGTCTAGACATTGATAGGCGTATTTGGACTATTATAGGTTGATTCTGCGCGACATATTCGACTTGGCGGTGGATTTCAGAGAAGGTATGTGATTCTCCTATACTCTTGAGCATGATATTTTAAAATATATATATAGTACGGTGAGCGTGCGTGTGTTAACCGGACATAGTTTCTACGGCAATGTCTTTTGACTTAAGCTGAATAATAAAAATCTTGAAGTCTTTCAAAAGAATTATAAAACATTTCAAAGAAGAAGAATATTTGATTCTTTAGAAAGCTTAAGAGTTATACTAGCTTTATGGGAAGTTAGGTATAACGACTTAAGAAAGATAAAAGGCGGTTTTACTTATTTGTTTATCTTGTATTGACTTACGCAAATGTAGTAAGATGGTTTGATAAGTAAACATGTTATGATACTACGTGTGTTAGTGTCTTGTGATATTCTTGTTGTGCTTACGTTGTTAAGCGTTAAGGCTGTTATCTTTGTTATTATATCACATACCCCTGACTTGTTATCTGAGGGCTTGCCACCCTTGATGCAGTCTATCGGCCTACGATCTGTGAGACTATGCGGAGCTGCGGGAGTTCGAGATTGATTCATTCGGGTGTTTAATCCCGTCGAGGATGCCTATCGGTCTATTGAGACTATGCGATTGCGGGAGTCGAGGAGAATGCAGGGTTAGCTACCCCGATCGAGAATACCTCATGCGGGTCTATGTGTGACTATGCGGTGCGGAGTCGAGATTAGGCACGCATAATGATACTATGGCGATTAGCCTTGCTTGATCATTCGCGGCCTAGAAAAGACACATCTGATTTACCTATTATTGCTCTTGTTTGTGATATGGCACTATGTGCAATTGAACCGATTATATTTGCAAATGGTTTTGAATACTTTGATTTCATTTAAAGTACTTTCTGATTTCACATACTTGGTACCTGTTGTACTGACCTCCTTCGGGGGGCTGCGTTCATGCGCTAGGTAAGGGCAAGCAGGTGCTAGATCCACATCCTTAGGATCTTTTGCTTTGGTGTCAGGAGCTCCACCTTCTCCGGAGGCTCGACTTTTGGGTATGATCTCCCTGTTGTTGTATATAGTTTTGTACATTCAGGGTATGGCGGGGCACTGTCCCGCCATAGTTGTTTATCTTCTTAGAAGTCTGTAGTCTATTATGCGGTTGGGATGTAACTGCTAAACGATGTTTATATATATGCCGAAAGGCGACATTTTCTCACATAAAACTGTGTCTCATTTTACAACTGTTTCATGTCTTGTTTTTATATTTCCGCTGATTTCTCTGATGTATGACTACTTGGGTGCCCGGGTAAGGCACCAGTCACGGGCCCCAGAACAGGTCGTGACATATATTCCGCTTATTACTCTGATGTATGTCTACTTGGGTGCCCCGGTAAGGCACCAGTCACGGGCCCCAGAACGGGTCGTGACATGAGGCTTCCACAATAACCATATTCCTCAATTTGGATGCTCGGTAAGATTGGTACTTAGAAGATCACCCACTACGCAAATTAAGCGAGGTATTATGAGCTTCTTCCCTTTTTAACATTTTGTTCTAAGATACCAAATAGCCTCATCTTAGCACTCTGCGTGAACTAATGCATTGAAACTGTGCACAAATACATACCTCGGTTACCAATCCTTCAAATAACTTCATTTCTTACTTGTCGTACTTTTTATAATTCCAACATATTCTAGTATACATACGTAACCTCGAACATTGCTCCTGGTTCCAATCCCTGATGATACCATCCCCTTAAGTGATGAATTGTTAACTTATTTTCTTATTTGGTACGTAAAAGATTCTGAAGAGTTACCTTACAGCGTTGACCCGGTATCTCAAACACGGTCGTCAAACTTATTCAAACTCGATTTTCCTTCCGAGCCCTTTATCGATTTCTTTCGGGGCCATCGCCACGACCGATCCGGTCCGTGGTAGTGCCTTACCCGCACCCAAGTAGACATACATCGAGTAACGAATATAAAAACAAAGACATGAAAGCGATGTAAAAATAAGAGAGCTTTATCCAAGAAAAGTTGTCTTTCGGCATGTATATATACATCAAGAGTGAACAGTTACATCCCAACTTTACAACAGACTACTGCACTTAGAATGTAAACAACTATGGCGGGGCCCGCCATACCCTGAATGTACAAAATATCTACAACACAGGAGAGCGTACAAAAGTCGAGCCTCGGAGAAATGGGGCTCGACACGAGTAAAGATCCTAAGAATGAGGATCTACCACTGCTTCCCTTACTGCGGCATGAGCGCACCCGAGGAGGTCGATACAACAGTACCAAGTATGCGTAAATCTTGAAATGAAATCAAAGTATTTTAAAACCACTTACAAATACAACCAATTCAACCGCACATAGTGCCACAGCCTAAACAAGAGCAAAATAGATATAATGTAACTGGTCTTTTCTAGGCCGCTAATGATCGAAGCAAGGCCAATCGCCCATAGTATCATTATGCGAGCCTATTCGGGACTCCCGATCCGCATAGACCACCTAGGTCGCGTGAGGTATTCTCGCGTCGGGGTAGCTAACCCTCGGCATCAACACAGACTCCGTGAGTCCGCGTAGTCACGCACCGCGTGAGGTATTCCTCGCGTCGGGTAACACACCGGTGATCATCTGGAACTCCCGCGACTCGCATAGGTCACCTGACCCGCATGAGGTATTCCTCGCATCGGGGGCGGCTAACCCTCGGCATAACAAGTCAGGGGGGTGTAAGTGATATAATATCAGCACAACTACTTATCGTTAAACAACATAAGCACAACAAGGGAACCCCCTTTACACAAACGTTACAAGACACTAACACACGTAGCATCATAATATGTCTACTTATCAAACCAACTTACCACACCTTCAGAAATCATTTATAAGGCTTTTATAAACAAATAAGTAAATTGTTTCCTCTTATTTTTCTTAAGTCGTTATACCTAACTTCCCATAAAGCTAGTATAACACTTGAGCTTGAAAAACCAAGTATTACTTTTATTTCAAAAATGATTCATAACTCTTTTGAAATACTTCAAGATTCTTATTATTTAAAACTCAAGTCAAAAGACATCAGAGTAAAACCAATTTTAGTTAACACACGTACGTCTACCGTACTATATGTATATCAAAAATATCATGCTCAAGAGGATAGGAAGAATCACATACCTCTTCGGCGAAATCCACCTGCCAAGTCGAATATGTCGCGCGCAGAGTATCAACCTATAATAGTCAAATACGTCTATCAACGTCTAGACTACTCTGTAGAATATTCTAAGCAGAGGGTTCTCTATTTTACGGAAAATTGGGCAGCATTTCTCTACCCGCCAAACTACACCAGTCTACTGTAAATACAGTCCTATGTAAGTACAGTTCAATTCTCTTCTTTTATACCATCCTTCTATATAACTTATACTTAATTCTAAACTACTACGATATGTAATCTCCAATTACAATAGAAGGACAAAGATATTTACTTCGATAAGCCCAAAATTATCCAAGATTATATGTCGATCCTGAGCAACGTTTAGCTCCTATTCTGCACGCTCCGATAGCTCCAAGAAACCCTCAGAAGTTTCTAAACAACTTCTACTTAATACTTCAACACACTATGAAGATTTTCCCTAGGGTTTCATTTTGTGACTAAAGGAAATATAGTAGTACTTCCGGGCTTTTAGTATAGAGGTAACTTTGGAATACTACAAGGGATGTAGGCTAAGGCATTTGGAATAGTAACAATACTAGGAGAGATTTTTCTACCAAGGGGGGGGGGGGGGGTTTCACGACGCAACCTCGGGCCCGCGACTGGTGCCTTACCCTGGGCACCCTAGTGATACAACATCAGAGAAAATCAGCGGAAATAAAAACTTAAACATGAAACAAGATAAAATAAGAAACAGGCTAACCAAAACGGTTACCTTTCTGCATATATATACCTGAACAGTTATATTCCTTACAAACCGCCACAGCAATGATACGGACCTGCAATAATTTAACCACAACTATGGCGGACAGAGGCCCGCCATACCCTGAATGTATAAGTACCTACAATGACAGGGACTATACCAAAGATAAGCCTCGGAGAAGCGGAGCTTCCCAAAACGCTGAATGTGATCCTATGGCGAGGATCAACAACCGTGTACCTCTGCTGCGGCATGAACGCAGCCCGAGGAGGTCGATGCAACAGTACAGTATGTGAAAGCGAAATATCATAAATGAAATCATAATAGTCTATATAAAGCGAGACATATATGATAACCAAACTATCCACGATATATAAACGATCATATCAAGTCGGGGACTCACGCCTCAAAGTCATCACTCAAATATAACAATGGGTCTCGCCCACAACATCAATCATGCGTGGAATTCCTTCCTCACCGGCGATCTATGATATAACAACACCAAGAGTACATGAACACGAGTCCCACTGTGTCATAAAACCGTCTGGGCAAATGCGAAGGCCAACTACCGATACCAAAGTCGTACAACAATACTATATAACTATACCACGAAGGCGACACGGGCAAGTGCGAAAGCCAACTACGGATACGAAGGCGTCGCGTCACGTGGCGGGGGCAAGACGAGGCTAATGTCGCGACCCGACCTCGGGCGTGGTGGTGCCTTACCGGGCACCCTGTGATACAACATCGAGAAAACCGGTGGAAATAAAAACTCATGAAAGAAAAGCGGTGAAATAAGAAAACAGGCTAACCCAAGCGGTTACCTTTTGTACATAAATGAAAACTTGAGCGATTACATCCCTTACAAACCACGCCCACAACAAAGGCTGCACTCTAAGAATTTTAAAACCATAATAACGGACAGGGCCCCGCCATGCCACTGAATGTACAAAAGTCTACAACTTGAGGCGTACCACGGGACAAGCTTAGGAGATATGGAGCTTCAGAGAACCGAACAGCGATCCTAAGAGTGCGGATCGCCAAGCAATGTACCTCGACTGCGGCATGAGCGCGGCCCGAAGGAGGTCGATCAACGGTACCAAGTATGTGGCGAAAAATCACGTAAATGAAATCATAATAGTCTATATAAAGCGAGACATGTATGATAACCAAACTACGATTACAACATATAGCGATCATGTCGAGTTAGGGACTCGTGCCGGTGAAATCATCACTCAAATACAACCCGGGGTTTAACCCGCCTGATAGCGCGTGCCCCGTCTCACCTCGGTATAAGCATGGCCTGGAACCGTCCTAGTGGGCCCGTACCGTGGACCATCCAGCGTGTCGGTATGCCCAAAGGAGATAACAAGATAACAATCCTGTGGAAGCATACCGTGGCCACCCAACGCGTGTCGGTATGTCGAAGCGACTAACAAGATAATACTCTTGTGGAAGCATACCGTGGGCTAACCAGCGTGTCGGTATGTCCAAACAAATAACAAGATAATACTCATGTGGAAGCAAAACCCTGGGCTAACCAAAGTGTCAGTATGTCCAAACAAATAACAAGAGAATACTCACTGTGGAAGCATACCCGTGGGCTACCCAACGTGTCAGTATGTCCAAACAAATAACAAGAGAATACTCACTGTGGAAGCATACCCGTGGGCTACCCAACGTGTCTGTCACGACCCATTCCGGGGCCCGTGACTGGTGCCTTACCGGGGCACCCAAGTAGTCATACATCAGAGTAATCAGCGGAATATAAAACAATACAAGAAACAGTTTATAAAATAAGACACAGTCTATGTGAGAAAACGTCGCCTTTCGGCATATATATAAATACATGGTTTAGCAGTTACATCCGATACTGTACAACATGACTACAGACCTCTAAGGAAATATACAACTATGGCGGGACAGGGCCCCGCCATACCTGGCATGCAAAACTATCTACAACAGGAGATCATACCCAAAGTAGAGCCTCGGAGAAGATGGAGCTCACGACACCAACGCAAAAGATCCTGGGATGCGGATCTAGCACTGTTGCCTTTACTGCGGCATGAGCGGCCCCGGAGGTCGGTCAACAGTACCAAGTATGTGAAACTATAAAGTACTTAAATGAAATCAAAGTATTTAAAACCTTTTCACAAATACAATCGGTTCAATTGCACATAGTGCCGTATCACAAACAACAACGATAATAGGAAAAGCGCAGTGTCTATTCTAGGCGCGAGCGATCGAAGCAAGGCGATCGCCCATAGTATCATTACGTGTGCCTAGTCACGGACTTCCGCATCGCATAGTCACACATGCACCCGCGTGAGGTATTCCTCGCGTCGGGGTAGACCCCTGCACTTTGGACTCGCGATCGCATAGTCTCGATAGACCGCGTAGTCCATGGACCGCATAGGGAATCCCCGCGTCGGGCTAAACACCGGAATGATCAATCACGAGCATACCGCGCTCGCGTAGTCTCGCGGACCGCATGGGTCGTATAGACCGCATCGAGGTGGCAAGCCCTCGGTATAATAAGTCGAGGGTAGGTGATATAATAACGATGCAACAGACTTACCGTTTAGCAGCGTAAGCACGCAAGAATGACCCTTACACGGCGTTTCAAGACACTAACACGGTAGCGTCATAATATGTCTACTTATCAAAACAATCTTACTACACTTAGCAAATCAATACAAGGCTTTTATAAACAAACAAGTAAAGTTCCTTTTATCTTTCTTAAGTTGTTATACCTAACTTTCCATAAAGCTAGTATAACTCTTAGCTTTTGTTTTAAAACCAAATATTTATCTTCTGTTAAAACATGATTGATAGTTCTTTGAAATCGTGATTCTTATTATTGGGCTTAAGTCAAAAGACATTGCCGTAGTTATTATTCAGGCTTAAGTCAAAGACATTGCCGTAGTTATTATTCAGTTAACACATGTACGTCTATCGTACTATATATATATGTTAAAATATCATGCTTAGGAAGAATCACATACCTTCTCGGAGAAAACATCCTGCCAAGTCGAATATGTCGCGCAGAGAATCACCTATAATAGTCACGACATCTATCAAAGTCTAGACTACTCTGTAGTCATTCTAAGCAGAGGGTTCTCAATTCTACGAAATTCGCGGCAACCCTACCGGTGAGCTATATAAGTCTTCTGTAAACGATCCTATGTAGTCTGATTCAATTATTCTTCTTTAAACCCTTCTAGTTCAATTCTATTCTGTAATATCCTTCTAAGTATTTATACTTATTCTTATACATCTACAGTATGCATTATCTAATTATAAAAGACGGGTAAGATTATTTACCTCTGTAAGCCCAAAATTATCCGAGTATAACGTCGCTCCTGAGCAAGGTTTAGCTTCTAATTTGTACGCTCCGATAGCTCGAGAACCTTTAGAAGTTCTTCACAACTTCTACTAAGTACTAAGGGATTTGGGCTAGGTATTTTGGGCATTATAACAATACTAGAAGGCAACTTTTCTACCAAGGGAGGGTAGATTTCGGCTAGGCTAGGGGATTAGCCTCGGCTAAGCTCACCAAAGGGGAAGGTGTGTTGGAATGAAAAGGCTTAAGGAAGAGGAGAGGATTTTTCAAGACGGGGAAAGCTTTGTGGCTGAAGAACACTTCATCTTAAGGGGTATTTATAGCTCAAGCCATGGCCAACCAATGGCCAAGATGAAGACAAGTGCAAGGCAAGTGTAGGGTGAGGATTTACTACACACAAATATCCTACCAACTCCTTGACTTGTGCAAAGGCACAAAAGCGTGCCATCCTATTCCAATTCGTCCCATGGGCGATTTCAAATCCACCAATTGGAGGTGCCAAGTGTAGCCTCCCGTTGGTCCAAAATGTTTCGTCTCTCGGAAAAATCCGCAAAAATACTAAATGACATAGCGAATTTTCTCTACGAAAAGCGTGGAAACGTTTAGTCGGAAAGCGATTCTTTTAGTGAGTTGTGCACAAATAAAAGCGTCGAGCTTAAACTTTCAAGGCCAAACTTTACGTGCGCACGCCTCACGTACATACTCGGAAATACGAGGTATAACATTCTCCTCGCAGAAACATTCGTCCGAATGTTCCTTCCCAAAACGATTAACGGTAAAAGCTTAAGCAGTTTGCAAGTGCCACGCGTGGCCTGATATAACACTTAACAATTACGAAAAATTAAACCAGTAAGCAGGAAAGTAAGTTACCTGGAGGTGTGGGGAATAAGTGAGGGTACCTCTGCCTCATGTCCTCCTCAGCTTCCCACGTCATTTCCTCCCTAAGCTCGTTCCGCCACAGGACTTTGACGGAAGCCACGTCCTTGGTCCGCAGACGCCTAACCTGACGATCGACTATCGCTATGGGAATCTCCTCATCGATAACCCCTGGTCATCGGGCGTCGTCAATCGGATGTACCACTAGATGGATCCCGATACATCTCCTCGATAAAGCGTGAAACACGGATGCCGCCTCTGGTCGGACGGCGGATCCAACTCATAGGCAACTTTGCCTACCTGCGGACAATCGTCCGCCCGATGTACCTTGGTGAGTTTCCTTCTTCCGAATCTCATCACACCCCATGGGTGACGCTAGAAAACCCAATCATGAACCTCGAACTCCAGATGCCGACGACGGTGATCTGCATATGATTTCTGTCGACTCTGAGCTGTCAGAAACCTCTCCTGGATAAGCTTCACCTTATCAACTGCCTGCTGCACCAAATCTGGACCCACTAGCTGCACTTCGCACACATCGAACCAACCTATAGGCGATCTGCACTTCCTCTCATACAAGGCCTCATAAGGCGCCATCTGAATACTGGAGTGGTAGCTATTATTGTACGCAAACTCAACTAGAGGCAAATGATCCTCCCAGCTACCCCTGAAGTCGATAACACAGGCTCGCAGCATATCCTCAAGAGTCTGGATAGTGCGCTCGGCTTTGTCCGTGCATCTGTGGATGGAATGCGATTCGGGCTCACTGCGTCCCTAAACCTCTGGAAAGACCTCCAGTTAGCCAAAGCGGGCTCTGCATGCGATATGATCGAAATAGGGACTCCATGCGATCGGCGATCTCTCGGATGTAAAGTCGGCATAATCCTCGGCCGAAAGTCGTCCTAACGGGAAGAAAGTGGGCTGATTTAAATCGACTGTCGGCGATAACCCATATAGAATCATGTCTCTCCGAGTGCGAGGCAATCCTGTGATGAAGTCCGTGTTGATCACCTCCCACTTCCGGTCGGGATCTCTATGCGTAACAAACCACCGGGCCTCTGGTGCTCTACCTTCACTGCCGACAACACGCGAGCTACGAACTGCAACGTCCCTCTTCAAGCCATCCCACCAATACACGATCTAAGGTCGTCGTACATCTAGGTCGACACTGGATGGAAAGAGTAATGTGCTTGTGCTTCCCCAAGAACTGCCGAAGTCACTGAAACATCCGAACACACAACCTGCCTCAAACCTTAGCACCCCATGAGTTCTACTCAACAGGACCCTTGCCCTCACGAAGAGCTGTATCACGATAACGTGTCAAAACTGGATCCTCGAACTGTTGCCTCTTCACCTCCTCGATGATGGAAGACTCGGCAACCTCACGAACTCGAACCCCACTGCTATCAGAATCAATCAAACAGACACCGAGGCTCGCTAACTGATGCAAATCATGAACCATGTCCCTCCTCTTTAGCTGCACATCTGATAGGCTCCCATCGACCTACGACTAAGGCATACGCCACAACATTGGCCTTCCCGTGAGTACGGG
Source organism: Przewalskia tangutica (assembly GCA_029844215.1). Classification (NCBI taxonomy): domain Eukaryota; kingdom Viridiplantae; phylum Streptophyta; class Magnoliopsida; order Solanales; family Solanaceae; genus Przewalskia; species Przewalskia tangutica. The sequence continues at coordinate 68,793,720 of CM056728.1, forward strand.
ATATCAACATCGTAATCCTTAAGCAACTCTAACCACCGTCTCTGCCGTAAGTTCGGCTCCTCTGGTGAAGATATCTTGGAGGCTCTTGTGGTGCGTATAAATATCCACGTGAACCCCATACAAATAGTGCCTCGGATCTTGAAAGCGTGAATCACGCGCTGACTCCAAATCATGGGTGGGGTAGTTCCTCTCGTATCTTAATTTGTCGGGATCGTATGCTATAACTCTGCCTGCTGCATCAACACACATCCCAACCCGATGCGGCGCGTCACAATACACAACATAACCATCTGGACCTGCGGAAGAGTAAGAACGGGCGGTCGTCGTCTCCTTCAAGAATGGAAACCACGCTGCAAGCATCGACCATGAAACTTAGCCGCCCGAGTCGGCTAGTCAATGGTGCGAGATAGAAGCAAACTTCTACGAACCGATAATATCCTGCGAGGCCCGAAATGCGAACCTGCAGCCGAGTAGTAGGTCTAGGCCAAGTCTGTTGCCTCGATCTTGGCGTATCCACTCGAATGCCATCACCGACAATATGCCCCGAAAAGCCACGAAGTCAACCAAAACTCACATTTGGAAAACTTGGCGTACAAGCTGAGTCGGGAGAAGCGACAATCGCCTCAAATGCTCGCGTGCTCTGCTCTGGCGAGAATAAACCAAGATATCATCAATGAACACTATCACAAGCGTGTCCAAAAATGGTTTGAACACTCGGTTCATCAAATCCATGAATACCGCCGAGCATTGGTCAACCCAAAAGACATGACCACGAACTCATAATGCGTCTGCAGTCGGAATGCGATCTAGGGACATCCACCTCTCGACTACTGATGATAGCGACGCAGATCAATCTTGGAGAAACATCTCGCGCTGGCAACTGGTCGAACAAATCATCTATCACGGGAAGGGTATCTGTTCTTAATGGTAACCTTGTTCACCGTAATCAACACACGTGCGCGGCGTCGTCCTTCTTCTTCACGAACAATCAAGGCGCTCCCGGGGAGAAACACTAGGCGATGAAGCCGCTTCTCCGACCAAATCTCTCGGTGGTCCTTGACTCTCTCAACTCGGCGGTGCCGTTACGTATGGCGGAATGGAAATAAGCCAGTGTCTGCTGACATCTATACAAAACTCGATCTCCTCTCGGGAGGATGCGAGGTCGCCTGGAAACACGTCGGGAACTCTCGACCACTTTGGGCCGACGGAAAATCTGGTACCGCAGACTTATCAAACACCCGAGCGAGATGGTAGATATACCCTTCTGCACCGTCTTCCTAACTTGAGGTAGGAAATAAACCTACCCTCGGCGATACCGTGCTCCTCCCACTCGACCACCGCCCTCCGAAATTGGAACCGTACTACTCTCTCTCTGCGGTCTACATTGGCGTAGCAAGCTAGCCAATCCGTCCCATGATCACGTCGAAGTCAATCATCTCGACTCTATCAAGTCGGCTAGGTCGACGATAGTAAATGGTCACGAGACAAGCTCTATATACCCGTGAGCTACCACGAATCACCCATGGCGTAGCTACCTCGAAAGGGTCTATGGACTCGGGCTCTATCCCTATCCTACTAGCAACAAGGGAGATATATGGCCAGTAGAACCGGATCTATCAAAGCATACACATCAAACCCGAGCGATAAGGTACTGGCGACATCGGTGAGGCCTCACGATCTGCCGCATTGGACAAGGCATAAATGCGATTCGAGGACCGCTAGAAGCTGAGACTGCGCCACGACCTGCGCTGCGACCCGCTGGTCCATGAGTACCTTACCTCGGGCGAGTAGCATCGGGGATGAAGAAGCGGCAGCACCGTAGACCGGGCCCTACCACCGCCGCGCCCGGTCGGACAAACTCGCGAAATGACCTGCGGCCACACGTATAGCAAGCTCGGTCTGACTCCCGAATGGTATCTACCACAGCGCACACCGGCGGACCTCGAGCAGTTAGCACCCACTGCTACCGGAAATCCGAAGTCGTGGGCCACGACACGCCTCATTGCCTCTGGCTGAAAATGATGTAGGGCGCTCTGGCGGTGTGGTGCAAATCGGACTTGGCGATGCCGCCACCACGAGAACCACCAAAAGAACCGGTCGTCTTGGCCTTCCTGCTGCTGATATCGCTCTGCCGTGGTCTCTACGCCTCGCATCCTAGTGCATGAGCACTGCATCACGGGTAATGTCCATGCACGTGAAGGACACACCGCACAAGACTCGGCCATGTAATCATCTAGCCCGGTGACATAGCGATGCACCCGGTCCTCCATATCTCGCTACGGCAGTGGGACATATCGAGCAAGAATCAAACTCGACATTGTACTCCAAGCGTATGCGTCCTCCTCGGCTCGACAAGAATCTATCATTTCGTGCCTCCTCATCTGCGGAGGCAAGAAGTGTGTGAGAAAAGCCTCAAAACTCATCCCGTAATCTTTGAGTGCATACTCTCCCGGGAAAGCTCACGAGTCAAACCAATCGATTGCGGTATCACGCGAGCGATGCGAACTGAATATCCTGACTCGGTCTCGAAGCCTTGATCACCCGCGATGATCTCTGCAGCGGCGGATGAACTCCTGCGGATCATCCTCGGCCTCGACCAGTAAAACTCGGCGGGCTCTGACTAAAAATCCGTAGCCTCAAACCGCTCGCCTGCACTACAGTCTTCTTGCTGAATCGAATCGCTGGGCTGCCACTGTCCTCGTGTCCGCCGCAATCCGAGCAAATAAGCGGGCCATCTCTGCCCCATCTCTCTGCTCCAGGTGCTGGAGAGGTACGGCTGCGGTCTCTCTGGGCCGGGCGGCGTCATGGAACTCGCCGTCTCGGGTATAGGCGGGCACGAGCCCTCGTGACTCTGGGTGTCTGCTAGCGACTCCTCGGGTGCCTTGCCGCCACGGGCCGGGTCGCCTTACGTGAGGCATAAGCATCTGGGAAAGGAATCGTTAGAGGGTCCAACCTATAACACGGCTCTAAGGCAAGATCTCGAGTGAGAAGAATGGAAACCAATCCTAAATATCCTATAGCCTCATGATTATTGGTGGTGCACAACACACCGATAATCAAGACTCTACTAGATACGATGCGTAGACACTTTCCGAGATTAAGCGCTCGATACCACTTTTGTCACGACCCGTTCGGGGGCGTGTTGGTGCCTTAGGGGCACCCAGTAGTCATACATCGAGTAATCGGAATATAAAACAATACAAGCGATTTATAAAATAAGACACGATCTATGTGAAACGTCGCCTTTGGCATATATATAAATACATGGTTTAGCAGTTACATCCGATACTGTACAACATGACTACAGACCTCTAAGGAAATATACAACTATGGCGACGGGGCCGCCATACCTGCTTATACAAAACTATCTACAACTGGGAGATCATACCCAAAGTAGAGCCTCGGAGAAGATGGAGCTCACGACACCAGCGCAAAGATCCTAAGGATGCGGATCTAGCACTGCTTGCCTTTACTGCGGCGTGAACGCAGAAGGCCGGAGGTCGATACAACAGTACCAAGTATGTGAAACTATAAAGTACTTAAATGAAATCAAAGTATTTAAAACCTTTTCACAAATACAATCGGTTCAATTGCACATAGTGCCGTATCACAAACAACAATAATAGGAAAAGCAGAATGTGTCTATTCTAGGCGCGAGCGATCGAAGCAAGGCGATCGCCCGTAGTATCATTACGTGTGCCTAGTCACGGACTTCCGCACCGCATAGGTCACACACGGAACCCGCGTAGGTATTCCTCGCGTCGGGGTAGCCAACCCCTGCACTACCGACTCCGCGATCCGCATAGTCTCGATAGACCGCGTAGTCCCGTGGACCGCATAGAATCCCCGCGTCGGGCTAAACACCGGAATGATCAATCACGAGCATACCGCTGCTCGCATAGTCTCACAGACCGCATAGCCGTATAGACCGCGTCAAGGGTGGCAAGCCCGGTATAATAAGTCGAGGGTAGGTGATATAATAACGATACAACAGACTTACCGTTTAGCAACGTAAGCGCAAAGAATGACCCCTTTACACGTTTCAAGACACTAACACGTAGCGTCATAATATGTCTACTTATCAAAACAATCTTACTACATAGAAATCAATACAAGGCTTTTATAAACAAACAAGTAAGCAGTTCCTTTTTATCTTTCTTAAGTTGTTATACCTAACTTCCCGTAAAGCTAGTATAACTCTTAAGCTTTTGTTTTAAAACCAAATATTTATCTTCTGTTAAAACATGATTCGATAGTTCTTTTGAAATGCATCGATTCTTATTATTCGGGCTTAAGTCAAAAGACATTGTCGTAGTTATTATTCGAGCTTAAGTCAAAGACATTGCCGTAGTTATTATTCGATTAACACACGTATCGTCACCGTACTATATATATATGTTAAAATATCATGCTTAGGAAGAATCACATACCTTCTCGGCGAAAACCTCCTGCCAAGTCGAATATGTCGCGCGCAGAGAATCAACCTATAATAGTCACAGACATCTATCAAAGTCTAGACTACTCTGTAGGTCATTCTAAACAGAGGGTTCTCAATTCTACGGAAAGTCGGGCGGCACAACCCTACCCGGTGAGCTATTTAAGTCTACTGTGAAAACAGTCCTATGTGAGTACAGTTCAATTATTCTTCTTTTAAACCCTTCTAGTTCAATTCTATTATGTAATATCCTTCTAAGTATTTATACTTATTCTTATACTTCTATAGTATGCATTATCTAATTATAAAAGACGGGTAAGATTATTTACCTCTGTAAGCCCAAAATTATCCGAGTATAACGTCGCTCCTGAGCAAGGTTTAGCTCCTAATTTGTACGCTCTGATAGCTCCAAGAACCTTTAGAAGTTCTTCACAACTTCTACTAAGTACTAAGGGATTTGGGCTAGGGTATTTTGGGCATTATAACAATACTAGAAGACAACTTTTCTACCAAGGGAGGGGGGGTAGATTTCGGCTAGGCTAGGGGGGGGATTAGCCTCGGCTAAGCTCACCAAAGGGGAAGGTGTGTTGAATGAAAAGGCTTAGGAAGAGGAGAGGATTTTCAAGACTTGGAAAGATTTGTGGATGAAGAACTCTTCATCTTAAGGGGGGTATTTATAGCTCAAGCCATGGCCAACCAATGGCCAAGATGAAGACAAGTGCAAGGCAAGTGTAGGGTGAGGATTTACTACACACAAATATCCTACCAACTCCTTGACTTGTGCAAAGGCACAAAAAACGTGCCATCCTATTCCAATTCGTCCCATGGACGATTTCAAGTCCACCAATTGGAGGGTGCCAAGTGTCGCCCTCCCGTTGGTCCAAATTGTTTCGTCTCTCGGAAAAATCCGCAAAAATACTAAATGACATAGCCGGAATTTTCTCTACGAAAGCTGTGGAAACGTTTCGTCGGAAAACGATTCTTTTAGTGAGTTGTGCACAAATAAAAACATCCAAGGCTTAAACTTTCAAGGCCAAACTTTCGTACGTACGCCCTCACGTACATACTCCGGAAATACGGGGTATAACAGTGTCAGTATGTCCAAACAAATAACAGATAGTCGACCCTCCATCGAGAGACTCGGTAGCACAAATCAAACCCTTGCACAACAAGGCTATCTCAACCAAGCATAGGCAAGTTACACACAACTCAAGGTACTTTAAACACTTCTTAACACAACATCAAGTATACCATTAAAACCCAAGTATCTAACCCTTTTAAGATCAAGGTACTCCTACCTTTTATAACCAAGCCACTTATGTTTTTCCATCACAAAGAGTTCAATATTTGAAAACAAGTTACTTCTCTTTTCCCAAAAAAAAATCAAGTTACCATTTGAAATCCAATAAGGAATCCATTTCTTTATTTTCCATAAAGTCGTTATAACTAACTTCCCATAAAGCTATTATAACACTTTATGTTTTAAAACACGTCAAGACAAAACCATGCCTTTCTTTTAAACCAAAACACTTCAAATTCTTAAGTCTCTTTTCTTTTAGAAATCGAGTTCCTTACTTTAGAATTTTTAAGAAGATCAAAACTTGATTACAATAATTCTTATTAGAGCAGCCATGATCTAGGAAATGTAATACAATTTTGTCTTATCTTAGCTTCTATGCAGATGGAGGTTTCTACTGGTTTTAATATAATTAATTGTCATAACTTTTTCCTTTATTAACGCTGCATTGGCTTGTTCGATTCTTATTCCCATTTCCGAAATTTATGTAGCATTATTCTTTTAAAAAAACCAAGTACTCATTCCTCACGAATGAGGTTTCACACTTTTCAACACCAATTAGGTCAATTATAAGTCAAGTCTCTTATCTTTTGAAATCAACAAACCATTATTTTACCTACATAAAGTGGTTATAACAAACTTCCCATAAAGTCGTTATAACACTTTATGTTTTAAACCAACCAATTACAACTATAAGCCCTTATGAGACCAAGAGGGCTTATTCTTTAACCACCGAGTACCCATTACTAACGAATAAGATTTTCCTACTTTTTCAAACAATCAAGACCTTTACACTTCATATCAAGTCAAGGCACAACAAGGGAAATCAAATTCCTTTAACACACGTGCATCTACTGCACTATATATTTCACAAATAATCATGCTGAAGAGGATAGGAAGAATCACATACCTCGCGACGATTATCGACGGTTAGCAAAATGCTCCACAGTACTGTCTCCCTTAAGTAGAATATGCTACTCGTAGTACTTCAATCCTATAAGGGTCATAAAACGTCTATCAATCTCTAGCTTCGAACGTAGAATAACTAAGTGCAAGGTCCCTATATTCTACGGAAATTTGGACGGCACTTCCTTTGTTTCTACTCACTATGCCACCTTTTTCAAGGCCGAAATTCAATAACCAACGCCACATTTAAGGCTCAATTAATTCAGCAAAAGCAAGGGGATTACACGCCTAACAATACGTGTAAAATTCCGCCCCACAATAACACAAAATAACCCAATAATTTCCATGCCATTCTTGGCCAACAATATAACGATCCTAACCCCTTTCAACTCTTTTCCAATCCAAGTTCTTAGGTCTAACATGATATCTAGCCCTAGACATCTTGACAACTAAAATCCCCTTTACAACATGTGGCGTCTAAATTAGTAATCCAATGAAGTTACAATGTTAAGGCTAACATGGCCATTTCGGTTTTTCCACAAGACAACAAGCTCCAAATCTATTCAAACTTAAATATAACGACCTCGGGCTCGTTTCTAAACTACTATAACAAGTATTAACTCATATCGAGAAGAAACTTTTACCTTTGAATAGCCCACAAAAGCCCTTTTTCTTCCACTTCTTTCCCATCAACTACGCCCACCGCTTCCCACAAGTTCACCCACATTTTGCCTTCTTGCCGCGCTCGACAAATGTCCCTTTAGGCTAGGTTTTCTTCAAAATCTAGAGAAGGGAGAGGAGTTCTTGGGAGGGTTTCCAAAATGAAATGGCCAGTCTTCAAGACTTGGCCCTAAAATAGGCCCCTTTCCTGGTCAAAAGGATGGGAGGGACACTTGTCACCCTCCCATAGGCTTTTAACAAAATATCCCGATTTTTCGCTTTCTGCAAAAATCCCACCCAGCGCCTTGGCCCACTTCCAGAGAATAATTACGCGTTCGCGCGCGCCTGCATTCGGCGGCGCTGCAACCTCTGCGAACCCCCAGTACAACCGGCGCCGCGGCCCTGCATTCCGGCGCCGCGGCGCTGTACCCCTGAACCGAAACCACTGCTTTGCCTGACTGCACACCAAACTTGAAACTTCCATAACTTTTGACTCCGATGTCCTATCGACGAACGGTTTGTTGCGTTGGGAACTAGATTTAACGGACTACACACTAGGCTTTTTAAACACCTCGAAATTCTTAACAACTGGGGTACAACACTCCAAGGTAGACTCAAAATCCGTCCAACACATGTTTGTCCACTTATCTTTCCACTTTCAAATCTTATATTCCTTGGTATGTTCTTATCTTATCTTCTTGAATTTACGGGGTGTAACAACTAACTACCAGATACCAAGGCCGTGATCACGAGACTTCGCCACAAAACTGAACGGGGCAAGTGCGAAGGCTAACTACCAGATACCAAAGCCGAATCAGCCACCACCGGGGCAAGTCGAGCCGACCACCGGATACAGTGAATCGGTAAAACCCGTGGAGGCTGGTCCATGGAATGACACTATCAAGAACTGATCGGAGGCAACGAAGCCAACTACGAACCAACTGCGTCAAAGCGGCCGGGCAAGTGCGAGGCTAGCTACGGATACCAAGGCGAAACGATGAAACCTCGTGGAGAGCTAGTCCGTGGAACAACAATCCTAATGGAACCATACGTGGGCCACCCAACGTGTCGATGGGTCGAGGATATAACAAGACAACACTCTAGTGGAAGCATGCGTGGGCCACCCATCGTGTCGATATGTCCATCAATCAGAATAACATGACCGCCCTCCGAGAGGCGCGGTAACATAAGGATACAACACTTGCACAACAAGGCTATCACACGCAAACATAGGCAAGTTACACACAACTCGAGTACTTATTTTATGTCAAAGTCCGGGTTTTAACCCCAAAGTACTACATACTTTAATTTTTTCAAAAGATCCATTTCTTTTACAAAGGTCACACGATACGTAGTATCAAAATAGAGTAACTATCTTTTAAGTAAACCAAAACAATTTCCGTACTTTCTTTTTAAACCAAATCACTTCTCCTTTAAAGTCAAGTTACCATTTTAAATCAATAAATAAACCATTCTTTTGTTTTCATAAAGTCGTTATAACTAACTTCCCATAAAGCTATTATAACACTTTATGTTTTTAACAAATTTAAGACAAGACCATGCCTTTCTTTTATACCCAAAAACTCTTCAAATTCTCAAGTCTCTTTTCTTTTAGAAATCAAGTTCCTTACTTTGGAATTTAAGAAAATTAATTCTTGTATGTAATGATTCTTATTAAAGTAGCCATGATCGATAAAATGTAATAATTTTGTCTTATCTTAGCTTCTATGCAGATGGAAGATTCTACTTGTTTTAATATAATTAATTGTCATTACATTTTCCTTTATTAATGCTGCAATGGCTTGTTCGATACTTATTCTCATTTCCGAAATCAATATAACCTATTCCTTTTAAAACCCAATTACCCATTTCTCATAAAAGCGGTTTCACAACTTTTTAACACCAACCAAGTCCTTAATATTTCACATCAAGTCATTTATAAGTCAAGTCTCTTATCTTTTAAAAACCACAAACCATTTCTTTACCTACATAAAATTGTTATAACAAACTTCCCATAAAGCCGTTATAACACTTTATGTTTTAAACCAACCAAATTCATTTATACGTATGCGTCTACCGTACTACATAGTTTACAACAATCATGCTAGAAAAGATAGGAAGAGGTTCACATACCTCGCGACGATTATCGACAATTAGCAAAATGCTCCAAAGTACTATACCCTTGCTAGCCTTTTCCACCCTTCAAGTAGAATACGTTACTCATAGTACTTCAACCTATAATGGTCATAAAAATGTCTATTAATCTCTAGCTCGCTTCGTAGAATATTCTAAGTACAAGGTCACTAAATTCTACGGAAAATCGGGCAGCACTTCCTTTGTTTCTACATACTTTGCCACCTTTTTCAAGGCCGAATTCAATAACCAAACGCCACATTTAAGGCTCAAATCAATTCAGCAAATTCAAAGGGGATTACACGCCCTACAAGACGTGTAAAATTCCGCCCCACAAATGATACAAAACAATCCAATTATACAATGTCATTCTCGACTACTAGGTGCAACAACATAAGGTCTTCCAATTCTTTTCTAATCCAAGTTCTTGAGTCAAACATGTTATATAGTCATAAACAACTTTTACAACTATAATTTCCTTCCTTATATAACATGTGACAACTAAACTAGTAACCAATTTGAATTACAATCCTAAGGGCTAACATACTAGTTTTCGGATTAGGGTTCCAATAGTCAATTCACTTATCAAACTTCATAATATACACCTCATGCTTGCTAATATCCAAAGCTACAACAAGTAGTAATCTTAATTACTAAAACGACAAGAATTATACCTTTACAAGCCCTTAAAATATCCAAGATTCAAAGTCGCTCCTTAGAAATTCTTAGCTCCTTTCCTTAAGTTCCAATCCGCTCCAAGCACTCCTTAGAAGCCTATGTAGAACCCACCTTCAAGTTCCAACTTCAAAGTTGAAGAACTCCTTAAGTTTCCGCCTTGCGACTAATACGAAAATGCCACTTTTCCGGAATCTTTCTATTGAGATAACCTTACAACACTCTTAGGAACCTAGGGTTTATGTCTTGTGAACAATGGAACAAAATTACAAAATTTTTGTGTGGGAGAATGGGTGAACCCGTGAGCTTCCAAGAAGACAAGAAATGTTGTGAAAATTTTCTAATTGTTGAAGACTTGGTCTTGCACTAGTTGGGTATATATAAGACAATGGAGGGTCAAGATTATAACAAGTGTGTGGCTAGGATGAAGATCACATGGATAATAGCCAAGTGGACAAGTTGACTTGGTCAATACACTCAAGCTTGAAGACTTTCATCCTGATGGTCAAATGACCATCCTAACCTTGCATTAAATCGTCAAGACCATATGAGGGTGCCGCGTGTCGCCCTCTCATTCGTTCATAAAATTCCGTAACCTCGTGGGTCCACAAACGTAAAATTCCTCGGGTGGGGCCAGCATGACCAAATCAGTAAAATATAAATTCCATAATTCTTATAAGTTCTTAAAGTCTTAAATACCAAAGTTGAGAATCAATTCTCAATAATAAACCTCTTTCCTTGAAGTTCGGAAACTTTTAGTCGAAAAATCACATCTTTCTTCTATTCCAATTTTAATGTCGTATTCTCGTACGTATGTCCTCACATACATACCCTGGAACTACGGGGTGTAACATTCTTCCCCCCTTAGAAACATTCGTCCCGAATGTTCCTTCAAAGTCTCAAAACATACACGCGCCGGTATAGTCTTCACTCTTATACTTACAAAACCAATTTTGCCACACTTTGGCCATAATATAACACGTCATGAAACTCGAATCCAAGCCAATGAGGAACCATCTCTAACGTGTATATAAAAGAACACTAAAGCTTCCACTCATGGTCTAAAGGATATTTCTTTCACCTCGTTACTTCACAAAAAGATCACTTCCCTTCTCTTAACACATGTTCACTTCTTCCCTTACTCATCGTACCTTCCTCGAACACCCGAACTCTTTTTATTACATTACCACACTTGATCATCGCGTCGATTTCCAAAACCTTGGAGTCACTACCGAGCCGGTCATTTTACTAGACTCAAATTCCTTTAAGGTCATTCCACTTGGCGCTCAGGTTCAGTCGAACCGTCCGAACTCATACGATGGTTACCTAAACTTGGGCCTAACACCCTCGTGACCCTACCACCTGGCGGGACCACCTCAAACTGACCCCACCTCATTCCGGGCTGCGGGTTGACCCGCGACCTGGCCTCAACCCGACCCATTATCGCGCCAAACTCTCTCGTTCCATGATCCGAAACGATCTTACTAACTCACGTCATGAAAGCTACCACTTCTATCACAACTACCCATGGAATTATCACACAAATACTCCACGTATACTATGCACTCTGACAAAGATTAACCGTAAAGTCTTTTACTCAAGACGGCCTTACATCTAAGGTCTCAACTGTCATAATTTCTAAGGTTCACAAATTACCTGACCCCAAACTTACCTTTTTAACTGCCCATGTTTTCTAATCACAATTATCACAATGTTATCTGAACATAACACTTAACATATATAAAAAAAATCATCATATCACGCATACTAATCTCTAGAGGGTTAAGGATATACCTGTAACTACTGCTTCACTTTCCCTTTGTCGCTCTAATCATAATCCTGCCCTGTTTGCGCATAGCTATAGAAGGCGATGACCATTGATCACGAAGGATGAGTCTTAACATCTGCTCTACCTGCGGTGACAATCCTCGCAAAATGGCCTATCGGCGCAAGTATAAGCTGTCGCGACCCGACCGGGCGCGACCGGTGCCTACTGGGCACCCTTACGGTATACATCGAGAGATAATCACGAACATACTTGAAACTTTAAATAAAAACAACGAAGTAAAATAACGAGTTAGCCGATAGTACCTTCACGGACATGTATATAAACAACCGAGCTTGCCTCCTTTCCTTTACAAACTGACCCACAATATGTGACTACAGACCTCTAAGAATTTTAACAGAACAACTGTGGCGGGACAGGGCCCCGCCATACCCCTGAATATACATGAATCTACTACCTCAGGGAAACCGTACCAAGAGATAAGCCTCCGGAGCAAATGGAGCTTTTCTCAAAAGCAACCGAGATCCTAAGAGCAAGAATCACCAACACAGGTACCTATAACTGCGGGCGTGAGCGGCCCAAGAAGTCGATACAACATGTCACGAATATGGAGCGAAATAACGTCTGATCAGATCATGTGAAAAGAATGATAGGGACAAGTATAAAAATACATACCAGATCCTGCCGTGACATTACCACTTACGAACTTAATTTCACATCATTATCTTTTCCCATTTTCAATAAAGGTTATAGCTACATTCTTACGCACATGATTAGGAAAATTATTACGTTCATTTCTATATAACTTACTTATCTTCCATAAGTATAATCCGCTACGGAGGACACTATCTTTGCCGACCCGACACGGGGCGCGATAAAGTCACGTAGTCGCCTAAAGGTATCTTGCCGGCCCGTCTGGGACGCGATAATGTCCTATAGTCTGCCCGTAAGGTATCTTGCCGGCCCGTTGCGGGGCGATAATGTCATATAGTGCGCCGTAAGGTATCTTGCCGGCCCGTTCACGGTCGATATTGTCATATAGTGCGCGTAAGGTATCTTTGCCGGCCCGTTCACGGTCGATAATGTCATATAGTCTGCGTAAGGTATCTTGCGGCCCGTTCACGGTCGATAATGTCATATAAAATCCGAATTTAACTTGACGTACTACGCACCTCTACTCCTTTAGAAAGACTCTTTTTCAAATAAAACTTCCCAGATACTAACAACTGTAGTATCAAGTCATCTCTACCTTTCAGGACAAGTCACAATACGTCCATTAACCTCTTACTTCAAATGTAGAATATTCCAGGTGCTAAGTCGCTAAATTCTACGGAAAATCGGACAGCACCTCCTTTGTTTCTACTTACTTTGCCACTTTTTTCAAGGCCGAATACAATAACCAAACACGCCACACATAAGGCCCAATCAATGCAATTAACAATAGGGGATTACACGCCTACTAGACGTGTAAAATTCCATACACAATAGATATCAAACTAATACAACTACTAGTCGATTTCGGCCATATTGAGTACCAAAATACCAATTCTTATCCAATTTCCATTTCAATCCAAATTGTTAGCATAACATGGTATCAAGTCGCAATCGATTATACTACTATAATCTTCAAGTATGTAACATGCGACGATTCTAATAAACGACTAAATTGTAATCCAACTTCACAAGGCTTACATTACATTTCGGATTTTAAGGCTACAAGCAATCCATAATACTAATCAAACTTCATCACATAGACTTCATGCTAGTAAAATGTAAAGCTAACAACAATATAAAATCTTGTAACACTTAAGAGACAAGATTATACCTTTACGAATCTTAACCCAACTCCAAAACCGAAGTCGCTTCCTTAGCAACTTAGAGCCTCTTCAAGACACTTCAATCCGCTACTTGAGACCCTTAGAACAATACCAACAACTTCCCTTCAAACTTCCAATCCAAAACCTAGAAAGCAACTAGGTTTTCACTTTGCGACTAATCCGAAAACTATCTTTTTCCGAGATTTTTCTATTGAGATACACTCACAATACACTCATGAACCTTGGTTTAAAATGTGGAGCTTAAAGAACAAGAAAAAAAAAATTTTGCTCTTCAAAGTGCCTTGAACCCGAGAGCTCTCAATGTGGAGTCTTCAAATTCTTGAAAATTTTACTAAGTGTTAAACATGTCATACTACTACTAGTATTATAAAGCACATTGGAGGGTCAAGATATGAACAATTGGGTGGCTAGGATATGGTCTTAGCAAATATCAAGACTTTGTGGGTCCTTTGACCAAGTCAATTTTCTCAAGCTTCAAGTTGCAAGACTTAGTCATCCAAGACTATGGTCAATGACCATTTTGGTCATGCCAAATTCGACCAAGGAATCAATAAGGGGGGTGACACGTGTCGCCCTCCCATTCGTCACCATAGTATGTTTTCCGATAATTTCATAATTCCGATAACTTTTTACAAGTCTCAAAATCTTAACACTGTGAGTTCTTACGTATGTTCTTAAAACATGTCCTGTAAATACGGGGTGTAACAATAACAATCTCCCAAACTAGCACGACACTCCCCCTTATGGAGTTTTCCACAACGGCCACACTGAGATAAGGGTGGCCTCATCCGGCGAGCACTCCTACTCCCCTGAAAATCTGAAACCTTGGAGCCCTGACCTGCTCCTGAATACCCTGGACGCCCTGAAGACTGTGGAGGACCACTCTGTACTGGCGGAGGTGTATAACTAGCCTGCTGCTGAGGCGGTCCGCCTCGAAAGTTACCAAAGGACCTCTTGTCTTGGCCTCTTATCGCGATCTGGTCGCGTCGGTCTCTACGTTCCTCCATCCCCTGTGCATAAGCCTGTATACGGGAAATGTGTTACACCCCGTATTTCCAGAGTATGTATGTGAGGACGTACGTACAATTTTGTAAGCCCGAATTATTGTTAAGGACGAAATTGTGCACATCCACGAAAAAGATTTGTTTTTCCGACGGAAAATTTTCCGAACCTTGTAAAGGAATTTTACGTTTTCAGGAATTTATTTATTTTGGATTTTTCCGAGAGATGAAATATTTTGGACCAACGAGAGGGCGACATGTGTCACCCTCAAGTGGACGGTTTGGTGAGGGAGTTGTTGGCACGTTTTTTTACATGGAAAAGGCCTTAAACATTTGGTCAATGTTTTGCTAGATATTTGTGTAGTAGTGGGATGAGTGGGACCCACACAACACTTGTCCAAATCTCCACCATCCACTTGCTTTGATCTTGGCCATTGATTGGCCTATAAATACCCCTTAAGTTCAAGACTTATTCTTCATCCACTTAACAATTTCCAAGTCTCAAAACTCCCTCCCTTTGAGGCTCGTCGAACCCCT
The DNA here is from genome assembly GCA_029844215.1 of Przewalskia tangutica. Classification (NCBI taxonomy): domain Eukaryota; kingdom Viridiplantae; phylum Streptophyta; class Magnoliopsida; order Solanales; family Solanaceae; genus Przewalskia; species Przewalskia tangutica. Next base: position 68,808,988 of record CM056728.1, read on the forward strand.
TTCCCCCTCGTGTTCTCGCCGAGACACCCCCTTGGTAGAAAAATATTCTCCAAGTATTGTTACTATCCCAAAATACTTTAGCCAAATACCTTGTGGTATTCCAAAGTCACCTCTATACTAAAAGCCCGAAATACTACCTTATATACATTAGTCACTAAATGAAACCACAGGAAATCTTCATAGTTGGTTGAAGTATTAAGTAGAAGTTGTTTAGAAACTTCTAAGGGTTTCTTGGAGCTATCGGGCGTGCAAATTAGGAGCTAAGCGTTGTTCGGGATCGACATTTAAACTTGGATAATTTTGGGCTTATCGAGGTAAATACTCTTGTCCTTCTATTGTAATTGGAGATTACATATAAGAGTAGTTTAGATTTGAGTATAAGATATAGAAGGATATGAAAGTAGAGAATTGAACTGTACTTACATAGGACTGTATTGTCACGACCAGACCGGGCCGTGGTAGTGCTACCCGCACCTAGTGATACAACATCAGAGTAACCAGCGGAAAATAAAACAAGACATGAAGCAATATGAATGAGAAACAGTTTATCTGAGAAAAGTTGTCTTTCGGCATATATATATATATAAAAACTTGAACAGTTACATCCCTTTTACAAACCACACTTACAACGATTACTCTGACCTCTAAGAATGTTATAACAAAAATGACGGTGAGGCCCCGCCATACCCACGAATGTAAGTACCTACAACGACGGGGACTATACCGCGAGATAAGCCTCGGAAGCGGAGCTTCCCAAAATTGACTGTGACCACATGGCGAGGATCAACAATTGGTGTACCCTACCTGCGGCATGAACGCGGCCCGAAGGAGAGGTCGATCAACGGTACCAAGTATGTGAAATCAAAATCTCGTAAGTGAAATCATAATAGTCTATGTAAAGCGAAGACATATATGATAACCAATTTACGATGCACAATATGTAGCGATCATGTCAAGTCGGGACTCGCGCCTTAAAGTCATTACTCAAATATAACCATGGGTCTCATGCCCACAATATCAATCATGCGTGGAATTCCTTCCTCACCGCCGATCCATGATATAAAAGCACCAAGGAATACCATGAACATCACGACCGATCCGGGCTCGTGGATGATGCTACCGGGCACCCTAGTGATACAACATCGAGAAAATCAGCGGAAATAAAACTTAAACATGAAACAAGACATATGATAAGAACGGGATAACCAAAGCGGTCACCTTCAAATAATATATATACAAATCTTTCAAACCGAAGCAGTTTAATCCTTTTTACAAACCACCTTGCCAAGATTACTGACCTAAGAGTTTTTATACAACATGACGGACGGGGCCCGCCATACCCACGAATGTACAAGTACCCACGATGTGAGGACTATACAAAGATAAGCCTCCGGAGAAGCGGAGCTTTCCGTCTGTTGACTGTGATCCTATGGCGAGGATCAACGGCGGTGTACCTCTACTGCGGCATGAACGCGGCCCAAGGAGATCGATATAACGGTACCAAGTATGTGGCGAAAAATATCATAAATGAAATCATAGCGATCTATATAAAGCGGGAGACATGTATGATAGCAAACTACGATCCGTAATAAATAGCGATCATGGAAGTCGAGGATTCACGCCTCAAAGTCATCACTCAAATATAACTATGGGTCTCACGCCTCAGCATCATTCATGCGTGGAATACCTTCCTCAGCCAGCCTATGATATAACAACACCAAGGAGTACATATGAACACCAAGTCCTACGAGTCATATAACCGTGCAGGGCAAGTCTGAAGGCTAACTACGAATACCAAAGCGCGTCATCAATCGGCCGGGCAAGTATGAAAGCCAACTACCGGATACCAAAGCCGCGCTATCAATACTATACAATCAATACTATACAATCAAACCACGGGCGATCTGGCAAAGCGAAAGCCGACTACCGGATACCAAGGCGGTGTCACGTAGCTGGGCGGGCAAATCTGAGGCTAACTACGGATACCAAGGTCGTATCCACGAGACTCGCCACGAAGGCGTCACGGGGCAAATCTGGCCGACTACCAGATACCAAGGCCGTGTCACGTAGCTGATCGGGGCAAGTACGAGGGCTAACTACCAGATACCAAGGACGTATCATAACAAATCAGCCGGCCCTCCATTGAGAGACGCGGTGGTATAGAAATACAATACTAGCACGACAAGGCTATCACACGCAAACATAGGCGAGTTACACACAACTCAAGGTACTTTCATTTTATGCCAAGGTCCATGTTTTAACCCCAAAGTACTACGTACGTTAAATTCTTTTTAAAAGATCCATTTCTTTTACGAAGATCACCCGATGCCCGTATTATAAAAATAGAGTGACTAACATTTTTAAGTGAACCAAAACAACTTCCGTACTTTCCTTTTTACACCAAAATACCATGCCTTCTTTTTAGACCAAAACACTTCTCCTTTTAAAGTCAAGTTACCATTTTAAAACCACTGATAAAACCATTCTTCTTTAAAAACCAAGTACTTATTACTCACGAATGAGGTTTCACACTTCTTAACAACTTTCATATCAATTCAATTAAGTCAACCGTTCCTTTTATCACTCTTAAGTCGTTATACCAAACTTCCCATAAAGCTAGTATAACTTAAGCTTTCAAAACCAAGTATTACTCTTCTTTCAAAACGGTTCTTAAATCTTTTGAAATACTTCAAGATTCTTATTATTCAGGCTTAAGTCAAAAGACATTGCCGTAAAACTACGTTCAGTTAACACACGTACGTCTACCGTACTATATATATTCCTTTTAAAATATCATGCTCAAGAGTACAGGAAGAATCACATACCTCGCGACGATTATCGACTATAAGCAAATAGCTCCAAAGTATTGTAATCCTGCTAGCCTTTTCCACCATTCGAGTAGAATATGCTACTCGCAGCACTTCAACCTATATCGGTCATATAAGTCTATCAATGTCTAGACTATTCTATAAAATAATTCTAGATACAGATTCCTTTATTCTACGGAAAATTGTGCAGCACTTCCCTACCCGCCAACTACACAAGTCTACTGTAAATACAGTCCTATGTAAGTACAGTTTAATTCTTCTTCTTTAATATTCTTCTGATGTGATTTCAGTTCAACTCTTTTCTGTAATATCCTTCTATTACAGTTCAATTCTCTTCTGTAATATCCTTCTATGAATCTTATATTCATTTCTATACTACTACAGTATGTAATTTCCAATTACAATAGAAGGACAAGAGTATTTACCTCGGTAAGCCCAAAATTATCCAAGATTTAATGTCGATCCTGAGCAACGTTTAGCTCCTACTCCGGGCGCTCCAACCCACTCCAAACAACCCTTAGAAGTTCTACGCAACTTCTACTTAACACTTCAACCGGCTATGAAGATTTCCTTAGGGTTTCGTTTAGTGGCTAAAGGAAGTATAATAGTATTTTTGGGCTCTACGTATAGAGGTAACTTTGGAAAGTACTACAAGGTATTTGGGTATAGTAACAACACTTGGAGAATACTTTTCTACCAAGGGGGTATTTTACGAGAACAACTCAAGAGAGGGGGTGGGGTTGGTTTACTAGCACTACTAGAGGGGAGGTTTCGGCCAAGGCCTCACCAAGGGTTTGGACGAGAACCTTTCTAAGAAGGGAGGGGTTTTTAGACTTGGAAAATGATTTGTGGATGAAGAATAAGTCTTGCATTAGAGGGGTATTTATAGGCCAATCAATGGCCAAGATCAAGCCAAGTGGTGGGCAAGTGTAGGGTGAAGATTTGGACATGTGTTTGTGGGTCCCACTTGCTCATCAACTACACAAAATATCCTACCAACTCCTTGACAAAAAAATGGAAGGCCAATTCGTCCAACAATTACCGCCCACTTGAGGGTGACACTTGTCACCCTCTCGTTGGTCCAAAATATTTCATCTCTCGGAAAAATCCGCAAAAATTATAAATGACATAGCCGTATTTTTCCCTTCGCAAAGTCCGGAAAACATTTCGTTGGAAAACGACTCTTTTCGCTAGTTGTGCACAAATTTCGCCACTTTGCCTACTTAAGGCTTAAACTTTTGTACGTACGCCCTCACGTACATACTCTGAAATCTGGTATAACATTCTCCCTCCCGAAACATTCGTCCCGAATGTTCCTTCTCAAGACGGATAATGATAAAGTTCCTCTTAACAAGTTGCTCATGCCACACCTGACCACAAAATAACACACGCGCAATTACTTAACCCAAGTCAAAGAGGAATCACCTCTAGCATTACAAAAGCTTCCACCCTTGGTCTAAAAGATATCCTCTTCGCACCTTTACTTCACAACAGAATGATCATTTCTATTTTCTTAGCACATGTTCACTTCCTTCCTTACTCGTCGTACTCTTCTCGAACACTTGAACTCTTTCTAGTATACGGACCATACTTCAGTCATTACTTCAGTTCCCAAAATTTCTGGAGCCACTACCTCCAAACTTGGTCATCTTACTAGCCTCGATCTTCTTTAAGGCCATTCCGGCCTTCACGATCCGGTGCAGTCGAACATATCCACGAACTCATCGATGGTCATCTAAACTTGGGCACAGCACCCTCGTGACCCTACCTGGTGGGACCACCTCGAACTGACCCACCACATGCGGGCGCGGGTTGACGCATCGATTACTGACCGACCGCATTATCGCGCCAAACACTTGTTCTCCTGATCCGGAACAATCTTACCTATTTAAGTCCTGAAGGCTACCATTTTCATCTTACACAACCCATGGAATTATCCCACAATACATTTATACGTATACTAAGTATTTGACAAAGACTAACCGTAAAATCTTTTATTCAAGCCACTTTACATCTAAGGTCTCAACGTGTAATATTCTAAGGTTCGTACCTTCTGTCCCCATACTTATTCTTTCAACTAACCAAGTCTATAAAACACAATATACACAACGCTATCTGTACGTAGTACACAACATATAATCATCGCATCACGCATGCTAAATTCTAGAGGGTTAAGGATATACCTGAAAAGATAGGCGGTTCAAAGGACCGCTAAAACTGGGAACTTCTACCGCGACCTCTGCCGTGGCCTGCCGGTGTATGAGCATCCTGCCTAGCTATGGAAGGTGAAGAACCCGCAACTGATCTCAGAACTGTGCTATCCTACCAGTGCTACCCACAGTGACGATCTCGCCAAATGGCCCTGTTGGCCGCAAGCATAACAATCTCCCAAATTAGTACGACATTCTCCCTTATGAAGTTTTCCACAACGGCCACACTGAGACAAGGGTGACCTTATCTGGCGAGCATTCCTACTCCCCTGAAAAACCTGAAACCTGGGACCTGCTCCTGAATATCCCAAACGTCCCAAAGACTGTGGAGGACCACTCTGTATTGGCGGAGGTACATAACTTTCTTCTTGGCGATCCGCCTCGAAAGTTATCGAAGGACCTGCTTGTTCTTATCACGACCGGTCCGGGCGTGATAGTGCTACCCGGGCACCCTAGTGATACAACATCAGTAATCAGGAATATAAACGATACAAGACATATTATGTAATATGAAACAATAATCGAGAAAAACTTGCCTTTGGCGTATATAAAAATGACAACTTTTTCAACATGAGCAGTTTAATCCTTTTTACAACCACACCCTTGGCAGTACTACAGACCTCTACGAAAGATATGACAACAACGACGGACGGGGCCGTCATACCACGAATGTAAGCACCTACGACAGCGGGGACTATACGAATAAGCCTCGGAGAAGCGGAGCTTCCCAAAAGCTGACTGTGACCCTAAGGCGAGGATCGGCGGCGGTGTACCTTTACTGCGGCATGAACGCGGCCAGGAGGTCGATCTGAGTCAAGTATGTGGCTGAAAATAAATCGTAAATGAAATCATAGTAGTCATATAAAGCGGGAGACATGTATGATAAGCAAACTACGATTTACAACAAAGCGTGTCAAGTCGGGGACTCGCCCTCAGTCATCACTCGAGTATAACAAGGGTCTCGGGCCCACAACATCAATCATGCGTGGAATACCTTCCGCCATCTGGCGATCTATGATATAAAAGCACCAAGGAACACACATGAACACCGGGTCCCACTGTGTCATAATAAAGCTGCGGGGTAAATGCGAAGGCATAGCCGACTACTAAAACCCACGGTACCAACAAGGTCATGAAGCGTATCATAAGATCTGTCTAGGCCGTCACATGATCAAAGGCGGCCACTTGCGCGCGATATCGATGTACGCGTCTAACCACTGGAACTCCGCAGACTCGCGTAGGCCAATCTCGTCGGCCCGCGTGAGGTATTCCCGCGTCGAGGGTAGCTACTCCCGGCGTCGTCTGGACTTCCAGTCCGCATGGCCTGGGACCGCGTGCCCATAAAGGGCGCACGCTAACACGGAACTCTCGTAGCTCGCATAGGCCCCGGGACCAGCATGAGGTATTCTCGAATCATGGTCCCGCATCGCGCTGAGTCTACCCGCGTCGGAGGGCACAACCGGAATCATCTCGAGATGAATGCCACAATACTATCATAACGTGATAGTTAATAAGCACAATCAAGGAAACCCCTTTACACAAACATCACAAGATACTAACACACGTAGCATCCTAACACGTTTACTTATCAAAGCAACAAGAAAGTATTACAAGGCTATCACAAACCAATACAATCAAGTTGTTCACACAAGGTACTTCTACTATATGATCAACAAGATCGGGTTTTATCCCCAGTACTTCATACATTAACTCTTTAAAAGATCGTTACTTTCACAAAAGTCACACAATACGTAGTATATGAAAATAGAGTGATTATCTTTTTAAAGATAATCAATTACTTCTCTTTGTAAAATCAAGTAGCAACATTCTTTTCCAATGTTCAAGTTTGCCTAATTTCCAATGTTCAAGTTTCTCATTTTTTTGAAAGGTTTAGTAGTTCATAGTCTTATTCATTTAAGAATATAATTCTCCTTTAAACAATCTGAGAAACCTAAGCCTTATATGAGTAGGATATTCTTGTTTATTACAATCTTATTACAGTGACCATGATCTAGGAAATATCATTTTGTCTCATCTTAGCTTCTATGCGGATGGAAGCTTCATGGTTTTAATAATACTTAATTAGTCAAAACATTTCCTTTTATTAACGCTGCGGTGGTTTGTCGATACACATTCTGATTTCCGAAATCAGTAAAACATTCTTAAGCCGTTATACCTAACTTCCATAAAGCTAGTATAACTCTTAAGTTTTTCAAAACCAAGTATATTACTTCTTCTTTCAAAATGATTCAAAAATCTTTTGAAATACTTCAAGTTCTTTATTAACACATAACAAGCGATTATAGTTCAAATCGATTTACCTTTTAAAGACCACAAGTATTTTCTTACCAACATAAAGTTGTTATAACCAACTTCCCATAAAGCCGTTATAACACTTTATGTTTTAAATCAACCAAATCGTTTACGTATCGTCACCGTACTACATAGTTCACACATATCATGCTAGAAGAGATAGGAAGAGGTTCACATACCTCGCGGCAGTATCGACTAATAGCAAAACGCTCAAGTACTTCCGGCGTCGGCTACTCCTTAAGCCAGTAGATCGCGCCACACGTAGTACTTCAACCTATAAGGCCACAAGGCGCTTATTAACATTTAGATCTCATCGTAGAACATTCTACCGAAAATTGTGGCACTTCCCCCAACATGGCGTAAATCTCCTCTATCGAGGCCGGCTACCAAGCCAACGGGGTTATACATCTAACCTAGCAGTACAATTCTACTTCACGGTACTACTACACAAGTCTCTTGTGTCTGACCTATGTAATTCTGATTCGGTATTCTTCTTTCAATTCGGGCTTAAGTCAAAAGACATTGCGGATACTACGTTGATTCTATATATAGTATACTTGACTATATATTCTAACAATATGTAATATCGATTACAATAGAGGACAAGATAATTACCTCGATAAGCCCATAATTATCTAGTTAAAGTCGATCTGAAATCGTTTAGCTCGACTCCGGCGCTCGACCCGCTCTAAACCACCCTTAGTTCTAACCAAACCTACACAATACTCAACGGACTATGGAGATTTTCCTAGGGTTTCGGTTTTGTGGTAGTGAGTATAATAGTATTTTCGGGCTTTTCGTATAGGTATAACCTTAGAATACAACAAGGTATATGGCTAAGGTAATTTGGGCATTATAACAATACTTTTGAGAGTATTTCTACACCACAGAGGGGGTATTATCACGAAAGCAACAAGGCTAGGGGGTACCCCACGGCCACTACTAGGAGGGGAGAGGGCTCTCGGCGAGGGGCCTTTCAAAGGGGAGAGGGGCTCTTGGGCGAGAGTCGACAAGAGGAGAGGAGGATTTTAACACTTAGGATTATTTAGGAATGGATGAATAAGTCTTCAAAGGGATGGGTATTTATAGGCCAAGTGAAGGCCAACCAATGGCCAAGATTGAGCCAAGTGCTACTGTGAGTGTAAGGCCAAGATTTGGGCATGTGTACATAGCCAACTTGCACACAAAATATCCTACCTACTACTTGACAAAACTCACCCAAATCGTCCCGTGCTTTACAGCCACTCCCACCAACTAGAGGGTGACAAGTGTCGCCTCGTTGATCCAAAATGTTTCGTCTCTCGGAAAAATCCGCAAAAATTAGAAATGACATAGCCGAAATTCCCTACGAAGTGTGGAAAACGTTTACTAAAAACGACTCAAGCGGTGTTATGCACAAATAAAATTCGCCAAGCACTTTAAGGCACAAACTTTTCTCGTCGTCCCCGCGTCATACTGGAAATACGGGTATAACGGTTATGGCCTCTTCTGCGATCTTGGTCATTAGTCGACCTCTCCGCCTCACACCCAGTGCATAAGCTGCACGCGGCAATGTCGTGCATGCCTGAAGAGCTACACCAACAAGCCTCGCGGTAATCGTCGAGCTCGTGACATGGCGGTGCACTCGTCCTCCATATCGGCTACTAACGCGAGGACATACCGAGCCAATGAGTCGAACTCCACATTGTACTCCCGAGCCGTCGCTCTGCCTCGACACCAAAAATGCATCGGCCCGAGCCCTCCTTGTGGAGGCAAGAAATGTGCAAGAAATGCCTCAGAGAACTTGTCCCAAATAGGCGAGGCGCATGTTCCCCGGGGCGGCTCGCGAATCAAACCGGTCATTTGCGGATCACGCGCCGATGTGAACCTAAGACCACCGACTCGGTCTCCGGCCTTGATCACTCTCATGGTCGTTGTAATCGCTCGATGAACTCCTGCGGATCATCCTCGGGCCTCGATCCATAAAACACCGGAGGCTGCGACTCGGAAAGTCCGCGATCTCAAACTATACGCTCGGGTGAACTACGGTACTGCGATCGGAATCGGCCGTCCGGCTTATCCTCGTGCCTTGCCACTATCGGCCAATAAGCGGGCCATCTCGCTTGTAACCCATTTCCTCTGCTCCAGGTGGGATGGAGGCTCAGTCTTGTGGTCTCGGCAGCCCATCGCTGCGGCTCTAAGCTCTCTCGAGGTGGCGGCGTCGCAAAACTCGCCGTCAAGCACTATCTCGGGTAATGGCGGCTGCGCCCGTACTCCTCTGTATCCTACCAGCGATTTCCTACGCCTTGCCCATCTGGGCGGGTTGCGCGCGGAGGCATAACTGGTAAAAACGAAATACGTCAGAGGGGTCCAACTTATAACACAACTCTAAGGCACGATCTCAGAATGAGAAGAATGGAAACCAATCCTAAATGTCCTGAAGCCTCCTGATTATAGATGTAGTGCGCAACACACCGATAATCAAGACTCTACTAGACACGATGCAGACACTTTCCGAGGATTAAGCTGCTCGATACCACTTTTGTCACGACCCGATCCGGGCGGTGATCTTGCCTACCCCGCACCCTAGTGATACAACATCGAGAAAATCGGAAATAAAAACTTAAACATGAAACAAAACATATGATAAGAACAGGATAACCAAAACGGTCACCTTTCAATAATATATATACAAATCTTTCAAACCAAACAGTTTAATCCTTTTTACAAACCCTGCCCACAACAGTACTACAGACCTCTAAGAGTTTTTATACAACATGACGGGACAGGGCCCCGCCATACCCCTGAATGTACAAGTACCTACAGTGACATGGGACTATACCAAAAGATAAGCCTCCAGAGAAACGGAGCTTCCGTCTGTTGAATCGTGATCCTATGGCGAGGATCAACGGCGGTGTACCTCACTGCGGCGTGAACGCACCCGAAGAGGTCAAGACAATGGTACCAAGTATGGCGAAAAATATCAGTAAATGAAATCATAGCGATATAAAGCGAGACATGTATGATAACAAACTACGATCCGTAATAAATAGCGATCATGGAAGTCGAGGACTCACGCCTCAAAGTCATCACTCAAATATAACTATGGGTCTCACGCCTCAACATCAATCATGCGTGGAATACCTTCCTCATCGCAGCCTATGATATAACAACACCAAGGAGTACATATGAACACCAAGTCCTACCAGGTCATATAAATGCACGGCAATACGAAGGCTAACTACGAATACCAAAGCCGTCATCAAGCGGGCAAGTACGAAAGCCAACTACCGGATACCAGCGCACTATCAATACTATATAATCAATACTATACAATCAAACCACGGAGTCACGGGGCCAATGCGAAACCAACTACCGGATACCAAGGTATCCGTGTCACGTAGGCGGCCGGCAAATACGAGGCTAACTACGGATACCAAGGTAGTATAACGAGACTCGCCACGGCGTCACGGGCAAGTACGAAATCCGACTACCGGATACCAAGGTAGTGTCACGTGAACGTGGCCGGCAATCTGAGGCTAACTACCGGATACCAGGTAGTATCACGAGACTTCGCCACTAAACCGAAGGGCAAGTGCGAGGCTAACTACAGTACCAAGGCGAATCGGCCACGAGAGCGGCAAGTACGAAAGCCGACCACCGATACCAAGGCCGAATCGAAGAAACCTCACGGAGAGCTAGTCCATGGAATAACACTATCAGCGGGAGCGTACCGTGGAATTCTCGTCGCTGCCGCACGTCGAGTAATATCATAACAAATCAGTGGCCTCCATTGAGACGCGGTGGTATAGAAATACAATACTAGCACGACAAGGCTATCACACGCAAACATAGGCGAGTTACACACAACTCAAGGTACTTTCATTTTATGCCAAGGTCCAGGTTTTAACCCCAAATTACTACGTACGTTAAATTCTTTTTAAAAGATCCATTTCTTTTACGAAGATCACCCGATGCCCGTATTATAAAAATAGAGTGACTACCATTTTTAAGTGAACCAAAACAACTTCCGTACTTTCCTTTTTACACCAAAATACCATGCCTTCTTTTTAGACCAAAACACTTCTCTTTTTAAAGTCAAGTTACCATTATAAAACCACTGATAAAACCATTCTTCTTTGAAAACCAAGTACTTATTACTCACGAATCGGTTTCACACTTCTTAACAACTTTCATATCAATTCAATTAAGTCAACCGTTCCTTTTATCATTCTTAAGTCGTTATACCTAACTTCCCATAAAGCTAGTATAACTTAAGCTTTCAAAACCAAGTATTACTCTTCTTTCAAAACGGTTCTTAAATCTTTTGAAATACTTCAAGATTCTTATTATTCAGGCTTAAGTCAAAAGACATTGCCGTAAAACTACGTTCAGTTAACACACGTACGTCTACCGTACTATATATATTCCTTTTTAAAATATCATGCTCAAAAGTATAGGAAGAATCACATACCTCGCGATGATTATCGACTATAAGCAAATAGCTCCAAAGTATTGTAATCCTGCTAGCCTTTTCCACCCTTCGAGTAGAATATGCTACTCGCAGCACTTCAACCTATATCGGTCATATAAGTCTATCAATGTCTAGACTATTCTGTAAAATAATTCTAGATACAGATTCCTTTATTCTACGGAAAATTGTGCAGCACTTCCCTACCCGCCAACTACACAAGTCTACTGTAAATACAGTCCTATGTAAGTACAGTTTAATTCTTCTTCTTTAATATTCTTCTGATGTGATTTCAGTTCAACTCTTTTCTGTAATATCCTTCTATTACAGTTCAATTCTCTTCTGTAATATCCTTCTATGAATCTTATATTCATTTCTATACTACTACAGTATGTAATTTCCAATTACAATAGAAGGACAGGAGTATTTACCTTGGTAAGCCCAAAATTATCCAAGATTTAATGTCGATCCTGAGCAACGTTTAGCTCCTACTCCGGGCGCTCCAACCCGCTCCAAACAACCCTTAGAAGTTCTACGCAACTTCTACTTAACACTTCAACCGGCTATGAAGATTTCCTTAGGGTTTCGTTTAGTGGCTAAAGGAAGTATAATAGTATTTCTGGGCTCTACGTATAGAGGTAACTTTGGAAAGTACTACAAGGTATTTGGGTATAGTAACAACACTTGGAGAATACTTTTCTACCAAGGGGGGGGGGGTATTTTACGAGAACAACTCAAGAGAGGGGGGGGGTTGGTTTCGGCTAGCACTACTAGAGGGGGAGGGTTTCGGCCAAGGCCTCACCAAGGGTTTGGACGAGAACCTTTCTAAGAGGGGAGGGGTTTTTAGACTTGGAAAATGATTTGTGGATGAAGAATAAGTCTTGCATTAGAGGGGTATTTATAGGCCAATCAATGGCCAAGATCAAGCCAAGTGGTGGGCAAGTGTAGGGTGAAGATTTGGACATGTGTTTGTGGGTCCCACTTGCTCATCAACTACACAAAATATCCTACCAACTCCTTGACAAAAAAATGGAAGGCCAATTCGTCCAACAATTACCGCCCACTTGAGGGTGACACTTGTCACCCTCTCGTTGGTCCAAAATATTTCATCTCTCGGAAAAATCCGCAAAAATTATAAATGACATAGCCGTATTTTTCCCTTCGCAAAGTCCGGAAAACGTTTCGTCGGAAAACGACTCTTTTCGCTAGTTGTGCACAAATTTCGCCACTTTGCCTACTTAAGGCTTAAACTTTTGTACGTACGCCCTCACGTACATACTCACAGAAATACGGTATAACAAACACCGAGTCCCACCGTGTCATAATAAAATGTACGGTAAATGCGAAGGCATAATGACTACTAAAACCTACGATGCAATAATGCTATAAAATCAGACACGAGGTCTTTCTAGATCGCACTACATGATCGAAGTTGGCCACTCGCCCTCGATATCAATGCGCGTCTAATCCTGGAACTTACCGCACTCGCGTAAAGCCACACATAGGCCCGCATGAGGTATTCCTCGCGTCGGGGTAGCTAACCCGCGGTACCTCTCGGACTCGTAGTCGCGTAGTCACATAGACCGCGTAGTCACCGTACCGCGTAAGGCACTCGCATCGAGGATAATACACGGAATGATCAATCCTGGAACTCCCGCACTCGCATAGTCACGCAGTGCATGGCCGTATAGACCGCGTCAAGGGTGGCAAGTCCTCGGTATAACAAGTCAGGGGGAGTATGTGATATAATAACAGTACAACGGGCTTGACGTTTAACAACGTAAGCACAACAAGAACAATCCCCTCACACAACATCACAAGACACTAACACGCCAGAAGATCATAACATGTTTACTTATCAAACCAACAAGAAAGTATTACAAGGCTATCACAAACCAACATAGTCAAGTTATTCACACAAGGTACTTTCTATTTTATGTCAACAAGTTCGGGTTTTTATCCCCAAAGTACTTCATACATTAACTCTTTAAAAACCAAGTACTCATTGCTCACGAATGAGGTTTCACACTTTTTAACAAAATTCATATCAAGTCAATTTAGTCAAGTCTCTTATCTTCAAAAGATTCATAGATCATAGTTTTAAACACTTAACAACGAAATCTCCTTTTTAAAATAATTTGAGTAACATATGCCTTATGTGTGAGTAGGTTATTCTTGTTTATAACAATCTTATTAAAGCGTATGATCTAGGAAATGTAATACAATTTTGTCTTATCTTAGCTTCTATGCGGATGGAGGTTTCTCTTGGTTTAATAATCCTTAATTAGTCAATACATTTTCCTTTATTAAGCGCTTGTAGTGGTTTGTTCGATACTTATTCTCATTTCCGAAATCAATATAAGGCTTTCGTAAACAATTAAGTAAACCGTTCCTTTTATCTTTCTTAAGTCGTTATACCTAACTCCCCATAAAGCTAGTATAACACTTAAGCTTTTAAAACCAAGTATTACTCTTCTTTCAAAAACGATTCTTAGTTCTTTTGAAATACATCAAGATTCTCATTATTTAAAACTCAAGTCAAAATACATCGAAGTAAAACCACGTTCAGTTAACACACGTACGTCTACCGTGCTATATATATTCTTTTAAAATATCATGCTCAAGAGGATAGGAAGAATCACATACCTCCTCGGCGAAATCCACCTGCCAAGTCGAATATGTCGCGCGCAGAGTATCAACCTATAATAGTCAAATACGTCTATCAACGTCTAGACCACCAAGGGCCAAGATTAAAAGAAATTGAGGGTGTAGATGTGGTAGCTTGTTCAAGTTAGGTCTTCCACCAAGTGTCCACCACAAAGTTGGGACATATGTCCACCACAACATTGGGACATATGTCCCCCACAACAATGAGCCAAGTGGCCTTCCACTAGCTCAAGAAAAACGCCCAAGGCAAGCCTCCCAATGCCCACAAAATCGTCCTTCACCTACTCCCACTCACCAAAAGAAAATATCTTCCAAGACTTTGACCACTTGACCTTGTCCACTTGGCCAACCTTCTCGTCCAACCCATGCCAACTAAGGGTGACACATGTCGCCCTCCTATTGGTCCAAAATATCTCGTCTCTCGGAAAAATCCGTAATCGGTTAAAATATTAAAAACGTAGAATTTCCTTCACAAGGCTCGGAATCTTTTCCGTTGAAAGTTCATAATTCCATCCTTAACCTAATTAGGGTTTGTACAAATGTACGTATGTCCTCATATACATACTCTGGAAATACGGGGTATAACATTCTCCCCTCCTTAGAAACATTCGTCCCGAATGTTCCTTCTCAAGACAGATAACGAAGAAGTTCCTTATAACTTAACAAGTTGCCACACATGGCCACATAAATAACACACGCGCATATACTGAAATCTACGTCCACGAGGAATCACCTCTATCATCACAAAAGCTCCCACTTCAAGGGCTAAAAGATACTCCCTTCGCACCTTTACTTTACATAAGAAATGATCACTTCTATTCTCTTAACCTATGCTCGCTTCTCCCCTTTCGTCGTACCCTCGAACTCTTCCTACTATCGTGCCACCTACTCATTATTGCTTCAGTTTCCAACATCTCGGGGTTACTATCTCCAACTTGGTCATCATTAACTAGGAACACTCTGGATGGATCTCCGATACTTTTCCGAACATAGCAACATGAAAGACCGGACGTACTGCCTCCTACGTCGGACGGCAAAGCTAACTTATAGGAAACCTGGCCTATTCTCCAAATGATCTGAAAACGCTCAAAGTACCTCGGGCTAAGTTTCCCCTGCTTTCCAAATCTCGTCACGCTTCTTCCGGTGGTACCTTCAAGAAAACCCACCGTCGACTGAACTCCAAGTGTCGGCGCCATTATCCGCACGACTTCTGAATCGAGTATCAACAACGTTCTGGATAAGCTTCACCTTATCCACTGCCTGCTGTATCAAGTCTGGACCAACTATCTGAACCTTGCCAACATCGAACTAATCGACCGGCAACCTACACTTCCGCCCATACGAGGCTTCAGAAGGCGACATCCGAATACTGAATATGGTAGCTATAATGATACTCACTCAACAAGAGGCACATAATCCTCACTGTACCCCTGAAATCAAAACACCGGCCCGAGGGTGAATGCAATACTGAGACTCACCTGAGTTCCTAACCCTGCCTGGTAAAACCTCCAGACACAAAAGAAATAGCCGAAAACTGGCTCCACTGCCTGTCACAAAAAGTAAAAGTAGGAACCCCGTGCAGTCTTACAACCTTCCTGATATATAACATCTTGCATAACCTTCTGCCGAGTAAATTACGATCGAAGATAAGATGGGTGACCTCATCCCGACCATCGGTCGAACGCATCCACGAACTCGTCGATGGTTAACTAAACTTGGGCCTAACACCTCGTGACCTATCACTGGCGGGACCACCACAATTTTTCCTTTCTTCAAACCGGGCTGCAGGTTGACCCGCAATCTGGCCTCAACCCGACCCATTTTTGCGCCAAGCTCTTGTTTCCCGATCCGGAACAATCTCACCATTGAGTCACGAAAACCTAGCATTTCACACTACTCAGGGACTTATCACATAAATCTATCCCACGTATACTAAGCACTCCGATAAAGGTCAACATAAATAAATCTTTTTCTCGAGATGGCCTCGCCTCTAAGGTCTCCACGTATAAAACTCTAAGGCTCACACTTTCCCTATCCCCAATCTTACCCTTTTAACTAATCATGATTTCTAATCACAATTAACACAATGCTATTTGAACATCACACCTAAAATATACTCGTCTTATCACACATACAAATCTCTAGAGGGTTAAGGATAAACCTGTATCTACTGCTTCACTCTCCTTTGTCGTTCTAATCAATCACCTTGCTTGCATAGCTAGGAAGGTGATGAACTAGCCAGCGATCTGAAGTGAGTCTCTATATCCGCGCTACCTGCAGGGTGGACAATTTCTCGCAAATGGCCTGCTGTCAGCAGCATAACAAAATTGTCGCCAAGAAGTACGACACTCCCACAATGACACCTACCACAACGCCGCACCGGGTGGGGTGGCCTCTCGTTAACACCCTTCCTCTCCAACCACCGAATCCGCAACTAATCTGGTAGGTGAGTCCTCCTACTTGCATCCTCCTACTTGAACATTCTTTCGTCATACGGCTCGACGGCCGCAGTAAAACAAGCACCAGCGAAAGACGACATTCCCGATGACGCTGCACACCGTGAACACCGAGGAAAAATGAATCATTGGTGGAACCTCGTGTATCACGTGAACGAAGCCTGGAGCTCGACCAACTCTGCATACCGAGCGTCACGAACGCCGGTGGAGACCTCTGCCTGGCGAGGTGCATATCGATCTCTGGCCGAGGTAATTCGCCTCGAAAATTACCAAAGGACCTCGCTGATCTGGCCCTTTCATTGATCTTGGTTAACCTCGATCTACGCTTTCTCGCCGCGATAAGCCGATACGAGCCATGCTCGTACACGATGAAGAGCTACTCTTGCACAACCTCTCTTAGATAATCATCAAGACCCGTGATAAATCGGTACATAAAATACTCTCGTTGCTAAATCCTAGATAATGTAACAGGTTGTCTCTTTGCAATACATACCGCTCACATCGGGTGGGCAAGGTCCGGATATCATGGCAGCAGAGGAATCGGTCGGCTCGCCGTACTAAACTCTGTTGGAAGTGTGACGTCGCAGAACTCCCGAATTAAGCACCACCCTTAGTGATGATTGGGCTGTGCCATGTAAACCCGTGCTCTGCTCGCGACTCCCTGCCTTTCTTCCGCGCCCGGTTGCACTTGCGGAGAGCATAATCAGGGAAGGAATTATGTTAGAGGGTCGACTTATAATCACATTTCTAAGGCACGATCTCGAGTGAGAAGAATGGAAACCAATCCTAAATATCCTATAGCCTCCTCGATTATTGGTGGTGCACAACACACCGATAATCAAGACTCTACTAGATACGGTGCGTAGACACTTTCCAGGATTAAGCGCTCACGATACCACTTTTGTCACGACCCGACCGGGCTCGTGGATCGTGCCTACCGGGCACCTGGTGATCTGACATCGAGTAACCAATGGAAAATAAAACAAGACATGAAGCAATATGAATGAAAACAGTTTATACGAGAAAAGTTGCCTTTCGCATATATATATATATAAAAACTTGAGCGAGCACATCCCTTTTACAAACTGCCACATAGCGACAGGACTCACGGACCTCTAAGAATGTTATAACAAAATGGCGGATGGGGCCCCGCCATACCACAATGTAAGTGTCACGGCCGAACCGGCCCGTGACTAGTGCCATACCGGGCACCCTGGTGATACAACATCGAGAAAAACCGGAAATAAAAACTTAAACATACAAATAGATATGGATCAAGATAAAGAAAAAGGCCAACCAAAGCAGTTGCCTTTGCATATATATATATACATCGACATTTGAGCAGTTACAATCCTTACAACCACACCCCAGCGGTTACAGACCTCTAGATTTTTACAACAACTAGGGCGGGGCGGGCCCACTTTGTTATACCCGTATTTCCCAGTATATGCGTAGGGCGTGCGTAGAAAAATTTGAAACTTGTATTAAGGCTTGGCGAATTAATTTTGTTCACAACACCCGTTTAGAGTCGTTTTTCGGCGAAAGCGTTTTCACACTTTCGTAGGGAATTTCCGCTATGTCATTTTAATTTTTGCGGATTTTTCCGAGGCGAAACATTTTGGACCAGCGGAGAGGAGACACTTGTCACCTCCAATTGATGGATGTGAGGCGTTATTGTGGCCGATTGGAATGGCTTTAGTTGGTAGGATATTTGTGTGTTAGTTGGTTAAGGGGCACTTGGCAAGATCTTGGCCCTACACTTGCCTTGCACTTGGCAAGATCTTGGCCATTGGTTGGCCATTGGTTGGCCTATAAATACCACCCTATGTTGAAGACTTTCTTCGTCCTAAAATCTTCTAAGTGTTAAAATCCCTCCTCTCTCCTTCTTGTGGTTCTCGTCCAAAAGCCTTCCCATACCCGGCGAGAGTTTCCCCACTAGTGGGGTAGGGTATACACCCCCTCCTTGGGGTGCTGAGTGGGTACCCCTAGCCTAGTTGTTTCGTATAATACCCCTGTGGTAGAAATACTCAAAAGTATTGTTATAATGCCCAAATTACCTTAGCCATATACCTTGTTGTATTCTAAGGCTATACCTATACGAAAAGCCCAGAAATACTATTATACTTACCGTCAGTCACCAAACCGAAACCCTAAGGAAAATCTCCATGGTTAGTTGGAGTAGTATGTAAGTTGGTTAGAACTTCTAAGGGTAGTTTAGTGCGGGTTGGGCCGGAGTTGGAGCTAAGCGATTGCCGGGATCGACTTTATACTTGGATAATTATGGGCTTATCGAGGTAAATATCTTGTCCTCTATTGTAATTGGAAATTACATGTTGTTAGAATATATAGTTGAAGTATACTATATATAGAAGTGAGCATTAGTTATCGTGATGTCTTTTGACTTAAGCACGAATAATACTTACGGCAATGTCTTGCGACTTAAGCTGAATTTAAATATCTTGTTGTAATTACATGAGGGATTGTATTACGGTGGACTTGTGTAGTAGTACCGTGGGTAGAATTGTGCAGATTAGGGTTAGGCGTATAACCCCGTTGGCTTGGTAGCCGCCTCGATAGAGGAGGAGATTTCTGTTATTGCGGGGAGGTCTTTGCGAATTTTCGTAGAATGTTCTCAGAAGGATCTAAATGTTAATAAGCGCCTTGTGGCCTTATAGGTTGAAGTACTACGTGTGGTGCGATCACGTGAAGCAAGGAGTGGTAGCGGTTGGAAGTACTTGGGCGTTTTGCTATTAGTCGATACTAATCGCGAGGTATGTGAACCTCTTCCTATTTCTTCTAGCATGATATGTGTGAACTATGAAGTACGGTGAAGCGTGCATGTGCTAAATGTATTTGATTGGTGTAAAACATAAAGTGTTATAACGGCTTTATGGGAAGTTGGTTATAATGACTTTATGTTGGTTAGAAAATACATGTGGTTTTAAAAGGTAAGCGATTTGAACTATAACGGCTTGTTATGTGTTAATAAAGAACTTGAAGTATTTGAGATTTTTGAATCATTTGAAAGAAGAAGTAATACTTGGTTTTGAAAAACTTAAGAGTTATACTAGCTTTATGGGAAGTTAGGTATATGGCTTAAGAATGTTTCTTGATTTGAATCGAATGTGTATCGACAAACCAACTGCGGCGTTAATAAGAAATGTTTTGATTAATTAAGTACTAATAAAACCGTGAAACCTCCATGCATAGAAGCTAAGATGAGACAAAATGATATTTCTAGATCATATTTCTTTGTGATAAGATTGTAATAAACAAGAATATCCTACTCACGTATAAGGCTTAGGTTTCTCAGTTGTTTAAAGGAGAATTATATTCTTAAATGAATAAGACTATGAACTACGAAACTTTTCTAAAATGAGAAACTTGAACATTGAAAATTAGGCAAACTTGAACATTGGAAAAGAATGTTGCTACTTGATTTTACAAGGAGAAGTAATTGATTTACTTTAAAAAGATAACCACTCTATTTTCATATACTATGGGTATTAAATAGCGTATCTTTTAAAGAGTTAATGTATGAAGTACTTTGGGGATAAAAACCGATCTTGTTAATCATATAGTAGAAAGTACCTTGTGTGAACAACTTGATTGTATTGGTTTGTGATAGCCTTGTGATACTTTCTTGATTGCTTTGATAAGTAAGCGTGTTAGGATGCTCGTGTGTTAGTATCTTGTGATGTTTGTGTAAAGGGGTTTCCGCCAGTTGTGCTTATTAACTATCGGTCGTTATGATAGTATTGTGGCATTAAATCTCTTGAGATGATTCAGGTTAAGGCCCTCCGATGCGGGGTAGACTCAGGCGGGTCGATGGACCTATGATTCGAGAATACCTCATGCAGGTCCCAGGGGCCTATGCGGAGCTACGAGAGTTCCAGGTTAGTGTGCGTCCTTTATGGGCATGCGGTCCATGTGGCCATGCGGATGCGAAGTCGGGGCGATGCCGGGTAGCTACCCTCGATGCGGGGAATACCTCATGCGGGCGATGAGATTGGCCTATCGCGGAGTGCGGGAAGTTCGAGGACTAGGCGCGCATTAGATCTTTGCGGGCAAGTGGCGGCTTTGATCATGTGACGATGCAGAGCGAGATCTTATGTCTGATTCATGACCTTGTTGATGCGTGGGTGTTAGTAGTCGGCTATGCCTTACGTACTTACCGTCGGTGTTATTATTATGCACAGGTGGGACACGGTGTTCATATGTGTTCCTTAGTGCTTTTATATCATAAAGCTATGATGAGGAAGGTATTCCACGGGCATGATTGATGTTGTGGGCGTGAGACCCATTGTTATATTTGAGTGATGACTTTGAGGCGTGAGTCACGACTTGATATATTTGCTTGTTTATTGTGAGCGTAGTTTTGTTATCATACATGTCTCCTGCTTTATATAGACTTCTATGATTCCATTTACAGTACTTATTTTCAGTTTCACTTACTTCCATTTGTTATGCGACCTCGCCCGAATTTGCGTTCATGCTGCGAGTAAAGTACACGATCATTGATCCTCGCTCTTAGGGTCACATTTCGGCATTTGGAAAGCTCGTTTCTCGGAGGCTTATCGATGGTATAGTCCACTGTTGTTGTAGGTGTTTACATTCGGGGTATGGCGGGGCCTGTCCGCCATTGTTGTCGTATCATTTCTTAGAGTGCATGAAATCTTGTTGTAGGCGGGGTTTGTAAAAAGGATTAAAGCTGTTCATGTTGAAAAAGTTGTTGTTTATATATATCTTGAAGGTAACCGTTTTTGTTGCTGTCTTTCTTATTTCATTGTTTATATACTGCGTTTCATGTATTTGTCTTTATGTTCGCTGATTTACTCACGATGTTGGATCAAGGTGCCGGGGTAAGGCACGATCCACGGGCCGGAATCGGTCGTGACAAAAGTGGTATCGAGCGGTTAATCCTCGGAAAGTGTCTACTGACCGTATCGATGAAGTCTTGATTATCGATTGTGTTGTGCACCACCAATGTCCCGAGGAGGCTATAGGATATTTTAGGATTGGTTTCTATTCTTCTCACTCACGAGATCGTGCCGTAGAGGTGGGTTGTAAGTGGACCCTCTAACGTATTTCTTTCCGTTGCCGTTCTGCCTCCGCGTAGGCGGCAACCCGAGAGGCAAAGGCGTAGGAGGCTGAGTAAAGTCTGAGAGGGTTGCGTGGGCGCAGCCCAAACATCACACAGGGTGGTGCCGTTCGGGGAGTTTTGCGGCGTCGCTGCCCAACAGAGTTTATACGCGGCGGCGGTTCCTACTGCGGCCATGGCATTTGAACGCCAGTTCCACGGCGGGAAACAGAATTTAGATTGCAAAGCGACACATTTACTCGCTATAGATTTGGCTACCCGAGAGTATCCCGATGTACCGCGAGTCTTGAGGACTATCTAAAAGAGGGTTGTGCAAGAGTAATTCTTCAGTTGGGCTTGAGCATGGCACGTATGCGGGCTTATCTTGCGTGGCCGAAGCGTAGAGATCGGCGGGTTAAGCGAAGGGCGAGAGGAGGGCGAGCGTGAGTCCTTTGGTAAATTTCGGCGAGTCGCCTCACGCGGTGATATGCACCTCGCCGGTGCAGTGGTCTTCCGCGGATATCGGGATGTTCGGAGTATCTGCAGGAGTTGGTCGAACTCCGGGGCTTAGGTTCGGATGTGTGACGTCATCCGGGAATGTCGTCTTTTAGTTAGTACTTGTTGTACTACGGCCGTCGGTCTGATGTCGATAGAGTGTCGCGTAGGAGGACTTAGCCCAGGATCGGTGGGTAGTTCGTCATCTTCCTAGCTATGCGCCTGCAGGCGAGGTTTGATTAGAACGACTAAGGGGAGTGAAGCAGTAGATATAGATATATCTTTAACCCTCTAGAGATCAGTATGTGTGATAAGGTGAGTATACCTTAAGTGCTATGTTATGATAGCGGTGTGTTAGTTGTGTTTAGAAATCATGGTGGGTTAGCAGGTAAGATTTTGGGGGATAGAGAAGGTGTGAGCCTTAGAATGTTTCACGTAAAGACCTTAGAGATAAGGCCATCTCGGGTAAAGGTGTAGTGTTATGTTTGATCCTTATAGGAGTGCATAGTGCACGTGAGCTATGTTTTGTGGGATAAGTCCCTAGTAGTGTGGAATGAAAGGGGGTAGTTGAGCTAAGAAGACCGCTAGGTTTTTCGTAACGTGATTAGTGAGAGTTTTCCCTCGGGGAGCTAGTATTGTGCGCGTTGCGGGTCAACCTGCGGTAGGTTTGGTGGTGGGGTCAGGTTGTGGTGGTCCCGCCTTGTGTTAGGGTTGTGAGGTGTTAGGCCCGAGTTTAGTAACCAGCGTCTGAACTTCGTGGATGCGTTCGACCGATGGTCGGTAGATGGGAGCAGCCCGTCGTGTTCTTGATCGGAACCGTTTACTGCATTGTGTTGAGTTATCGAGAAAGGTTGTAAGGCTGCAGGGTGCCTACGCTTCACCTTATGTCGACAGTGAAGCCCGAGTTGTAGCTATTTTCGTTTTCTAAAGTTTTACAGGCGGGGTTAAGAACTCGGATGAGTCTACGAATCGCATTCGCCTCGGGCGATGTGTGGATTTGGGGGTAGTCGTGAGATTGTTGTCTCTGTGGAGAGTGTTTAAGCTACCATTTCGGTGTTCGGATGTTGCCTTTTGAAGCCTTGTAGGGCGGAAGTGTAAATTGCCGGTCGATTGGTTCGATGTTGGCAAGGTTCGATTAGTTGGTTGAGCTTGTTCCGGTGACGTGGAAAGTAAAGCTTGTCTAGAAGAGGTTCGGCGGCTCGGAGAAATCGTCTGGATGTCGGCGGCGGCTTAGAGTTGAGTTGTGGTCGGTCTTCTTGAGCGTACCACCCGGTTAGGGTGTGGAGTTTTGGAAGCGCGGAAAACTTAGCGGGTTACTTTGGGCGCTTGAGTTCATGTGAAGAATAGGCGGGTTGCTGTATATTGCAATTAGTCCGACTTAGGAGGCGATGCGTCGATCTTCGTATTGATATGATCGGGAAAGTATCGGAGATCCATCCAGTGTTCCCGTTAATGATGACCACGTTAGGGATAGTAACCCGAGTTTTGGAAAGCGAAGCCGTGTCGGAATGTAGTAAGAGTTCAGTGTCGACCTCCTCGGGATCGCGTACGGCCGGTACCATTTGTTGGGTCGTAGGGTGACACGAACCTCGCGGCAAAGTGACAAAAGTGGTATCGATGGTATCGCGAGCATAGATGTGATCATTTTCTTTTTGTGTAAAGTAGGTGCAGGAAGTATATTTTAGACCCCGGTGAGAGGTGTTATGGTGATGTTAGAGGTGTTTCCTCGTGGACTTGGATGTAAGCTTTTGCGCAAGTTGTTTACGTGGCCATGTGTGGCAAGGATTGTTCTGTAAGTATAGTAGTGAAGACTATCTTGGCGCGTTTGTTTTGAGACTTAGAAAGAACATTGGAACGAATGTTTCTAAGGAGGGAGAATGTTATACCCGTATTTCCCAGAAGTATGCGTGGGGCGTGCGTGAAAATTTGAAACTTGTATTAAGGCTTGGCGAATTAATTTTGTTCACAACACCGTTTAGAGTCGTTTTTCGGCGAAGCGTTTTCCACGGCTTTCGTAGGGGAATTTCCGGCTATGTCATTTTAATTTTTGCGGATTTTTAGAGAGGCGAAACATTTTGGACCAACGGGAGGCGACACTTGTCACCTCCAATTGATGGATGTGAGGCGTTATTGTGGCCGATTGGAATGGCTTTAGTTGGTAGGATATTTGTGTGTTAGTTGGTTAAGGGGCCTTGGCAAGATCTTGGCCTACACTTCTTACTTGGCAAGATCTTGGCCATTGGTTGGCCGTTGGTTGGCTATAAATACCACCTATGTTGAAGACTTTCTTCATCCTAAAATCTTCTAAGTGTTAAATCCCTCCTCTCCCTTCTTGTGGTTCTCGTCCAAAGCCTTCCCCTCCCCCTTGGCGAGAGTTTCCCACAGTGGGAGTAGTAGAGGGTATCACCACTCCTTGGGTCTTTGGTACATTTTTAGTGGGAGTACCCCCTCTTGGTAGAAATACTCTCAAAGTATTGTTATAATGCCCAAATTACCTTAGCCATATACCTTGTTGTATTCAGGCTATACACATCTGAAAAGCCAGAAATACTATTATACTTATCAGGTCTGCCAAACCAAACCCTAAGGAAACTCTCCGTGGTTAGTTGGAGTAGTATGTAGAAGTTGGTTAGAACTTCTAAGGGTAGTTTAGTGCGGGTTAGGCGTGAGTTGGAGCTAAGCGATTGCCCGGGATCGACTTTATACTTGGATAATTATGGGCTTATCGAGGTAAATATCTTGTCCTCTATTGTAATTGGAAATTACATGTTGTTAGAATATATAGTTGAAGTATACTATATATAGAAGCGAGCGTAGTTATCGGCAATGTCTTTTGACTTAAGCTGAATAATACTTACAGCAATGTCTTGCGACTTAAGCTGAATTTAAATATCTTGTTGTAATTACATAGAGTGTATTCGGAGACTTGTGTAGTAGTGCAGTGGAGTAAATTGTACCAGTTAGGGTTAGGCGTATAACCCCACTGGTTGGCTTGGTAGCGGCCTCGATGAAGAGGAGATTTACTGTTGTTGCGGGAAAGAGGTCT
Organism: Przewalskia tangutica; assembly: GCA_029844215.1. Lineage (NCBI taxonomy): Eukaryota > Viridiplantae > Streptophyta > Magnoliopsida > Solanales > Solanaceae > Przewalskia > Przewalskia tangutica. Next base: position 68,834,533 of record CM056728.1, read on the forward strand.
TTGCCGAATTTTTACGTAGAATGTTCTCGAAGGGATCTAAATGTTAATAAGCGCCTTGTGGCCTTATAGGTTGAAGTACTACGTGTGGTGCGATCTACGTGGCTTAGGAGTAGCCGCGGTTGGAAGTACTTGGGCGTTTTGCTGTTAGTCGATACTCGTCGCGAGGTATGTGAACCTCTTCCTATTTCTTCTAGCATGATATGTGTGAACTATGTAGTGCGGTGAGCGTCATGTGCTAAATGTATTTGATTGGTGTAAAACATAAAGTGTTATAACGGCTTTATGGAAAGTTGGTTATAACGACTTTATGTTGGTTAGAAAATACATGTGGTTTTAAAAGGTAAGCGATTTGAACTATAAGCGGCTTGTTATGTGTTAATAAAGAACTTGAAGTATTTGAGAGATTTTGAATCATTTTGAAAGAAGAAGTAATACTTGGTTTTTGAAAAACTTAAGAGTTATACTAGCTTTATGGGAAGTTAGGTATAACGGCTTAAGAATGTTTTACTGATTTCGGAAATCAGAATGTGTATCGACAAACCCTTTGCAGCGTTAATAAAGGAAATGTTTTGACTAATTAAGTACTAATAAAACCAGTGAAACCTCCATCTGCATAGAAGCTAAGATGAGACAAAATGATATTTCCTAGATCATGCATTTCTTTGTGATAAGATTGTAATAAACAAGAATATCCTACTCACATATAAGGCTTAGGTTTCTCAGATTGTTAAAGGAGAATTATATTCTTAAATGAATAAGACTATGAACTACGAAACTTTTCTAAAATGAGAAACTTGAACATTGGAAATTAGGCAAACTTGAACATTGGAAAAGAATGTTGCTACTTGATTTTACAAGGAGAAGTAATTGATTTACTTTAAAAAGATAATCACTCTATTTTCATATACTATGGGTATTGCGAAGTAACGTATCTTTTAAAGAGTTAATGTATGAAGTACTTTGGGGATAAAAAACCCGATCTTGTTAATCATATAGTAGAAAGTACCTTGTGTGAACAACTTGATTGTATTGTTTTGTGATAGCCTTGTAATACTTTCTTGATTGCTTTGATAAGTAAACGTGTTAGGATGCTACGTGTGTTAGTATCTTGTGATGTTTGTGTAAAGGGGTTTCCCTTGATTGTGCTTATTAACTATCAGTCGTTATGATAGTATTGTGGCATTAAATCTCTTGAGATGATTAGGGGTTAAGCGCCCTCCGATGCGGGAGTAGACTCGAGCGGGTCGATGGACACATGATTCGAGAATACCTCGTGCGAGTCCCGAGGGCCTATCGCGGGCTCACGAGAGTTCCAGGTTAGTGTGCGTCCTTTATGGGCATGCGGTCCATGTGGCCATGCGGTGCGAAGTCGGGGCGATCTTAGGGAGTAGCTACCCGCGATGCGGGGAATACCTGCATGCGGGCGATGAGATTGGCCTATGCGGAGTGCGGGAAGTTCGGGACTAGGCGCGGCATTAGATCTGCGGGCAAGTGGCGGCTTTGATCATGTGGCGGTCAAGCGGATCTTATAATCTGATTCATGACCTTGTTGGTACTGTGGGTGGTAGTAGTCGGCTAGGCCTTCGTACTTCCCCTGTACGGTGTTATTATGGCACAGGTGGGACCTGGTGTTCATATGTGTTCCTTGGTGCTTTTATATCATAAACTGCCGGCAGTGAGGAAGGTATTCCACGGGCATGATTGATGTTGTGGCGTGAGACCCATTGTTATATTTGAGTGATGACTTTGAGGCGTGAGTCACGACTTGATATATTTGCTTGTTTATTGTGAGCGTAGTTTTGTTATCATCATGTCTCTGCTTTATATAGACTTCTATGATTCCATTTCTGATGCTTATTTTGATTTCACATACTAAATTTGTTATGCGACCTCCTTGAGTGCGTTCACCGCGAGTAAAGTACACGATCATTGATCCTCGCTCTTAGGAGTCCTGATTCGGCATTTGGGAAAGCTCCGTTTCTCGGGAGGCTTATCGATGGTATAGTCCACTGTTGTTGTAGGTGTTTACATTCGAGGTATGGCGGGGCCACTGTCGCCATTGTTATCGTATCATTTCTTAAGTGCAGTAATCTTGTTGTGGCGGGGTTTTGTAAAAGGATTAAAGCTGTTCATGTTGAAAAAGTTGTTGTTTATATATATCTTTGAAGGTAACCGTTTTGGATTGCTTTGTCTTCTTATTTCATTGTTTATATACTGTCATTTCATGTGTTGTCTTTATGTTCATTGATTTACTCGATGTTGGATCAGGGGTGCGGTGTTATACCGTATTTCGAGTATGCGTGGGGCGTGCGTAGAAAATTTGAACTTGAGAATTAGGCGGCGAATTAACTTTGTTCGCACCGAATTAGTCGTTTTTGGAGCGTTTCCATGACTTCGTGAGGAATTTCGAATATGTCATTTTTAATTTTTGCAGATTTTTAGAGACGAAACATTTTGGACCAACAAAGAGGCGACACTTGTCACCTCTCATTGGAACACCTTGGGCGGAAATGTGGTGGCGAAAGTGTGGTGCAAATGGTCAAGGGTTGGTAGGATATTTTGTGTGCAAGTTGGCTAGGTACACATGGGTGAATCTTGGCCTACACTTGCCTAACACTTGGTGTAATCTTGGCCCATTGGTTGGCTTTCACTTGACTATAAATACCCGCCCTTTGATGAACTTATTCATCCACAGATTTGCCTAAGTCTTGAAAACTCTCCTTCTCCCTCACTTTGTGTTGAGTTCGGCCAAGAGGCCTCCTCTCCTAGAGGCCTTGGCCAGAGGTACACCCCCTCCTAGTTGTGTGGCGTGGGTACCCACTGCTAGTTGCTTTCGTATAATACCCACTCTTTTGGTAGAATACTCTCAAAGTATTGTTATAATGCCCAATTACCTTAGCCTATACCTTGTAGTATTCTAAGGTTATACTTGTACAAAAAGCCCCGAGAAATACTATTATACTTCCCGTCGGTCCACAAAGCAAAACCCTAGAAATCTCCATAGTCAGTTGGAGTATTGTGTAGAAGTTGGTTAGAAGCTTCTAAGGGTGGTTTAAATGGGTTGGGCGCTCGGAGTTGGAGCTAAGCGATTGCCGGGATCGACTTTAAGCTAGGATAATTATGGGCTTATCGAGGTAATTATCTTGTCCTCTATTGTAATTGGAAATTACATAATTGTGAATATATAGTTGAAGTATACTATATAATGGAGCTGAGCGTAGTTATCGGCAATGTCTTTTGACTTAAGCTGAATAATACTTACGGCAATGTCTTGCGACTTAAGCTGAATTTAAAGAAAATCTTGACTGTAATTACATGGGGTTGTATTGATGAGCTTGTGTAGTAGTCTGAGTGAGTAGAATTGTACCGTTTGGGTTAGATATATAACCCCTCAGTTGGCTTGGTAGCGGCCTCGATAGAGAGGAGATTTACGTTGTGTGAGGAAGTCTTCTTGAATTTTACGTAGAATGTTCTCTGAAGAGACCTAATGTTAATAAAGCGCCTTGTGGCCTTATAGGTTGAAGTACTACGTGGTGCGATCGTGGCTTAAGGAGTAGCCGAGTTGGAAGTACTTGGGCGTTTTGCTATTAGTCGATACTCGTCGCGAGGTATGTGAACCTCTTCCTATCTCTTCTAGCATGATATGTAGAACTATGTGAATGCGCGAAGCATATGTGCTAAATGTATTTGATTGATGTAAAACATAAAGTGTTATAACGGCTTTATGGGAGGTTGGTTATAATAGCTTTATGTGGATAAGCACATACTTTGTGGTTTTTAAAAGGTAACTGATTTGAATAATAATTGGCTTGATATGTGTTAATAAAGTACCTGAAGCATTTCAAAAGATTTATGAATCGTTTTGAAAGAATGAGTATTACTTGGTTTTGAAAGCTTAAGAGTTATACTAGCTTTATGGGAAGTTAGGTATAACGGCTTAAGAATGTTTTCTTGATTTGGAAATCGAATATGTATCGACAGGACCACCCGTTAATAAAGGAAAATGTATTAAATAATGATGAATTGTATTAAAACCGGTAAACCTCCATCTGCATAGAAACTAAGATGAGACAAAATGATATACATTTTTCTAGATCATGGTCATTGTAATAAGAATGTTGTAAACAAGAATAACCTACTCTCACGTGAGACATATATTACTCGATTGTTCTAAAAGGAATCAAGTGATTAAGTTTATGAACTATGAAACCATTTGAAAATGAGAAGCTTGATAATTGAAACTAGCAAGCGGAACTTAGGAAAGAATGTTGTTACTTGATTTTGAAAAGGAATGTGGGTTGAGTCATTCTAATCTACGGAATTGTCCGGGTGACTTTTATAAAAGTAATGGATCTCTTTAAAAGAACTTAACGTATGTAGTACTTTGGGGTTAAAACGGACTTTGGCATAAAATGAAAGTACTTGAGTTGTGTATAACTTGCTATGTTTGTTGTTGTGTAACTTGCTTATGCATGTTGTTGTGTAACTTGCTTATGCATGTTGTTGTGAAACTTGCCTATGCTTATTGTGATAGCCTTTGTTGTGCAAGGAATGTATCTCGCTCGACTCTTCCAGGTTCATCCGAATGTATCTCGCTCGACTCTGGGTTCATCCAGAATGTATCTCACTTGATTACGGTTCATCAGGAATGTATCTCACTTGATTAGGTTCATCAGAATGTATCTCACTCGACTAGGTTCATCCAGGAATGTATCTCACTTGATTACCGGTTCATCAGAGATGTATCTCGCTCGATTCAGGGTTCATCAGGGAATGTATTTCACTTGACTACGGTTCATCCGGAATGTGTTCACTCGACACGGTTCATCAGAATGTATTCACTTGACTCTGGGTTCATTCGGGAATGTATTTCACTAAACTCACGGCTCATCCGAATGTATTCCCTTTCGACTTGGCATGGCTGCTTTTATGTGTAGGCGTAGTTTGGTTATCATCGTGTCTCACACTTTATATAGACCATTATGATTTCATTCGATTATTTATATTTTAGCTTCACATACTGCATTACATTGTCTTGCGGCCTCCGGGGCTGCGTTCATCCGCGAGTTGAGGTACACGATCGTTGATCCTAGCTCTGGTCGCGATTCGGCGTTTGGGAAACTCCGTTTCTCGGAGGCTTATCGGTGGTATAGTCCTGTCGTAGTAGTGTTTACATTCGGGGGTTTGGCGGGGCCACTGTCCGCCATTGTTATTAAATATCATTCTTAAGTGCATGTAATCTTGTTGTGGGCGGGGTTTGTAAAAAGTTAAAGCATTACATGTTAAAGTTGTCATTTATATATATGTAGAAAGGCAAGTTTTCTCGGATTACGTTGTACTTCATTTGTTTCATGTATGTGTTTTATATTCCAGTGATTACTCGATGTTGTATCACTAGGGTGCGGGTGAGCACGATCCGGGCGAGGCAGGTCGTGACAAAAGTGAGTATCAGGCGGTTAATCCTCGGAAAGTGTCTACGAGCCAGTATCAGTGAAGTCTTGATTATCGGTGTGTTGTGCACCACATCAATAATCGGAGGCTATAGGATATTTAGGATTGGTTTCTATTCTTCTCACTCACTGAGATCGTGCCTTAGAGCTGTGTTGTAAGTTGGACCCTGCAGCGAAATTCTTTCCACTTGCTCGTTATGCCTCCGCGTAGAGTCAAGCCGGGCCGGGAGGGCAAGGCGCGTAGGAGGCTGCGAGTAGAGTTAGAAGTCGCGAGGGCTCGAGCCTGAATCATTACCTAGGGTAGTGCTTCACTCGGGAGTTCTGCGGCGTCACTAGCCCAGTGATTTATGCACGGCGATTCTCTGCGCCATGATATTTGAACCTTGATTCGCGGCGGAAACGAAGTATAGAGTATACCGATGTCTGCAAATCTTGATGACTATACTAAGAAGGAGTTGTGCAAAGTAATTCTTGATTGAAGCTTGAGCATGGCACGTAGTCGGGCTTATGCGCGACAGAAAGCGTGAGATCGCCAGGTTAACAAAGGGCGAGAAGAGGCGGGCGTGAGTCGCTTTAGTAACTTTCAAAGCGATCGCCTCACCGCGAATTAGATATGCACCTCGCCCGGTGCAGTGGTCTTACGGATATCGGGGCGTTCGGGTATCGAGGAGTTGGTCGAACTCGGGGCTTCCGATGTGGCCGAGGCGTCATCGGGAATGTCGTCTTTTAGTTGTGCTTGTTGTACCTACGGCCGTCGAAGTCAGATGTCGATAAAGTGTCGCTTGTAGGAGGACTTAGCCTTGAGATCGGTGGGTAGTTAGTCATCTTCCCTGCTATCGCCTCTAGGGGGTTTGATTAGAGCGACTAGGGAGTAGGCGATGAATATAGATATATCTTTAACCTCTACAGAGATCATTAGGTGTGATAAGGTGAGTATACCTTAAGTGCTATGTTCGATAGCGGTGTGTTAGTTGTGTTTAGAAATCATGGTGGGTTAGCAGGAGTAAGATTTTGGGGGATAGATAAGGTGTGAGCCTTAGAATGTTTCACGTAAAGACCTTAGAGGTAAGGCGTCTCGAGTAAAGGTGTAGTGTTATGTTTGATCCTTATCGGAGTGCATAGTGCCGTGAGTTATGTTTGGGATAGGTCACTAGTAAGTGTGGAATGAAGGGGGTAGTTGAGCTAAGACCGCTAGGTTTAGTAGCGTGATTAGTGAGGCGTTGGGATCGGGAACTAGTGTTGTGCTGGATTGGGTCGGATTGAGGCCATGATGCGGAGTCAACCGGCGCACAGTGGTGGGTCAGTTTGTGGTGGTCACTTGTGGTAGAATCACGAGGTGTTAGGCCCAAGTTTAGTTAACGTCTGAGTTCGTGGATGCGTTACCGACCGATGGTCGGGCCGATGGGGAGCAGCCCATCGTGTTCTTCGGGGCCAGTTTACTCGATTGTGTTGAGTTATACGAAGGTTGTAAAGGCGGCAGGTGCCTACCTTCGCCTTATGACAGATGGAGCCAGTGCATTGTTTTTGTTTACGGAAGTTTTTACCAAGTGGTGTTAAGAACTCGGGTGAGTCTCGAGTCGCATTTGCCCAGGGCAGTGTTTGGATTTCGAGGATAGTTGTAGGATTGTTATCTCGTGGAAGTAGCGTTTAAGCTACCATTTTAGTGTTCGGATGTCGCCTTATGAAGCCTTGTAGGGCGGAAGTGTAAGTTGCCGGTCGATTGGTTCGATGTTGGCAAGAGTTGAGATAGTTAGTTCGAGCTTGTTCGGTATTTGTGGATAGTGAAGCTTGTCTAGAAGAGGTTAAGCGGCTCGAGAGATATTGTAATGCGGATAATCGGCGCCAGCTTGAGTTCGAGTGAGGTCGGTCTTCTTGAAAGTACCACCGAGTTGGGTGTGGCGAGTTTGGAATCTGAGGAACTTAGTAGAGTTACTTTGGGCCCTTTTTGAGTTAATATGGAGAATAGGCGGTTGCCTATGTTAGCATTTGCCGTCCGAGCTTAGGAGCGGGGCGTCGATCTTTCGTATTGTTATGATTCGGGAAAGTATCGAAGATCCATCCGAATGTTCCAGTTAATGATGACCACGTTAGATAGTAACCGAGTTTTGGAAAGCCCAGATGATGTCGAAATATGGTAAGAGTTCGGTGTGCGTCGGCCTCGAGGATCGCGTGGCCCGTACCATTTGTTGGGTCGCGGAGTGAACCTCGCGGCAAAGTGACAAAAGTGCTTTATGATGTTAGAGTGTTTCTCGTGGACTTGGATATAAATAGTTTGCGTGATTGTATCTGCAGTGGCCATTGTGGCGGGATTGTTTACGTAAGTATGGTAGTGAAGACTATCTTTGGCGCACGTTTGTTTTGAGACTTAGAAGGAACATTAGACGAATGTTTCTAGGAAGGGAGAATGTTATACCCGTATTTCAGTATGTGCGTAAGGGCGTGCGTGAAAATTTGAACTTGAGAATTAGGCTAGCGAATTAACTGTTCACGACACGAATTAGTCGTTTTTAAATGAAAGCGTTTCCACAACTTTTCGTGGGGAATTTCGAGATATGTCATTTTTAATTTTTGCGGATTTTCGAGAGGCGAAACATTTGGACCAACAAGAAGCGACACTTGTCACACTCTCATTGGAGCATTTTACCCAGCGGAAATGTGGTGGCGAAAGTGTGGTGCAAATGGTCGAGGTTGGTAGGATATTTTGTGTGCAAATTGGCTAGGTACACGTGGGTGAATCTTGGCCACCACACTTGCCTAACACTGGTGTAATCATGGCCGTTGGTTGGCTTTCACTTGACTATAAATACCCACCGCTTTGATGAACTTATTCATCCACAAATTTGCCTAAGTCTTGAAAACTCTCCTTCTCCCTCCATTTGTGTTGAGTTCGGCGAGGCCTCCCCTCTCTAGAGGCCTTGGTAGAAGTGCACCCACTCTAGTTGTGTGGCCAGTAGGGTACCCACTAGCCTAGTTGCTTTAGTATAATACCCCTCTTTTGGTAGAATACTCTCAAGAAGTATTGTTATAATGCCCCAATTACCTTAGCCTATACCTTGTAGTATTCTAAGGTTATACTTGTCTAAAAAGCCCGAAATACTATTATACTTCAGTCGTCCACAAAACCGAAACCAGAAATCTCATAGTCGTTTGGAGTATTGTGTAGAAGTTAGTTAGAACTTCTAAGGGTGGTTTAAGCGAGTTGGGCGCTCGGAGTTGGAGCTAGCGATTGCCGGGATCGGCTTTAAGGTAGGATAATTATGGCTTATCGGGGAAGTAATTATCTTGTCCCTCTGTTGTAATTGGAAATTACATAATTGCTTGAATATATAGTTGAGTATACTATATAATGGTAGAGCGTAGTTATCGGCAATGTCTTTTGACTTAAGCACGAATATACTTACGGCAATGTCTTGCGACTTAACTTTGAATTTAAAGAAAATCGTATTGTAATTACATAGGGTTGTATTCTGATGAGACTTGTGTAATAGTCTAGTGGGTAGAATTGTACCCGTTTGGGTTAGATATATAACCCACTTGGTTGAGAAAGCTTGGTAGCCGGCCTCGATAGAGGGAGATTTCTGACATTGCGGGGGGAAAGTCTTCTTGAATTTTACGTAGAATGTTACTGCGAAGAGACCTAATGTTAATAAGCCTTGTGGCCTTATAGGTTGAAGTACTACGTGTGATGCGATCTACGTGGCTTAAAAGTGGCCGACGAGTTGGAAGTACTTGAGCGTTTTGCTATTAGTCGATCGTCGCGGTATGTGAACCTCTTCCTATCTCTTCTAGCGTGATATGTGTGAACTATGTAGTGCGGTGAAGCGTCACGTGCTAAATGTATTTGATTGATGTAAAACATAAAGTGTTATAACGGCTTTATGGGAGGTTAGTTATAATAGCTTTATGTGGATAAGCACGTACTTTGTGGTTTTTTAAAGGTAAGCGATTTGAATAATAATTGGCTTGATATGTGTTAATAAAGAACTTGAAGCATTTCAAAAGATTTATGAATCGTTTTGAAAGAATGAGTATTACTTAGGTTTTGAAAGCTTAAGAGTTATACTAGCTTTATGGGAAGTTAGGTATAACGGCTTAAGAATGTTTCTTGATTTGAAATGGAATATGTATCGACAGGACAACTGCGAAGAGGCGTTAATAAAGGAAAATGTATTAAATAATGATGAATTGTATTAAAACCGTTAGAAACCTCCGTCTGCGTAAACTAAGATGAGACAAAATGATATACATTTTCTAGATCATGAACTGTAATAAGAATGTTGTAAACAAGAATAACCTACTCACGTGAGACATATATTACTCAATTGTTCTAAAAGAATCAAGTGATTAAGTTTATGAACTATATGGCTTGAAACCATTTGAAAATGAGAAGCTTGAGTAATTGAAACTAGGCAAAGCTGGAACTTAGGAAAAGAATGTTGTTACTTGATTTTGAAAAGAAAAGGAATGTGGGTTGGTCATTCTAATACTCTATGATGTGCTCCGGGTGACTTTTATAAAGTAATGGATCTCTTTAAAAGAACTTAGCGTATGTAGTACTTTGGGGTTAAACCGGACTTTGGCATAAAATGAAAGTACCTTGAGTTGTGTATAACTTGCCTATGTTTGTTGTTGTGTAACATGCTTATGCATGTTGTTGTGTAACTTGCTTATGCATGTTGTTGTAGAAACTTGCCTATGCTTATTGTGATAGCACTTTGTTGTGCAAGGAATGTATCTCGACTCGACCTCGACTACAGGTTCATCAGGAATGTATCTCGCTCGACCTATCAGGGTTCCATGTCCAAGGAAATGTATCTCGCCCGATTCTGGGGTTCATCGGGAATGTATCTCACTTGATTCACCAGAGTTCATCCGGAATGTATCTCCTTTCGACCTCTTACCAGGGATTCATCCAGGAATGTATCTCACTTGATTCTGGTTCATCAGGGAGATGTATCTCAGCTCGATTCTGGTTGCATTCCAAGGAATGTATTTCATGACTCTACCGGTTCGTCAGGGAATGTATTCACTCGATTACCCAGGTTCATCAGGGAATGTATTTCATGACTCACAGGTTCATTAGGGAATGTATTTCACTTTCGACTCTTACAGAAGCTCGTCCAGAATGTATTCCACTCTAGACTTGGCATGTTTAGCGCTTTTATGTTGTGAGCTGTAGTTTGGTTATCGCCCATGTCTCACCTTTGCTTATGAGACCATTATGATTTCATTTCTGATATTTATATTTTAGCTTCAGCATACTCGGTGCACGTTATCTTGACCTCCTTGAGGAGCTGCGTTCATCTTGCGCGAGTTGAGGTACACGCGATCGTTGATCCTGGCTCTCCGGGGAGTCCGCGGTTCCGAAGCGTTTGGGAAGCTCGCATGGGTTTCTCGGAGCTTACTCCGGTGGTATAGTCACCTGTCGTAGTAAGTGTTTTACACATTGAGGGAGTTTGGCGGGGCCTGTCCCAATACGCGTTGTTGCTCAGTATCATAGTCTTAGAAGTGCAGTAATCTTATTTGTAGGCGGGAGTTTGTAAAAAGTTCATTTATTCATGTTAAAAGTTGTCATTTATATATATCTTAGAAAGGCAAGTTTTTTCTTAGATTAAGTTTGTACTTCATTTTGTTTCATGTATATGTGTTTTATGTTCGGCCCGGTACTGCGATGTTGTAACATCACTAGGGTGCCGAGGGTAAGGCACCGATCCACGAACCCCGGGCAGGTCGTGACACCGGGGTAATGGCACGATCCGGGCCGGAATCGGGTCGTGACAGCCATAAGTACCACAGAATGTACAGAACCTCTTAGGCTCGGGAGTAGCATGCAAAAGATAAGCCTCAGGAAGGAGCAGGCTTCCCCAATATTATTTGAAATGTTGATCCTATGGTATTTGCGAGGGATCAATAGGCAATGTACCTCTGCACTGGCATGAGCGCAGCCCCAGAGGAGGTCGATCTGTGGCAAGTACGGTAGTATGCGGCCCGAAAATGCGCCGTAAATGAAATCATAATAGTCTATATATAAAGCGGAGCATGTATGATAACCAAACTCACGATTGCCTGGCGTATAGCGGTCATGCGAGTCGAGGACTGGCACGCCATCAAGTCATGCGCCAAATATAACAATGG
>CM056728.1:68846217-69080683 GCA_029844215.1 Przewalskia tangutica
CGCAGGAACTATCTCCACCATCGAATTGGGAGTCGGCAAGAAGTGATTCACGCCAAGATCCGAGGCACTATTTGTACGGGGTTCACGTGATATTTATACGTACCACAAGAGCCTCCAAGATATCTTCACCGCAGAGAGTAAATTACGGCGAGGCGGTGGTTAGAGTTGCTTAAGGATTACGATGTTGATATCCCGCACTCACCCGAAAGGCCAATGTCAGGCCGATGCCTTAGTCGTAGGTCGATGGAGCCTATCGATGCGCAATGCAGAGAGAGGAGGACATGGTTCGTGATTTGCATCGCCAGCGAGCTCGTGTCCGCTTGATTGATTCTCGATAGCAGCGTTAGAGTTCGCAGGTTGCCGAGTCTTCCATCGCCGGAGAGGTGAAGAGGCAACAGCTCGAGGATCCGTTTTGACACGTTATCGTGATACAGACTCTTCGCAGGCGCGGTCCTTTTGGTAGCACCACGGGGTGCTGGTTTGAGGCGTTGTGTGTTCCGGATGTTTCGTGACTTCGCAGCGAGTTCTCGGGGAAGCACACAACGACGTTACTCTATCCATCCGGTCGCACCAAGATGTACTCACGACCTTAGATCCGGTATCGTGGATGGCGAAGAGGGACGCTGCAGAGTTCGTGAGCTCGGTGCGTGTTGTCGCAGCGAAGGCAGAGCACCGCAGGCCCGTGGTTTGTTACGCACGATCGAGATCCCGACCGGAAGCGAGGTAATCAACATGGACTTTATCACAGGATTACCTCGCACTCGGAGGAGACATGATTCTATACGGGTTATCGTCGGCAGTCGATTTAAATCAGCCCACTTTCTTCCCGTCAGACGACTTTTTCTACCGGAGATTACGCCACTTTACATCCGAGGTCGCCGACCGCATGAGTCCCTATTTCGATCATATCGCATGCAGGAGCCCAATTTACGCTAACTTCGAGGTCCTTCCAGAGGTTTAGGACGAAAGTAGCCCGAGTACCGCATTTCATCCACAGACAGACGGACAGCAGAGCGCACTATCCGCACTTCGGTGATATGCCGCGAGCCCGTGTTATTGACTTCAGTAGTTGGGAGGATCATTTGCCTCTAGTTGAGTTCGCGTATAATAATAGCTACCACTCCAAGATTCGATGGCGCCTACGAGGCCTTGTATGGAGGAAGTGCATATCGCCCATAAAGTTGGTTCGATGTGGCGAGGTGCGCCTAAGTAGGACCGATTTGGTGCGCAGTAGTGGATAAGGCGGCTTATCCGAGAGCGGCTATCGACAGCTCGTAGTCGATGCGGTCGACGCAGATCATCGCCGTCAGATCCGGAGTTCGAGGTTCATGATTGGGTTTTCCTAGGTGTCACCCATAAGGCGGTGTGATGAGATTCGGAAGAAGGGAAACTCACCAAGGTACATCGGGCCGCTTCATTGTCCGCAGGTAGGCAAGGTTGCTCATGAGTTGATCTGCCGTCCGACCTGGAGGCGCATCCGTGTTTCATGTTTCTATGTTGCGAGATGTACGGATCCATCTAGAGTGCATCCGATTGACGATGTCCGGTGATCGGGGTTATCGATGAGAGATTCCCATACGATAGTCGATCGTCAAGTTAGGCTCGCGGACGGACGTGGCTTCCACAAAGTCTTGTGGCGAACGAGCTCGGAGGAGATGACGTGGGAAGCCGGGAGGACATGAGGCGTAAGTATCTCACCTATTCCCACACCTCCGTAATTCACTTTCCTACTTGTAAAATTTTCATTATCATTTATGCCTAAGTGTTGTTCCGCGTGTGTGGCTTTTGCAATCATAAGTTATGAAGAATCTTATCGTTAATCGTTTTGGGGAAGGAACATTCGACGAATGTTTCTAAGTGGGGAGAATGTTATACCGTATTTCCAGTATGTACGTAAGGGAATACGCATAAAAGTCTAGCCTTAAAGTTTAGGCACAAAACGCTTTTTCGGGCACAACTCACTAAAAGAATCGCTTTCCGACAAACGCTTTCACATCGTAGGTAAATTCCGCTATGCCATTTCTAATTTTTGCGGATTTTTCCGAGAGGCGAAACATTTTGGACCAACGGGAGGGCGACACTTGGCACCTCCAATGGTGGACTTGAATCGTCCATGGGACCAATTGGAGTAAAGATTGGCACGCTTGTGCTCTTGCACAAAGTCAAGGAGTTGGTAGGATATTTGTGTATAGTTAATCCTCACCCTACACTTGCCTTGCACTTGTCTTCATCTTGGCCATTGGTTGGCCAAGGCTTGAGCTATAAATACCCTCTTGTGATGAAGAGTTCTTCATCCACAAAAGCTTCCAAGTCTAAAAATCCTCCTCTCCTTTGTAGCCTTTTCGCCCAAACACCTCCCCTCCCTCCTGAAGGCCCTCGCCGAATACCCTCTAGCCTAAGTGGTTTGGCCGAGGCCCCCTAGCCTAGCCAAACCTACCCCCTCCCTTGGTAGAAAAGTTTCCTTCTAGTATTGTTATAATGCCCAAAATACTCTAGCCCAAATCCCTTAGTCCTTAGTAGAAGTTGTGAAGAACTTCTAAGGTTTCTGAGCTACCTGAGCGCATACAACTTAGAGCTAAACCTTGCTCAGCGACTTTATCTAGGATATTATTGGGCTTACCGAGGTAAATAATCCTAACCCTCTTTGTATTAGAGAATACCGTAGAAGTATAAGAATAAGTATTAAATACTTGAAGAATATTACAGATTAAATTGAACTGTTATCACGAAGAAGGGTTTAAAAGAAGAATAATTGAATCAGACTCACATAGGATCGCTTTCACAAGAGACTCATATAGCTCACGGGTAGGGTTGTACTGCCCACTTTCCGTAGAATTGTGAACCCTCCGCTAGAATGACCTTCGAGTAGTCCAGACTTTGATAGATGTACGTGACTATTATAGTCGATTCTCTCACGACATATTCAACTTGGCGAGGTTTTCAGAAGGTATGTGATTCTTCCTAAAGCATGATATTTTAAATATATATATAGTACTGTGACGCATACGTGTTAATCGAATAATAACTACTACGGTGTCTTTCGACTTAAGCCCGAATAATACTTACGAATGTCTTGCGACTTAAGCCCGAATAATAAAGATCTTAAAAAGTCTTTCAAAGGAATTATAACACGCTTTGAAAGAAGAAGAATAGTTGTTTTTAAAACACGAAGCTTAAGGGTTATACTAGCTTTATGGGAAGTTACGATATAACGCTTAAGTTTTATAAAATGGAACAGTTTACTTATGTGTTTATAAAAGACTTGTATTGATTTCTCAAAGGTATAATAAGATGGTTTGGTGAGTAGACATATCAGTGACCCTATGTGTTAGTATCTTGTAACGCTTGTGTAAAGAGGTCACTTACTTACGCTTATGTTGTTTGAACTATGTCGCTGTGTTAGTACTATATCACTTACCTCGAGACGATACCGGGGTTAGTCGCCTCCGACGCGGGTAGACTCAGCGCTGCAGGACCATGATTCGAGAATACCTACGCGGTCCGGGGCCTATGAGCTACGAGTTCCAGTTAGTACGCGGTTATGCCTCACGCGTTTTATGTGGCCATGCGGACAACGAGTCCGCGATTTACGCCGAGGAGTAGCTACCCTCGATGCGGGTTATACCTCACGCGCCCACGTGAGTGGCCTATGCGGACTCGAGTCGTGATTAGGCTTGCAGACGATGATGTGGGCGAGTGGCCTGCTTTCGATCATTCGGCTAGACAAGACCTATTACGCTTTACCTATTGTTGCTCTTGTTTGTGATGCGCACTATGCGGTTTCTCGTTGTTTCACATATTTGTAAATCGTTTTAAAATGATATGTTTTCATTTAAGTACTTTACAGCTTTCACATACTTAGTACTTGTATCGACTCTCCTTCGGGGCTGCGTCACGCCTTGAGGTAGGGCAGCAGTGCTAGATCCGAATCTTAGGATATCTTTGCATTGGTGCCGTGAGCTCCATCTTCTCCGGAGGCTCTACTTTTTGGTATGATCTCCCTGTATTGTAGATAGTTTTGTACAGTCAGGGTATGGCGGGGCCCTGTCCCGCCATAGTTGTATATTTCCTTAGAGGTCTGTAGCCATGTTGTACAGTGTCGGATGTAACTGCTAAACCTTGTTTATATATATATGCCGAAAGGCGACGTTTGTTCACATAAACTGTGTCTTATTTTATAAACTGTTTCATGTCTTGTTTTATATATTCCGCTGATTACTCTGATGTATGACTACTTGGGTGCCCTTAAGGCACTACCACTGCCGGAATGGGTCGTGACAGGGGTACTATTCTTAATGGTTACCTTATTCACTTCCTCGTAATCAACACACATACGCAGCTGCCCCATCCTTCTTCTTCACGAACAACACCAGCGCTCTGGAGATACACTAGGCCCGATAAAGCCTTTTCCAGAAATCTTTCACCGGTCCTTCACCTCCTCAACTCAAGAAAGCATTCACGTGATGGCGGAATGGAAATAGGTCGAAAGTGTCCGCAACGTGTCAATACAAAACTCAATCTCCTCTCAGTGGGGATACCCAAGATCATCCGGGAACACATCCGAAACTCCCTAACCATCGTATCGATCAAGAACTGCACTCTCACCAGACAAATACCCAACCAGATGATAGATGTACCCTTTCTCGCACCATCTTCCTAGCCGAGGTAAGAAATAAACCTACCCCGGCGACGCCATTGTGTTGCCTTTCTACTCAATAACCGGCTCGCCAGAAATCGAACCGAACCAACTCGTCTTATACCAACGTTGGCATAACAAGAAGCCAACCACCCATACCCATAATGACATCAAAATCACATCTCCAATTTATCAAGTTCGCAAGCGGTCCGACGATCAGAATATAAACCTGACAACCTCTCAGACACTCGCCGATAACACCGATCTCCCATTGGCGTAGCTACCTCAAAAGGCTCTATCGACCGACTTATCCCGATTCTACCCGCACAAGAGGGGACACATAGACAAGGTAGAACCTGGATCTATCAAAGCATAAACGCCACGATGAAATCACTAATGTACCGTGACGACGCCGTGGAAGCCTCCCGATCCTAGCGGTGGCTAATGAATATATGCGCGTTGTGGACCGCTAGAATCGAACCACCACCACGACCTCTACCGCGCCCGGCCGTCCGCTGAGTACCCGCCTTCGGCCGCATAACCACGTAAGGAGAAGACCCAAAGAACAGATCCTGCCGGCCGCACTGCACCACCCATGCCGCTTCTAGACGGACAATCTTCTCTCAAATGGCCTCGCCGCCACACGAGTAACAAGCTCCGGCTCGCGACACTCGCCCGCGAAACCTACCGCATCGAGCATACCGAGGCGGGTGGTCCCGACGGTGACGATTCCTCGCCTCAAATCCCGATGTCCCGAGCCCTGAATCGCCTCGAATGACTGGCCGACGACTCTTGCCGTAAAAACCGGAAGGAGCACTCGCGGCCGAAAGTGGACTGGTTCGCCGAGGCCGCCCGCCTCAAATCGCCTCGAGACTCGATGTCCCGCCCTCGGGCTGGCCCAGTCAATCCGTCCTCCTCTCTCTATCCTCTATCCTCGCGTGATAGGCTGCATCCGGCGATGTCCATACCGGCCAAGAGCCACACCTAAGCATGCGGTAATCATATGACTGGCCAAGCCCATCACAAACGATGAACCCTATCCGCCATGTCGCCTACAATAGTATGATGTCCGCCAAGGAGTCAAACTCCAAGCTATACTCGATAGTCCTCCTTTCGCCTCAAGGTCAAGAATCTGCTACCCGGCTCTCTCATCTCGTGAGGCAAAAGTGATCCATGGGCCTCAGAACTCCTCCCAAACACCGGAAGAGCATCATCACCTCTCGAAAGCAACCACGACTCAAACCAGCCAACGCAATATCGCGCAACCCAGAAGAGGCTAGCGTAATGCATCAGATCCAAGCCCTAAGAACTCGCATGGTCCGTCAGAGTCGCCGAACGAACTCCTTCGATCCTCATCCGACCTCGAACCATAAAACTCGTGGACGACAACCTGTAAAATCCCTAATCCATGGCAAACCGTTCTAGGTGCACTCGCTCCTACGGCCGCCCGACTACTATATCGGGTCAATAATCGGACCGCCTCGTAGTCTCTATACTCGCACCGGCCGCGAATCGAGGCCTGCACGAACCTTCGAGCTACCGCCGCTCGCCTCTAACATCGCCGGCGTGGCTGAACTCGCCGACCCGCTACTACCTCGTATAGTCCAGGCTCGAGCCCGTAACCTCGAGTACCGCTAGCAGCCTCGCCGCCGCTTTGCCCTTCTCGGGCCCCGGTCATCTTCCGTGAGGCATATCTGTTTCATAAGACTAGGTCGAGAGGATTCAACCTAATAAGACAACTCATCGCACGATCTCGAGAGAGAAGAATGAAACTAATCCTAAATGTCCCGCCTCCCGATTATAGATGTGGTGCACAACACACCGATAATCAAGACTTACTAGACACCCGGCTCAGACACTTTCGAGGACTAATCGCTCGATACCACTTTTGTCACGACCGACCCGGTCGCGATCGTGCCCTACGGGCACTGTTCGTATACATCGAGAATAGCAATGAACATACACAACGTAAACACACGGTAACAATAAAACATCCCAAAGCCGAGCAAGGCCGCTTCCAATATATAACATAATCAAAAGTACAATTGTACAACATCGCCTACACCCAACCACTTATGTGAATACGCACTCTAGGAATAACAATTGTATGACAGTGGCCCCGCCATACCCCTGAATGTACATAATTCTACAACACCAGGGAAAAGACTGTACCAAAAGAGACAAGCCTCCGGATAAATGGAGCTTCTGACGTCTGATAAGTGATCCTAAGAATTAGGATCCACCACCTTCTTACCCTTTCCTGCGGCATGAACGCAGCCCCCGAGGAAGGGGGTCAGTACACAATATGTACTAAGTATGTAAAACTAGAAAGTACTGTAATTACAACATAAGTTTAAAACAAAGCCGAGACATGTATGATAACAAAATTACAAGACACAGGCCTTACTAACAATGAGTAAATCAAGGAATACGCACAACATCACAATAGAGACTCGATCAAATCATGGGTAGCGAACCCATAGAAACAGTGGTATAACGTCTTAGGTTCTTACCCTCATTTATACTCTTACCCAAGGTGGTATAACGTCTTGGGGGTTTGCCCCTCATTTATACTCTTACCCTGGATAAGGTAATAAAACAGGTGGTATAACGTCTTGGGGGTTTGCCCCTCATTTATACTCTTATCCTGGAGAAGGTGGTATAGCGTCTTGGGGGTTTACCCCTCACTTATACTCTTACCCTATCTCTACCGGCCGTCATACAATAAATAAGCAAGTTAAAAATCCCCCTAACTTCTTATTAGTCTTATTCGTCTACACTCTCATTTTAGTTTACTTAAGGCACTAATATGTTATAATAAATCCGAGAGTTTAACCCAAGTACTACGTACTTCCAACCTTTTAAAAAATGACTCATTTTCATATAGGACTTCCAAGATACTATAAACCGTAGTATCAAGTCAAAATTTCTTTTCAAGACAAGTCACAATACCTTTAAACATAAAGTTAGGTTTCTAAATCAAGTGACTCCTTTTATTATAAAACCTTAGGAAATTGATGCCTTAAAAACATCAAATTGCCTTTTCATTAAAATTAAGTCATTTTATCTTTCCATAAAGCAAACATAACCAACTCCCCATAAAGTCGTTACATTCGCTTTATACCTTAGCCATATACAATTTCCTATCCAAGGGACTTATACGTTTAAAACGGAACAAGTATCACATACTTTAAAACTCTTCAAGTCCCTTAACTTTAATAAAACATTAGACATCCTTAATACTTTCAAGAAGTGAGTTAATCTACTAACTCACCCGGCTTGGCTATTCATAAAACAAGTAAAGGATATCAAGGTCATGACGCTTACCGCACTATATAATGCATAACTAGTCATGCTCAAAAGATAGGAAAAGTTCTACATACCTCGGGTCAAACCACTTGCCAAGTACAAAGTCCCGCCTGTAGTATGTCAACCTATAATATTCACAATACGCCTATTAAAGCCTTTCTTCAAACGTAGAATATTATAAGTGTCAAGTCGCTAAATTCTACGAAAATCTGACAAAGACCTCCTTTGTTTTTACTAACTTTGCCACCTTTTTCAAGGCCGAATACAATAACCAAACACGCCACATTTAAGGCACAATCAAAGCAATTAATCAATAGGGGATTACACGCCTACTAGACGTGTAAAATTCCGCCCCACAACCGATAACAAACTAATACAACTACTAGTCCAATTTTCGGCCATAATGAATACAACAATACCAATTCTTATCCAATTTCCATTTCAATCCAAATTGGTAGCATAGCATGATATCAAGTCGCATTTGATTATAACTACCATAATCTTCAAGTAAGTGACATGCGACGATTTCTAATAAACGACCAATTAGTAATCCAATCTTCAAGTGGCTTGTTTAACATTTCAGATTTAAGCTACAAGCAATCCATAATACTTATAAACTTCAACATATCAACTTCATGCTAGCAACATGTAAAGCTAACAACAACAATATAAATATATAATCTTGTAACACTTTTAAAAGACAAGATTATACCTCAATGAAACTTAATCCAACTCCAATCCGAAGTCGCTCGTTAGTAGTTTAGAGCCTCTTCAAGACACTTCAATCCGCTTGTTGAGACCCTTAGAACAACACCAACAAATATCCTTCAAAACTCCAAACAAAACCTAGAAAGACAACTAGGTTTTCGTTTTGCGACTAACCCGTAAATTATCTTTTTCCAAGATTTTTCTATTGAGATATGTTTACAATACACTTAAGGACCTTGGTTTAAAGTGGGGAGCTAAATGGATCACAAACAAAGATTTTTCCTTTTTTCTCAATAGGAACCCGAGAGCTATGCTCTTTGTTCATCCAATTTTTGTGATATATGGCTAAGTGTTAAGCTCTATCTTGCTACTAGTAGTAATATATAGCACATTGGAGGGTCAAGATATAAACAAATGTGAGGCTTGGATGTAGTCTTATTAAATATCAAGACTAAAGTGGGTCCTTTGACTTAGTCAATTCTCTCATGCTACAAGTTGCAAGACTTAGTCATCCAAGACTATGGTCAATGACCATTTTGCCCATGCCTAATTCGACCAAGGCATCAATAAGGGGGGGTGACACGTGTCGCCCTCCCATTCGTCACAATAGTACGTTTTCCGACAATTTCATAATTCCGATAAATTTTTACAAGTCTCAAATCTTAACACTTGTGAGTTCTTACGTACGTTCATAAAACATGTCCTGCAAATACGGGGTGTAACAGTCGGTGCTGTTCGTGAAGAAAAAGGATGGGACGCTGCGTATGTGTGTTGATTACAGGCAGCTGATTAAGGTAACCATTAAGAATAGGTACCCCCTCCCCAGGATTGATGATTTGTTTGACCAGTTGCAGGGTGCGAGGTGTTTCTCCAAGATAGACCTGCGGTCTGGTTATCATCAGGTTCGAGTTCGAGAGGCAGATATCCCAAAGACTGCATTCAGGGCCCGGTATGGGCACTATGAGTTTAGGGTTATGACTTTCGGTTTGACCAACGCTCCAGCGGTATTTATGGATTTGATGAACCGGGTGTTCAAGCCATTTTTGGATACATTTGTGATAGTATTCATTGATGACATCCTGGTTTATTCGCGGACAGAGCAGGAGCATGCATCACTGAGACGGTACTTGGCGCCCTCCGAGCCGCAGCTATTCTCCAAGTTCTCCAAGCGTGAGTTTTGATTGGCCTCGGCATTCCCGGGAATATTATTGGGGCTGATGGTGTTCAGTGGATACGCAAAGATTGAGGCGATAAGTCTTGGCCGAGACCTACTACTCCGACCGAGGTACGCAGCTTTCAGATCAAGCGTTATTATCGTAGGTTTGTGGAGCAATTTGCTTCGATTTCAAAGACCGCTGACTAGTGACTCGAGCGCACCAAGTTCCATGGCCGATGAGGCTTGCGAAGGGTTTCCGATTCAAGGAAAGGTTGACTACAAAGACCGCTTACTCTTCCCGAGGGTTGACGCACGTGATATATTGTCATGCCTCGGGTATCGGGCTAGAGTGTGTTTTGATGCACGCAGCAAAGGTTATAGCCTATGCTTCCCGATTCTACGGAAGCATGAGAGGAATTACCCTACCCATGACTTAGAGTTGGCGCAGCTTATTCATGCCTCAAGATTTGGAGACATTATTTGTAAGGGGTTCATGGATGTTTATACAGACCACAAGAGCCTCCAGTATATCTTCAGACAGAGGGAGCTGAACTTGAGACAGAGACGGTGGTTAGAGTTGCTGAAAGACTATGATGTTGATATTATATACCATCCGTGGAAAGCCAACGTAGTTACTGATGCCTTGAGTCGTAGATTGATGGGGAGCCTGTCAGAGGTACAGCCTGAGAGACAGACATGGTCCGTCAGATCCACCAGCTAGCGAGCCTTGGGGTTCGATTGATCGATACCGACGATAGTGGGGTATGGGTTCGTGAGGTTGTCGAGTCTTCCATCATTGATGAGGTGAAGAGGCGACGCTGAGGACCCGGTGTTGGTACGATATCGAGACGCAGCCTCGGGAGGAGAAGAGTCTATTCGAGTACCGCTGATGCCGATTTGAGGGTTTGGCCAGGTGTGTTCCCGATGTGTCAGACTTCGCCAGATTCTCGTGAGAGGCACACAGTGCTCGTTATTCTATTCATTCGGGGTCGACCAAGATGTACCATGACCTCAGATGTTTGTATTGGTGGGATGGCCTGAAGAGGGACGTGGCAGGTTTTGTTGCACAGTGTTCTAATTGCCAGCAGGTCAAGGTCGAGCACCAGAGGCCCAATGATTATTGCGATTATCGAGATTCCGGCATGGAAGGGAGGTGATCAACATGGACTTTGTTACAGGTTACCTCGCACTCGGAAGTACGACTCCATTTGGTTATTGTTGTGATCGACGAAATCAGCCCATTTCCTTCCAGACGACGTTTACCGAGGACTATGCCAGATTGTACATCAGAGAGATTGTGAGGCTGCACGGTGTCCCGGTGTCGATTATATCCGATAGGGGAGCCCAGTTTACGGCTAACTTCTGGAGGTCTTTCCAGAAGGGTTTAGGGACACAGGTGAGTCTCAGTACAACATTCCATCCTCAGACTGACGGGCAGGCAGAGCGTACTATCCAGACACTTGAGGATATGCTGCGGGCCTGCGTGATTGATTTCAGGGGTAGCTGGGAGGATCATTTGCCTCTCGTGGAGTTTGCTTATAACAACAGCTACCATTCCAGTATACAGATGGCGCCATACGAGGCTTTATATGGGCGGAAATGCAGGTCGCCGATTGGTTGGTTCGACGTGGGCGAGGTACAGTTAGTTGGCCCAGACTTGGTTCAGCAGGCTGTGGATAAAGTAAAGCTTATCCAGGAGATCGCAGCGTAGTCGGCAGGTCATACGCGGATAATCGACGTCGGCATTTGGAGTTTCAGACGATTGGGTCTTCAAGGTGTCACCCATGGCGGTGTGATGAGATTCGAAGAAGGAAACTCAGCCAAGGTACATCGGGCCCTACCAGATCGTCGTAGAGTGGGCAAGGTTGCCTACGAGTTGATCTGCCATCGAGTTAGAGGCGTACATCCCGTCTTCCATGTTTCTATGTTGCGGAAGTGTATCGATCCAAATGAGTTTTCCTACTAGTGAGGTCCAGTGACAGAGGGTTATCGTATGAGGAGAGTCCCATAGCGATACTCGATCGCTGGTCGCGATCATGACCAAAGATGTAGCTTCCACAAAGTCCTGTGGAGGAATGATAATCGGGAGAGATGACTGGGAAGCGGAGAGGACATGTTGAGGAAGTATCCTCACTTATTTCCTATACCTTCAGTAATTCATCTTCCCTTACTTGTCGTTTTAATTGAAGTATTTCTTTGCTTAAATGCTATTATGTGGCCATGTGGCATTTTTGGTATGTCGGGGTTGTGAAAGGAAACTATGTCGCTAATTGACTCGAAAGAACATTCGGGACGAATGTTTCGAGGGAAGAATGTTACACCGTATTTACGTGACATATTTTAAGAACGTCGTAAGAACTCACAAGTGTTAAGATTTGAGACTTGTAAGAATTTATCTAATTATGAAATTGTCGAAACGCATTATTGTGACGAATGTGAGGCGACACGTGTCACCCCCTTATTGATGCCTTGGTCGAATCAGCATGGCTAAAATGGTCATTGACCATAGTCTTGGATGACTAAGTCTTGCAAGTAGCAAGCTTGATAATCTTGACTAAGTCAAAGGACCCACCAAGGCTTGATATTTGCTGAGCTTATCTAAACCACCCATTTGTTTAAATCATGACCCAACAATGTGAATTAAATTAAAACTAGTAGCAAGACAGAGCTAAACACTTATCCAATTATCACACAAAAATTGAAGAACCTTGAGCATAGCTTCTGTTCCTCTTGAGAAAAAAGAAAATCTTTGTTCCTTGTTCTTTTAGCTCCCACTTTAAACCAAGGTTCTTAAGTGTATTGTAAACATATCTCAATAGAAAAATCTTGGAAAAAGATAGTTTACGGGTTAGTCGCAAAACGAAAACCTAGTTGTCTTTCTAGGTTTTGTTTGGAGATTTGAAGGAAAATTGTTGGTGTTGTTCTAAGGGTCTCAACTAGCGGATTGAAGCGTCTTGAAGAGGCTCTAAGTTTCTAAGGAGCGACTTCGGATTTGGAATTGGATTAAGATTCGTTAAGGTATAATCTTGTCTTTTAAAAGTGTTACAAGATTATGTATTTATATTGTTGTTGTTAGCTTTACATGTTGCTAGCATGAAGTTGATATGTTGAAGTTTATGAGTATTATGGATTGCTTGTAGCTTAAATCCGAAATGTTATACAAGCCACTTGAAGATTGGATTACTAATTGGTCGTTATTAGAAATCGTCGCATGTACTTACTTGAAGATTATGGTAGTTATAATCAAATGCGACTTGATATCATGTTATGCTACCAATTTGGATTGAAATGGAAATTGGATAAGAATTGGTATTGTTGTATTCATTTTGGCCGAAATTGGACTAGTAGTTGTATTAGTTTGTTATCGTTGTGGGGCGGAATTTTACACGTCTAGTCGGCGTGTAATCCCCTATTGATTAATTGCTTTGATTGTGCCTTAAATGTGGCGTGTTTGGTTATTGTATTCGGCCTTGAAAAATGTGGCAAAGTTAGTAAAAACAAAGGAGGTGCTGTCCGATTTTCCGTAGAATTTAGCGACTTGACACTTATAATATTCTACGTTTGAAGAAAGGCTTTAATAGACGTATTGTGAATATTATAGGTTGACATACTACGGGCGGGACTTTGTACTTGGCAAGTGGTTTGACCCGCGAGGTAGAACTTTTCCTATCTTTTGAGCATGACTAGTTATGCGATATAGTACTAGACGTACAAGACCTTGATATCCTTTACTAGTTTTATGAATAGCCAAGCCGGGTGAGTTAGCAGATTAACTCACTTCTTGAAAGTATTAAGGATGTCTAATGTTTTATTAAAGTTAAGGGACTTGAAGAGTTTTAAAGTATGTGATACTTGTTCCGTTTTAAACGTATAAGTTCCTTGGATAGGAAATTGTATATGGCTAATGTATAAAGAGAATGTAACGACTTTATGGGGAGTTGGTTATGTTTGCTTTATGGAAAGATAAATGACTTAATTTTAATGAAAAGGCAATTTGATGTTTTAAGGCATCAATTGCCTAAGGTTTTATAATAAAAGGAGTCACTTGATTTAAAAACCTAACTTTATGTTTAAAGGTATTGTGACTTGCCTTGAAAAGTAATTTTGACTTGATACTACGGTTTATAGTATCTGGGAAGTTCTATATGAAAATGAGTCATTTTTCAAAGGTTGGAAGTACGTAGTACTTTGGGTTAAACTCCCGGATTTATTATAACATATTAGTGCCTTAAGTAAACTAAAATGAGAGTGTAGATGAATAAGACTAATAAGAAGTTAGGGGGATTTCTAACTTGCTTATTTATTGTATTGACGTAGAAATAGGGTAAGAGTATAAGTGAGGTAAACCCCAAGACGCTATACCACCTTCTCCGTGATAAGAGTATAAATGGCGGTAAACCCCAAGACGTTATACCACCGCTTTATTACCTTCTCCGTGATAAGAGTATAAATGAGGGTAAACCCCAAGACGTTATACCACCGCCTGTGGTAAGAGTATAAATGGCGGGTAAGAACCCTAAGACGTTATACCACTGTTTCTATGGGTTCGCTACCCATGATTTGATCGGAGTCTCTATTGTGATGTTGTATAATTCCCTTGATTTACTCTCATTGTTAGTAAGGCATCGTAATCGTAATTTTGTTATCATACACGTCTCCCGCTTTGTTTTAAACTTATGTTGTAATTACCGCACTTTCAGCTTTACATACTTAGTACATATTGTGTAATCGACCCCTTCCTGGGCCGCTCACGCCGCAGAAAGGGTAAGCAGTGGTGGATCCTCATACTTAGATCACTTATCGACGCCAAAAGCTCCATTTCTCCTGAGGCTTGTCTCTTTTAGTACGCTTCTTCCACGATGTTGTAGATTTATGTACATTCGTGGTATGGCGAGACCGTCGCCACGCTTGTTATTCCTGCAGGTCCGTATTCACATACGTGGTTGGGTGTAAGAAGCGATGTTGCATGCTTGTACTTTTGATTATGTTATATTATGGAAGCGCGCCTTATCGCTAGCCCGATGTTTTATTGTTACACGTGTTTATGTTGTGTATGTTCCGCCGCTATTCTCTCGATGTATACCAACAGGTGCCCGTAGGGCACCGCCGCGACCGGTCGGGTCGTGACACATGGACTATGCAGATGTTTATGGCCTCGAGACAGAGTCGAGGTTAGCTTTCTTACGCTACGCGATATCGCGTTGAACCGGTTTGAGTCGCTGAGCTGTCTAGAGGTGTGGGTGCTCTTCCAGCTATTTGGGATGAGTTCACAGAGGCCTTCCTTGATCACTTTTTGCCCCCTGAGATGAGGAGAGCCCGCGTGGATAGGTTCTTGACATTGAGGCAGAATAGGAGGACCATCAGAGAGTACAACCTGGGGTTTGACTCATTGGCCAGGTATGCGCTCACTATTGTGGCTGACATGGCGGACAGAGTGCACCTCTATGTGATGGGGCTAGACCGTTATATGGTTATTGCATGCCTGGGAGTTGTTACACCCCGGAATTTCAGGATATGTTTCTAAGAACGTACGTAAGAACTCAAATGTTAAGATTCGAGACGAGTAAGAATTTATCGGAATTATGGAAATGTCGGAAAATGAAATATTGCGACAAACGGGGGGGGCGACACGTGTCACCCCCCTTAATTGGTCTTGGACGAAAATACATGGTTAGGATGGTCATTTGACCATAATTTAAATGACCAAGTCTTGAAAGACAAATAGCTTGACATTGTTGACTAACTCAAATGCCACTTGGCTTGATCCTTGTGAAATGCATCCAAACCACACAAGTGTTCTAATCTTAACCCTCCATTTGGTTATATATTCATCCTACTAGTGCAAGATGACTTCTACACTTAGAAAAATTTAGAGAAAATTTTGTGTTCTTGAGAGGAGCTCTCGGGTTTGCCCTCCTTTGCAAGACAAAAATTTTCAATTGTTGTCCAATAATCTCCCCACTTTAAACCAAGGTACCTAAGGGTATTGTAAGTGTATCTCAATAGAAAAATCCCGGAAAAATGGTGTTTTCGTATTAGTCGCAAGGCGAAAACCTAAGGAGTTCTTCAATTTTGGAGTTGGAACTTGAAGAGAAGTTCTTCATAAGCTTCTAAGGGTTGCTTGGTGTGGATTGGAACGTCAAAAAGAGGAGCTAAAGTTGCTAAGGATCGACTTGTAGTCTTGGATCATATTTGGGCTAAATGAGGTATAATCTTCGTCTTACTTTTGTAATTGAAGATTCCATGTTATTATAAGTTAGAAATGATCATGTGATATGTGTTATGAAGTTTGATAAGTGTTATGGAATTTTAGGAGCTCAAAACCGAAATGACATGTTTAGCCTTTTGAAATTGAAATACAATTTTGGTCGTTAATTAGAATCGCCGATGTTACTTACTTGAAGATTATAGTAGTATAATCGATTGCGACTTGATATCATGTTATGCTAACAACTTGGATTGAAATGGAAATTGGATTAGAATTGATGTTATAGTACTTCAAGTTTGCCGAATTGGCCTAGTAGTTGTATTAGTTTGATATCGCTGGCGGAATTTACACGCCTAGTAGGCGTGTAATCCCCTATTGTTGATTTCATTGATTGGGCCTTAAATGTGGCGTGTTTGGTTATTGTATTCGCCTTGAAAAAGGTGGCAAAGTAAGTAGAAACAAAGGAGGTGTCATCCGATTTTCCGTAGAATTTAGAGACTTTACACTTATAATGTTCTACGTTTGAAGTAAGGCATTAATAGACGTACTATGGTCATTATAGGTTGACATACTACGTACGGCGAATTGGACTTAGCAAGTGGATTAAACCGAAGAGGTATGTGGAACTTTCTTATCTCTTGAGCATGAATAGGTTGTAAATGTATAGTACGGTAGACGTACAAGATTTTGACAATCTAGGTCCATTGGATATCCTTGGCTTATTTTAAGAATGTCCAAGTTGATTGAGTTAGGGAATTAACTCACTTGTTAAATATTAAGGATATCTTGGCTTTCAAAAGTTAAGAGACTTTAAGTGTGTTGAAAGTATTATTGATACTTGTTTTGTTGGAAAGTTTAAGTCTCTTGGTTATAAAGAAGTATGTAAGTTGCTAATGTATAAAGCTAGTATAACGGCTTTATGGGAAGTTGGTTATAATAGCTTTATGGAAAGTTAAAAAGAGTGGTTTACTCTAAGTAATTTTAAGTATGATAAATGACTTGTTTTAATGAAAGGCAATTTGATTTTAAGGCATCAAATGCCTAGGGTTTTATAAGAAAAGGAGTCACTTGATTTAGAAACCTAACTTTATTTCTAAAGGTATTGTGACTTGTCTTGAAACGTAATTGTGACTTGATACTATGGTTAATAGTATCTTGGAAGTGTTATACTAAAAAGAGTCATTTGTTTTAAAGAGTTGAAGTATGTAGTACTTGGGTTAAATTCCCGGATCTTTATAAAAGACATGTTAGTGCCTTAAGTAAACTAAAATGAGAGTGTATGTGAACAAGAATAATAAGAAGTTAGGGGATTCTTAACTTGCTTATATATTGTGTGATAAGCCGGTAGTGCTTATGTTATGTATGATAGCCGGTTTTGTGCTAGTGGTATATTATTCATTTCGGGGTCATTCCCCGGGTTTGTGGCATTTGCATATTCCGTGGATTTGCTACCCACGATGCGAGGAATACCTCACGCGAGTCCGCAAGCGGCTTACGCGGTGAAATAGTCCCACGCGGGCGGATATGACCTATGCGAGGAATACCTCACGCGAGTCCGTAAGGCGGCTTACGCGTGAAATAGTCCCATGCGAGGAATACCTCACGCGGTCCACGCGACCTATGCGGGTGAAATAGTCCCAGGTGTAGGATTGCTTAATGATACTGTGGGCGGGTGGTCCTGCTTTGATTGTGAGCTTCCTATTTTATATTGTAAGTATACTACTATTTACTCTCATTGTTAGTAAGGCAATCGTAATCGTTAATTGAGTTATCATACCGTCTCCGCTTTATTTTAGACTTATGATTTCATTACGATTTCGGCCACATATTTGGTACATGTCAGACCGACCTCTTCGGGCCGCGTTTACGCCACAGTAGAGTACAGTTGCCGATCCTCGCTCTTAGGATCACCGCTCACCGTTGAGATTCTCCTTTATTCCGGAGGCTTATCCCTGGTATTGTCGGTCGTTGTACATTCAGGGGTATGGCGGGCCCCTGTCCCGCCAGAGTTGATATTCTTAGAGGTCTGTAGTCACATTTGTGGATTGGGTTGTAAAGGAAAAAAGGTGTACTGTTCTATTACGTATATTTTACGGAAGGTGGCCTTATCAGCTAGCTCGTGGTTATTTTTATGTTTAAGCATTTTATATATTGTGTATGTTCGCCGCTATTCTCTCGATGTATCAAAGGGTGCCTGTGTAGGCACCGCGTCCGGTCGGGTCGTGAAAAAGTGGTATCAGAGCGCTTAGTCCTCGGAAAGTGTATACGCACTGTTCAGTAGAGTCTTGATTATCGCGTGTTGTGCACCACATCTATAATCGTGAGGTCACAGGACATTTAGGATTGGTTTCCATTCTTCTCACTCTAAGATCGCATGATAGAGCCGCTGGTTAGGGTCGCTCTCCTAACAAGTTATGTTGCCAGCCACGAGAAAGGCAAAGCGACCCGTAAAAGATTATGGATTGCGTATCCGTGTTGGTAATGTTTGAAGTATAGTTGGTATTGTGACATACAACTATACAGATTTATGTATGAGGTCGACGCTGTTGCCTAGAATGATTTTAGATTACCGTGACTTGGTAAGGACTAAAAATACCGGAAGGTATGATCGCTAAGGAACTCTCATCAAAGTTTTACGTGCTAATTTGAGATAATTAGGTGATGATGAGTTGTGAGAATGTAATGGACCCTTAAGAGGTTATAATTAAGGGACTTAAGGGAAGACTGTGTTAATAGGTTAAGCTACGTGGTATGAGTAAGAGAATGGTACGGGTGAGATCCGTATGGAGTAAGTATGGTTGTTGTGGACAAGACAAACACGATTATAGTTTATCGAGAAGTTTTTGTACCCGCTACGGGACCGATAAGTTAGGCTTGGAGCATGGAAATTGTGAGCCTAGGAATGTTGATAACCACCGAGACCTTAGATATATAAGGCCTTCTGCAGTAAAAGGTTAAGTCGCACCAATGGTAAGAGTTAAGTACGACGCCGAGTCGGGTTGAGGACTATTAAGGGTCGCCCGTAGCTTGAAATGGAATGGGATCGGTAGTAGTCCCGCCACGCGAGGTCACGAGGGTGCAAGGCCTAAGTCTAGTTAATCATTTTACGTGTTCGTGGACGCATTCCACCGGAACCAGGTTGTAAGAGCCGGAACTGGCCTTATGTTGTTTAGAATAGTAACTCCAAAGATTAGAGGCCCGAATCAGTATGAAGGCTATGTACGTATGCTAGTATAAGTTTGGAAGTACGGAAGGAGTACGACCAGTGAAAAAAGAGAACAACCAAGTGTAAAGAAATGAAGCCTGAATCCATGAGGACCTTTCATGGTGACTACACCCGTGAGTGTTGGGTGGTAGCTGAGCGGTTAGATAATAATTGACGGTAACGATACAGTCGTTGGACCCTAGCAGACCTAACAAAGCTGTTATAACAGACATCGAGGTCATTATGAGTACGGGTTAGTTGGCCTCTTGTTATGCCAACGTGGACTACAGAGAGATTGATTCGGTACGATTTCCTGCAGTTTCTTATCGAGTGGAAAGGAAGAGAAGTGGTAGTAACCAGTGAATTATCCTTCCTTCTTTGGCACCATTGTTTTTTTTTATAGGTCTGCGTGACTTGTTCATTTGAGGTAAATTGACACAGGAAGTAAGTAATAATTGAATTTGAAGGAATTCATGTTAAGTGCCCTTGGAGGTACTTGGAGTTGGTTTGGTGTGGCGGTCAAGGCCACGACCTTCCTGATAATTTCGTAAAAATGTACAAGGCAAGAATAAATAAGTACGAGTGTCGCCACGGAAAGTCGAGGGCATTTTTGGTAGGTTTTGAAAATCTACATGACTTTAAGGAGGCGTGATGATTAGATATTTATCGACCGCGAGAGACCTCGTGATTAGGGTTGTGACTCCAAGGAAAGTTTAAGTAAGGAGATAAGTTCTCTCCCACGAAAAGGACGATTTACGACATGGGTCACGGTACCCATGTTGTTAGACGGGATACGAGACTGTAAAGTCTTGAGATCGCCATGCCATAGGTTACAATTGTGGATAACCGGAAAGTGTTGTGTCGGGAAATTAAGAACGACGCATTTAATTGGTCGTGGAATATCATAAAGATATAAATGCAGGTTACGCATGTATGAAACTGCATTTACGAATCGAGATAGAAATACTTTTGCTAATAGTAAGCCTAAGGTAAGGTTCACCAGATTGATAAAAGAGAATACGACTATCATTATGTATGTTGCACGAGATATGATGACCCTGCACTAGTGTAAGACCTTTAGTAAATAATGGGCGAAGAACACCTGAGGAAAGGTGGTAGCATCGTTACTACTTGACGAGATCAAGGAAAACCTCCCCCCACTAAATTGTGATTGACAGGAAGTCTTAGCCATGAGGCAAGCAAAGGAATCAAATCTAAGTTTAGTGACCAAGTTAGGTTGCAGCAGAGAAAGGGAAACAAGAACCATAGGTGAGATTAAGGATACCCGAATATTTCACAGGAATGAGAAAGGCTTCCGCTATTGGAAGATAAGTTGACTGACTACGCTCTAACTCCTCCCGAAAAACTAGAGGTTAGGTTATTATGATAGCACGTTGGGTGTTAGGCTGGGTGTCTTGACGCAACCCGATCGTGATAGAGCCTATGTTTTCCTGTAGTTAGGAAGCAGAAAGGAAATTACGCCACTCACGATTTAGAGTGGCGCTTAAATATGCCTTGAAGATTTGGGGGCATGACGATATATAGACTTCATGTGGATATTTGGTGCACCACAAAAGCCTCGTATATCCGCAGATCGAGGCGAGAATTTATGCGTAAATGATGGTTAGAGTTACTCAAGGATTGTGATTTGATATCCTATCCCATCCGGGGAAAGCCAAGACAGTTACAGATACTCCTTGTCGTGGATCTAAGGGTAGTCTGCCAGATGGGCAGCCAGATAGACAGGACATGGTCCGTGAGATTCATCAGCTCCCGAGCCGAGGGGGTTCGATTATTTGTTTCCAAGGTTAATGAAGGTTAGTTCCGAGAGGTTACTGAGTCTTTCGTCGTTGATGAGGTAAAAAGGCGACAATATGAGGATCTAGTTATGATATGGTATCGAGATACGGCTCTCCGAGAAGAGAAGAGTTTGCTTCGAGCAAAGACCGACGGGTGCCGTGAGAGGATAGATTGCGTGTACCCGGTACTTCAGGACTAGTCAGCAGGTTTTAGGGGAGGCACGCAGTGCTTATTGCTCTAATTGTTCGGGGCCGACTAAGTTGTGTCGTGACCTCAGATGTATGTATGGGTAAGATGACTGGGAAAGGGACATAGTGGGGTTTACTGCTTAGTGTCCGAGTTAGTAGCAGGTCATGGTTGAGCACCAGAAGCCCAGTAGGCTATTGCAAGCGATTTAGATCCCGACTTAGTTATGGAAGGTAATTAATATGGATTTTTTTACAGGGTGGCATCATACTCGGAGGAAGTGCGACTCCCTGGGGGTCATGGTAAATAGGCTGGCGAAACCAATCGTGTTGTTCCGGTTAGGACCACTTACTCGGCTGAGGATTATGCTAGCTTGTATAGCAGAGAGATTATGAGACTGCACGGGGTTCCTACGTTTATAATGACAGACAGATGAGCTCGGTTACGGATAACTTCTGGAGGTTTTTTCCGTAGGATTAGGGACACGGTGAGTCTCGGTGTTGCATTACACCTCGCATCGACGGACAGCAGAGCATACCATCCGTGCACTCGAGGATAGGTTGCGGTGTCGATGTTATTGATTTCGAGTCACCGAAAGGATTATTTGCCTCTTGTTGAGTTACGTACGATAACAGATACCCTTCCGGTATTCGGATGGCCCTGTATGAGGCCTTGTATGCAAGAAAGTGTATGTCGTCGATTGGTTGGTTCGACATGGACGAGGTACAGTTAGTTGACCTGCATCGATTCGCTGGCGTGGATAAGGCGGCTTATCCAGAAAGATCGAGTAAGCTCAAAGTCGCCAGGTTTTTGCAGATAACCGACGCCGACACTGGAGTTCGTGCCGACGCTCGTATAAGTATTGTTATGTGGCCACGTGTGGCATTATTGGTATGTGGGGGTTGTAAAAGCAGACTATGTCACTACTTATAAGATTGACTCCGAAAGAACATTCAGGGACGAATGTTTCTAAGGGGGGAAGAATGTTACACCTCGGAATTTCAGGATATATTTCTAAGAACGTACGTAAGAACTCAAATGTTAAGATTCGAGACGAGTAAGAATTTATCGGAATTATGGAAATGTCGAAAAATGAAATATTGCGACGAACGGGGGGGCGACACGTGTCACCCCCTTACTTGGTCTTGGACGAAAATACATGGTTAGGATGGTCATTTGACCATAATTTAAATGACCAAGTCTTGCAAGACAAATAACTTGACATTGTTGACTAAGTCAAATGCCACTTGGCTTGATCCTTGTGAAATACATCCAAACCACACAAGTGTTCTAATCTTAACCCTCCATTTGGTTATATATTCATCCTACTAGTGCAAGATGACTTCTACACTTAGAAAAATTTAGAGAAAATTTTGTGTTCTTGAGAGGAGCTCTCGGGTTTGCCCTCCTTTGCAAGACAAAAATTTTCAATTGTTTTCCAATAATCTCCCCACTTTAAACCAAGGTACCTAAGGGTATTGTAAGTGTATCTCAATAGAAAAATCCCGGAAAAATGGTGTTTTCGTATTAGTCGCAAGGCGAAAACCTAAGGAGTTCTTCAACTTTGGAGTTGGAACTTGAAGAGAAGTTCTTCATAAGCTTCTAAGGGTTTCTTGGTGTGGATTGGAATGTCAAAAAGAGGAGCTAAAGTTGCTAAGGATCGACTTGTAGTCTTGGATCATATTTGGGCTAAATGAGGTATAATCTCCGTCTTACTTTTGTAATTGAAGATTCCATGTTATTATAAGTTAGAAATGATCATGTGATATGTGTTATGAAGTTTGATAAGTGTTATGGAATTTTAGGAGCTCAAAACCAAAATGACATGTTTAGCCTTTTGAAATTGAAATACAATTTTGGTCGTTAATTAGAATCGTCGCATGTTACTTACTTGAAGATTATAGTAGTATAATCGATTGCGACTTGATATCATGTTATGCTAACAACTTGGATTGAAATGGAAATTGGATTAGAATTGATGTTATAGTACTTCAAGTTTGCCGAATTGGCCTAGTAGTTGTATTAGTTTGATATCGCTCATGGGCGGAATTTTACACGTCTAGTAGGCGTGTAATCCCCTATTGTTGATTTCATTGATTGGGCCTTAAATGTGGCGTGTTTGGTTATTGTATTCGGCCTTGAAAAAGGTGGCAAAGTAAGTAGAAACAAAGGAGGTGATGTCCGATTTTCCGTAGAATTTAGAGACTTTACACTTATAATGTTCTACGTTTGAAGTAAGACATTAATAGACGTACTATGGTCATTATAGGTTGATATACTACATACGGTGAATTGGACTTAGCAAGTGGATTAAACCGAAGAGGTATGTGGAACTTTCTTATCTCTTGAGCATGAATAGGTTGTAAATGTATAGTACGGTAGACGTACAAGATTTTGACAATCTAGGTCCATTGGATATCCTTGGCTTATTTTAAGAATGTCCAAGTTGATTGAGTTAGGGAATTAACTCACTTGTTAAATATTAAGGATATCTTGGCTTTCAAAAGTTAAGAGACTTTAAGTATGTTGAAAGTATTATTGATACTTGTTTTGTTGGAAAGTTTAAGTCTCTTGGTTATAAAGAAGTATGTAAGTTGCTAATGTATAAAGCTAGTATAACGGCTTTATGGGAAGTTGGTTATAATAGCTTTATGGAAAGTTAAAAAGAGTGGTTTACTCTAAGTAATTTTAAGTATGATAAATGACTTGTTTTAATGAAAGGCAATTTGATTTTAAGGCATCAAATGCCTAGGGTTTTATAAGAAAAAGAGTCACTTGATTTAGAAACCTAACTTTATTTCTAAAGGTATTGTGACTTGTCTTGAAACGTAATTGCGACTTGATACTATGGTTAATAGTATCTTGGAAGTGTTATACTAAAAAGAGTCATTTGTTTTAAAGAGTAGAAGTATGTAGTACTTGGGTTAAATTCCCGGATCTTTATAAAAGACATGTTAGTGCCTTAAGTAAACTAAAATGAGAGTGTATGTGAACAAGAATAATAAGAAGTTAGGGGATTCTTAACTTGCTTATATATTGTGTGATAAGCCGGTAGTGCTTATGTTATGTATGATAGCCGGTTTTGTGCTAGTGGTATATTATTCATTTCGGTCATTCCCGGGTTTGTGGCATTTGCATATTCCGTGGATTTGCTACCCACGACGCGAGGAATACCTCACGCGAGTCCGCGCGGCTTACGCGGTGAAATAGTCCCACGCGGGCGATACACCTATGCGAGGAATACCTCACGCGAGTCCGTAAGGCTTATGTGGGTGAAATAGTCCCACGCGAGGAATACCTCTACGCGGTCCACGCGACCTATGCGGGTGAAATAGTCCAGTGTAGGATTGCTTAACGACATCGCGGGCGGTGGTCCCGCTTTGATTGTGAGCTTCCTATTTTATATTGTAAGTATACTACTATTTACTCTCATTGTTAGTAAGGCATCGTGTAATCGTTAATTGAGTTATCATACCGCTCCGCTTTATTTTAGACTTATGATTTCATTACGCGATTTCGCCACATATTTGGTACATGTTATCGACCTTCCTTGGGCCGTTCACGCCGCAGTAGAGTACAAAGCTGTCGATCCTCGCTCTAGATCACTGTCACCGTTGAGAAGCTCCTTTATTCCGAGGCTTATCCTCGTATTGTCGGTCGTTGTACATTCTGTGGGTATGGGCCCTGTCCCGCCAGAGTTGATATTCTTAGAGGTCTGTAGTCACATTTGTGGATTGGGTTGTAAAGGAAAAAAGGTGTACTGTTCTATTACGTATATTTTACGGAAGGTGGCCTTATCAGCTAGCCTGTGGTTATTTTTATGTTTAAGCATTTTATATATTGTGTATGTTCCGCTGCTATTCTCTGATGTATACCGAAAAGTGGTGCCTGAGTAGGGCACCGATGCGCCCGGTCGGTCGTGATGCGAGGCCCTTGCCGTGTATTGATATTGCCAGGATGCAGGCTTATGCACATGGGATCGAGGACAGAGAGAGAGAGGACCAGCTAGACCACCCACCCAAGAGGGCCAGACGCAGAGTTTCAGGTAACTTTCGAGGCGACATTTCAACAAAGCTAGGTCTACATTTCACCGGCACAAAGTGCTCCTTCTCGGTTTTCGCGCGAGGTTTGATCGCCAGGTTATTCGAGAGCGTGCCGTGGCTTCGAGGTTTCGTGGAGGCAGATCGTAGCCGATCGAGACGGCCCCTTTATCGGTATGTTCGATGCGGTAGATCTCACCCTGGCGAGTGTCGTACTGTTTCAAGAGCTTGTTTCTCTTGTGGCCAACAGGGCCATATAAAGAGGGATTGTCCGACCAGAGGCGGCATGGGTGGTATGGTTCAGCCTACAGGGTCAGTTGCTGGGTCTTCATCTTATGTGGTTATGCGCCCCGGAGGGAAGGGTGTTCACGGGCCGGCAGGCCGCGGCAGAGGTCGTGGTGGAGGTCATAGTTCTAGCGGTCCACAGAACCACATATATTCCTTAGCCAGCCGGCAAGATCAGGAGGCTTCCCCGGATGTCGTCACAAGTACATTATTAATTTCATGTTGTGACGTTTATTCTTTGATAGATCCAGGTTCTACCTTGTCCTATGTGTCCCCTCTTATTGCTGGTAGAATAGGGATAGAGCCGGTGTTGATAGAGCCTTTTGAGGTAGCTACGCCAGTGGGTGATTCGGTGTTAGCTGAGCAGGTGTACAAAGATTGTTCGGTGTTCATATACAGTCGTCAGACCCTATCAGACTTGATAGAGTTGGAGATGACATATTTTGACGTCATTATGGGTATGGACTGGTTGGCTTCTTGTTATGTCAACGTTGACTGTAGAGACAGGATGGTCCGATTCCAGTTTCCCGGTGAGCCGGTTATCGAGTGGAAGGGCAATATAGTGTCGCCGAGGGGTAGGTTTATTTCTTACCTCAAGGCTAGAAAGATGGTTCAGAAGGGTTACATTTATAATGGGTTCGTATTCGATACGCAGGCCGAGGTGCGCCTCTTGATCGATTCGGTGGTTAGAGAGTTTCCAGATGTATTCCTAGATGATCTCCCAGGTATTCCTCCATAGAGGGAGATTGAGTTTTGTATTGATGTGCTGCCAGACACTCGGCCTATATCTATTCCGCCGTACAGGATGGCACCTGCTGAGTTGAGGGAGTTGAAGGACCAGCTGAAAGATTTGCTGGAAAAAGGCTTTATTAGGCCTAGTATTTCTCCCTGGGGAGCGCCGGTTTTGTTTGTTAAAAAGAAGGATGGGACACTGCGTATGTGTGTTGACTACAGACAGCTGAATAAGGTAACCATCAAGAATAGATACCCCTTCCCCAGGATTGATGATTTGTTTGACCAGTTGCAGGGTGCGAGGTGTTTCTCCAAGATAGACATGCGGTCCGATTATCATCAGGTGCGAGTTAGAGAGGCAGATATCCCGAAGACTGCATTCAGGACCCGGTATGGGCACTATGAGTTCAGGGTGATGTCTTTCGGTTTGAACAACGCTCCAGCGGTATTTATGGATTTGATGAACCGGGTGTTCAAGCCATTTTTGGATACGTTTGTTATAGTATTCATCGATTACATCCTGGTTTATTCTCGCACAGAGCAGGAACATGCAGATCACTTGAGGATGGTAGTTGGGGTCCTCCGGAGCCGGCAGTTGTACGCCAAGTTCTCCAAGTGTGAGTTTTGGTTGGCCTCAGCTTGGGACACATTATCGGGGCTGACGGTGTTCAGGTTGATACGACAAAGATTTAGGCGGTCAAGACTTGGCCGAGACCTACTACTCTGATGGAGGTGCGCAACTTCTTGGGGCTGGCGGGTTATTATCGTAGGTTTGTGGAGCAGTTCGCTTTGATATCAGCACCATTGACTATGCTGACTTAGAAAGCGGCTAAGTTCCAGTGGACAGAAGCTTGTGAGAAGGGCTTCCAGTTACTGAAGGAAAAGTTGAGGACGGCTCCAGTTCTTACTCTTCCTGAGGGATTAGAGGGCTATGTGATTTATTGTGATGCCTCGGGTATCGGGCTAGGGTGTGTATTGATGCAGCACGACAAGGTTATAGCCTAGCTTCCCGGCAGCTACGGAAGCATGAGAGGAATTACCCTACTCACGACTTAGAATTGGCCGCAGTTATTCATGCTTTGAAGATTTAGAGACATTATTTATACGGGGTTCATGTGGATATTTATACAGACCACAAGAGACTCCAATACATCTTCAGGCAGAGGGAGCTGAACTTGCGGCAGAGATGATGGTTAGAGTTGCTGAATGATTATGATGTTGATATCCTATACCATCCGAGAAAAGCCAACGTGATTGCAGATGCTTTGAGTCGTAGATCTATGGGGAGTCTGTCAGAGGTGCAGCCAGATAGACAGGACATGG
Source organism: Przewalskia tangutica (assembly GCA_029844215.1). Taxonomy (NCBI): domain Eukaryota; kingdom Viridiplantae; phylum Streptophyta; class Magnoliopsida; order Solanales; family Solanaceae; genus Przewalskia; species Przewalskia tangutica. The sequence continues at coordinate 68,873,806 of CM056728.1, forward strand.
TACGTTAGATCCATCAGCTAGAGAGCCTTGGGGTTCAATTGGTTGATACCCATGATAGTGGGGTATGGGTTCGAGATGTTGCCGAGTCTTCCATCGTTGAGAAGGTGAAGAGGCGATAGTATGAGGATCCAGTTCTGATATGGTATCGAGATACGGCTCTTCGAGAGGAGAATAGTTTATTTGAGGTAGCGCCTGATGGGGTGCTAAGATTCGAGGGCAGATTGTGTGTTCCCGATATTGCAGGACTTTGTCAGCAGATTCTGGGGGAGGCACACAGTGCTCGTTACTCTATTCATCCGGGGTAGACTAAGATGTACCATGACCTCAAATTTATGTATTGGTGGGATGGCCTGAAGAGGGACGTAGCAGAGTTTGTTTCTCAGTGTCCGAATTGTCAGCAGGTCAAGGTTGAGCACCAAAAGCCCGGTGGGCTATTGCAGGCGATTGATATTCCGACATAGAAGTGGGAGGTGATCAACATGGACTTTGTTACAGAGTTACCTCGTACTCATAGGAAGTGTGATTCCATCTGGGTTATTGTAGACAGGCTAACGAAATCAACCCACTTTCTTCCAATCAGGACTACGTATTCGGCTGAGGATTATGCTAGATTGTATATCAGGGAGATTGTGAGACTGCACGGAGTTCCTATATCTATTATATCAGACAGAGGAGCCCAGTTTACGGCTAACTTCTGGAGGTCTTTCCAGAAGGGGTTAGGGACACAGGTGAGTCTCAGTACCGTTTTTCATCCTCAGACTGACGGACAGGCAGAGCGTACTATCCAGACACTTGAGGATATGTTGCAGGCCTGTGTTATTGATTTCAGGGGTAGCTGGGAGGATCATTTCCCTCTTGTTGAGTTTGCTTATAACAACATCTACCATTCTAGTATTCAGATGGCACCATATGACGCTTTGTATGGGCGGAAGTGTAGGTCGCCGATTGGTTAGTTCGACGTGGGTGAGGTTCAGTTAGTTGGCCCAGACTTGATTCAACAGGCTGTGGATAAGGTGAAGCTTATCCAGGAGAGACTGTTAGCAGCTCAGAGTCGGCAAAAGTATTATGCAGATAATCGGCGTCGACACTTGGAGTTTTAGGTTGACGATTGGGTCTTCTTGAAGATATCACCCATGAAGGGTGTGATAAGGTTCGGAAAGAAGGGGAAACTTAGCCCAAGGTATATTAGGCCTTATCAGATCGTCCGTAGAGTAGAAAAGGTTGCCTATGAGTTGGAACTGCCGTCCTACTTGGAGGCAGTACATCCGGTCTTCCATGTTTCTATGTTGCGGAGGTGTATCGGAGATCCATTGAGAGTTTTCCCAGCTAGTGATGTCCAGGTGACGGAGGGTTTATTTTATGAGAGTCTCATAGCGATACTCGATCGCCAGGTCAGGCGACTGCGGACCAAAGATGTGGATTTCGTCAAAGTCTTGTGGCGGAATGATAATAGGGAAGAGATGACTTGGGAGGCAGAGGAGGACATGATGGAGAAGTATCCTCACTTATTCCCTACACCTTCAGGTAATTCATCTCCCTTACTTGTCAGTTTTAATTGAAGTATTTGTTTAAGTGTTGTTATGTGGCCAGATGTGGCATAATTGGTATGTAGGGGTTGTAAAAGGAAACTATGTTGCTATATATTTGTTTGACTCCGAAAGAACACTCGGGGATGAATGTTTCTAAGGGGGGAAGAATGTTACACCCGTAATTCCAGGATATGTATATAAGAACGTACGTAAGAAAACCGGAATTTAAGATTTGAGACTCGTAGAATTTATCGGAATTATAGAAATGTCGGAAAACGAAACATTATGGATGAATGGGAGGGTGACACGTGTCACCCCCACTCTATTGGGCTTGGACGAAATGGACAAGGTCCAAATTGTCAAGTCTTGAAATGCCAAGGCTTGACATTGTTGACCAAGTCAATAAGCCCACTTGAGTCTTGATATTTAAATTCCTTCATCTAAGACCACACAAGTGTTATGATCTTGACCCTCCATTTAGTTATATATTCATCCAAGTAGCAAGACTTGTCCCAACACTTGGAAAAAAATTCAAGAAACTTGTTCTTGTTCTTGAGAGCTCTCGGGTTAGGGCTTCCTTTGGAGAGAAAAAATTTCGTTTGTGGTTCGTAATTCACAATACTTCAACTCAAGGTTCCTAAGGGTATTGTAAGGATATCTCAATAGAAAGATCCCGGGAAAGCTACATTTATACATTAGTCGCAAGGTGAAAACCTAAGTCGTTTTCATATTTTTGTTTGGAGATTGAAGGAAAGTTATTTGTGAACTTCTAAAGGCTTCAAACAGCGGATTGGAGCGTCAAGGAAATGAGCTAAGTTTCTAAGGAACGACTTTGGATCTTGAAGTTGGATTAAGGCTTGTCAAGGTAACAATCTTGTCCTCTTAAGTGATTGAAGATTTCTTATTGTTGTAGTTATATATATAAAAAGCTTGAGGTGTGCATAATGGAGATTGAAAGGTTATGAAATAATTGAAAGAAATCTGAAAGTTACATGTTTAGCCTTTGAGATTGAAATTCAATGTCACGACCCGTTCCGGGGCCCGTGACTGGTGCCTTACCCGGGCACCCAAGTAGTCATACATCAGAGAACAATCAGCGGAATATAAAACAAGACATGAAACATGATATAACTAGAACATTTTATCTGATGAAAAGATTGCCTTTCGGCATATATACATAAACCAAGTTTTTTTGCGATTACATCCCAATCGCATAACAGACTTCTAAGGAATAACAACTATGGCGACAGGGCCGCCATACCCTGTCTGTACAAAACTATCTACAACAGGAGATCATACCCAAAAGTAGAGCCTCCTGGAGAGTGGAGCTCTAACACCAACGTAGAGATCCTAAGGATGTGGATCTAGCACTCGCTTCCTCTAGAACTGCGCATGAACGCATTTCCAAGGAGGTCGATAACAGTACCAAGTATGTGAAACTATAAAGTACTTTAAATGAAATCAAGGTATTTAAAACCTTTTCACAAATATAATAGTTCAATTGCACATAGTGCCACATCACAACAATAACAGTAATAGGAAAACTGTAACAGGTCTAGTCTAGGCCGCGAATGATCGAAGCAAGGCCAACCGCCCATAGTATCATTCTGCGTGCCTAGTCCTGGACTTCCGCAGTCCGCATAGGTCACACATGCACCGCGTGAGGTATTCCCGCGACGGGGTAGCTAGCCCTGCATTCTCCTCGACTTCCGCGGTCGCGTAGCCTCAAAAGACCGCGTAGTCCCACTGGACCGCATAGGCATCCTCAGACGGCTAAACACCCGGAATGATCAATCCTGGAGCATACCGCAGCTCCGCATAGTCTCATAGACCGCATAGGCCGTATAGACCCGCATCAAGGGTGGCAAGCCCTCGGTATAACAAGTCAAGGGGGTAGGTGATACAATAACAGTACAACGGACTTACCGGTTAGCAACGTAAGCACAGCAAGAATAACCCCCTTTCACACATTACAAGGCATTTAACACATGCAGCATCATAGTATGTCTACCTATCAACCAATCTTACTACACTTAACAGAAAGCAATACAAGGCTTTTATAAACAAACAAGTAAACAGCCTTTTATCATTCTTTGTGTTATATACCTACTTCCCATAAAGCTTAGTATATCTCTTAATCTTTTGTTTTAACACCAACTATTACTCTTCTGTTAAAATGATTCATTATTCTTTTGACATACTTCAAGGTTCTTATTATTCAGGCTTAAGTCAAAAGACATTGCCGATTATCATATGTACGTCTGCCGTACTATATATATTTAAAATATCATGCTCAGGAGTATAGGAAGAATCACATACCTTCTCGGCGAAATCCACCTGCCAAGTCGAGTATGTCAGAGAATCAGCCTATAATAGTCACGACATCTATCAAAGTCTAGACTATTCCGTAGGTCATTCTAAACAGAGGGTCCTCAATTCTATGGAAAGTCGGGCAGCACAACCCTACCCGTGAGCTATATAAGTCTCATCGTGAAAACATTCTATGTAAGTACAACAGATATTCTTCTTTATACCCTTCTAAGGTGTTACTCAATTCTATTCTTAATAACCTCCTAAGTATTTATACTTATCTCAATACTTCTACAGATGCATTCTCTAATTACAAAGAGGGTTAGGATTATTTACCTCGATAAGCCCAATAATATCCAAGTAAAAGTCGATCCCGAGCGAGGTTTAGCTCCTAATCCAAAGCTCCAAGGCGCAGAATCATAGAAGTTTCCCACAACTTCTACTAAGTACTAAGGAATTTGGGCTAGGTTAAATTGGGCATTATAACAATACTAGAAGGCAACTTTCCTACCAAGGGAGGGTAGGTTTCGGCTAGGCTAGAGGGGAAGGGCCTCGCCAAAACTTCACTCAAAGGGGAGTGGTGTTTGACGAATTGCTCACAAGTGGAGAGGAGGATTTTTCAAGACTTGAAAGCTTTGAGTGGATGAATAACTCTTCATCACAAGAGGGTATTTATAGGTCAAGACATGGCCAACCAATGGCCAAGATTTAGCCAAGTGCTAGGCAAGTGTAAGGTCAAGATTAGGCAAGTGTACCTAGCCAACTTGCACACAAAATATCTATCCAACTTTATGACAAGGATTGTCATCCAATCGCCCTATTGCCGTGACAAGTCCACCAATGAGAGGGTGGAAAGTGTCGCCTCTCATTGGTCCAAAGTGTTACGTCTCTGAAAAATCCGCAAAAATAAGAAATGACATAGGAATTTATCCTATGAAAGTCGTGGAAACGTTTCGTCGGAAAACCAATCGTTTTGTGAGTCAGGCCCAATAATTTTCGTCCAAGCCTAACTTTTAAGGCTAACCTTTTGCGTATTCCCTTACGCATATACTGGAAATACGGTATAACATTCTCCTCCTTAGAAACATTCGTCCCGAATGTTCCTTCCCGTGATGATTAAAGATAAGGTTCTTAACAACCTAGCGGTTGCAAAAAAACACTTAGCACATAAGTCAATTGAATCAATAAGTAGGAAAGTAGGTTACCCGAGGTGTGGGAATAGGTGAGGGTATCTCTGCCTCATGTCCTCCTCTGCTTCCCACGTCATCTCCTCCCTAAGCTCGTTCCGCCACAAAACTTTGACTGCTACGCCCCGTCCGCAGACGCCTAACTTTGACGATCGACTATCGCTATGGGAATCTCCTCATACGATAACCCCTGGCCACCGACATCGTCAATCGGGTGTACCCTAGATGGATCCCCACACATCTCCTCGATAGATCGTGAAATACCGGATGCACCGCCTCCGGACGGACGGCAGATCCAACTCATAGGCAACCTTTCCTACCTCAGGACAATCAAACGCCCAATGTACTGGCCGAAGCTTTCCTTCTTCCCGAATCTCATCACACCCTTCATGGGTGGCACCTTCAGAAAACCCAATCATCAATCGCGAACTCCGGATGTCGACGCCGATGATCCGCATACGACTTCGCCGACTCGAGTGTCAATAGCCGCCTCGATAAGCTTCACCTTATCCATCGCCTGCACTAAGTCCGTCCCACTAATCGTACCTCGCCCACATCGAACCATGCTATCGGCGACCGCACTTCCTCCCATACAAAGCCTCATACGGCGCCATCCGAATGCTAGAGTGGTAGCCGTTATTATACGCGAACTCTACCGCAAGTGATCCTCCCACTACTGGTCAATAACACGGGCTCGCGATATCCTCGAGAGTCTGGATAGTGCGCTCGTCCGTCGTGGATGAAATGCGACTGTGCTCACTCGCCCCTAAACCCTCTCGAAGGACTCAGGTTAGCCGTAAATCGGGCTCCTCATGCGATATGATCGAAATAGGGACTCCATGCGATCGACGACCTCTCGGATGTAAAGTCCGCATAATCCTCACCGAGAAAGTCGCCCCGACGGAAGAAAGTGGGCTGATTTCACACTGTCGACGATAACCCATATAATCATGTCTCCTCCGAGTGCAGGCAATCCCGTGATGAAGTCCATGTTGATCACCTCCCACTTCCGTGTCGGATCTCTATCGCTCAGAACAAACCACCGTGCCTGCGGTGCTCTACCTTCACCGCCGACAACACGCATCGAGCTACGAACTCGCAACGTCCTCTTCAAACCATCCCACCAATACACGATCTAAGGTCGTGGTACATCTTGGTCGACCGACGGATAGAGTAACGCGCCGTGCTTCCTCAAGAACTCGCCAAGTCCTCAAACATCCGAACACACAACTCGCCCTCAAACCTTAGCGCCCATCAAAGTGCTACCTCAAAGGACCGCCCTCACGGAGAGTCAGATCGCGATAACGTGCAAAACCGGATCCTCGAATCGTTGCCTCTTCACTCCTCGACGATGGAAGACTCGCAACCTCACGAACCCTAACCCCGCCGCTATCGGAATCACTCAAACGGACACCAAGGCTCGCTAATCGATGCAAATCACGAACCATGCCCTCTCCTCTGCCGCACTCCGATGAGACTCCCATCGACCTACGACTAAGGCATACGCCACAACATTGGCCTTCCCGGGTGGTACGGGATATTGACGTCATAATCCTTAGCAACTCTAACCACCGCCTCGCCGTAAGTTCGGCTCCTCCGTGAAGATATACCGAGGCTCTTGTGGTCTGTATAAATATCCACGTGAACCCCATACAAATAGTGCCTCGGATCTTCAAAGCGTGAATCACCGCCGCCACTCAAATCATGCGGGTAGTTCCTCTCGTATCTTAAGTCGCCGGATGCGTATGCTATAACTCGCCTCGCTGCATCAACACACATCCCAACCCGATGCGACGCATCACAATACACCACGAACCATCCGACCTCCGGAAGAGTAAGAACGGGCGGTCGTCGCTTTCTTTTCAAGAATCGAAACCCCGCCACAAGCATCACCATCAAACTTGGCCGCTTTCCGAGTCACCTAGTCAATGGTGCGAGATAGAAGCAAACTTCTCCACGAACCGATAATATCCTGCAAGGCCCGAAATGCGAACCTCGGAGTAAGAGGTCTAGGCCAAGTCCTCGATCGCTTCGATCTGGCCATATCCACTGAATGCCATCACCGGCAATGTGCCCAAGAAAAGCCACCGAGGTCAACCAAAACTCACATTTGGAAAACTTCGCATACATGCCGATCCCGAGAACTCACAAGATACCTCAAATGCTCGCGTGCTCCTCGCCCGAGCGAATAAACCAAGATATCATCAATGAACACTATCACAAACGTGTCCAAAATGGTTTGAACACTCGGTTCATCAACTCCATGAATACCACGAGCATTGGTCAACCCAAAAGACATGACGAACTCATAATGCCCGCATCGTCCGAATGCGATCTAGGGACATCCACCTCTAACTCGAACGATGATAGCCCGATCAGATCAATCTTGAAAAGCATCTCGCGCTCGCAACCGATCGAACAAATCATCAATCACGGGAAGGGGGTATTCGTTTAATGGTCACCTTGTTCAGCTGCCTGTAGTCAACACACATGCGCAGCGTCCCGTCTTTCTTCTTCACGAACAATACCGGCGCCCCCCAGGGAGAAACACTAGGTCTGATGAAACCCTTCTCCAACAAATCACTCAGCTGCTCCTTCAACTCTCTTAACTCGGCAGGTGCCATCCTGTATGGCGGAATGGAAATAGGCCGAGTGTCTGGCAACACATCTATACAAAACTCAATCTCCCTCTCTGGAGGAATACCCGGGAGGTCGAAACACGCCCGAGAACTCTGACCTCAAAATCTGTACCGCGACCTCGATCAAACACCCGAGCGAGATGGTAGATATACCCTTCTCGCACCATCTTCCTAGCCTTGAGGTAGGAAATAAACCTACCTTTCGCGATACTGCCTTCCCACTCAACAACCGGCTCGCAGAAGCTGGAACTGCTACTTCTCTCTGCGGCCTACATTGGCGTAGCAGAAGCTAGCCAATCCATCCCCGTGATTACGTCGGTCAATCATCTCCAACTCTATCAAGTCGGCAAGTGGTCCGACGATCAAATGGTCACAGACAAGCTCTATATACCCGCCGAGCTACCACCGAATCACCCAGCGTAGCTACCTCGAAAGTGGTCTATGGACTCGGGCTCTATCCCTATCCTACTAGCAACAAGGGAGATATATAGGCCAGTAGAACCGGATCTATCAAAGCATATACATCAAACCCAGAACCGATAAGGTACCGTGGCGACATCGGTGAGGCCTCACGATCCCGCTGGACAAAGCATAAATGCGTTCGAGGACCGCTAGAAGCTGACTCGCGCCACGACTGCGCCACGACTGGCCGATCTCGAGTACCACGCCTCGGGCGAGTAATCGTCGAGGATGAAGAAGCGACAACGCACTCGTAGCCGGGCCCTACCCCGCCACGCTCGGCCGCAAACTCGCGAAATGACCTGCCGCGTATGACAAGTCCCCGTAGTAGCATAACGGCTCCCGAATGGAATCTACCACAACGCACACCGACACTCGAGCGGTTAGCCCGCTACCACCGAAATCAAGTCCTCGCCCCGACTGCCCCGATCGCTCTGGCTTGAAAATGATGTAGGAGTGCTCGAGCCGTGGTGCAATCGACTTCACGACGCCGCCACCTCGAACCACCAAAGAACCGCCGTCCCGCCTTCTTCTGGCGATATCGGTCTACCCGGCCGTCTCTACGCCTCGCATCCCAATGCACGAGCTCGCATACGGTAATGTCCATTGCCGTGAAGGACACACCCGCGCAAGACTCGCCATATAGTCGTCTAGCGGTGGCGTAGCGATGCACCGGTCTTCCATATCTCGCTACGGCGAGAACATATCGAGCTAATGAATCAAACTCGACATTGTACTCTCTAACCGCGCCCTCCCGCCGTAAATAAAATCTGATCGTGCCTCTCATCTGCGAGGCAAGAAGTGTGAGAAAAGCCTCGAAAACTCATCCCATACTGAGGTGCATGCTCTCCCGAAAGCTCATGAATCGAACCAATCGATCGTATCACGCACCGATGCGAACCGAATGTCTCTCAAGCTTGACCACCCGCGTAATCCTGCGAATCGACGGATGAACTCGCGGATCATCCTGTCTAGACAAGTAAAACTCGCGGCTGCAACTCGTGAAGTCCCGTAGCCTCGCTATCCGCCTCGTGAACAACGGTACTACTTGTCACGACCCAACCGGTTCGTGGATCGTGCCTTACCGGGCACCCAGTAGACATACATCGAGTAATCAGGAACAAACACAACAATATGAGATAATGCAGTATAAAACAATAATCAGAAAACTTGCCTTCGTATATATAAATGACAACTTTTAACATGAGCTTAATCCTTTTTACAAACGATTACTGCACCTCTAAGAATGATATGACAACAATGGCGACAGGCCCCGCCAAACCCCGAATGTAAACACTTACTACGAGGGGACTATACGTGATAAGCCTCCGAGAAACGAGCTTAACGCTGAATCGTGACCGAGAGCTAGGATCAACGATCGTGTACCTCAACTGCGGCATGACGCAGAGGTCAAGATAACAGTAGTATGTGAAACTAAAAATACCGCAAATGAAATCATAATAGTCTATAAAGCGGAGACATGTATGATAACCAAACTACGCTTACAATAACTAGCGATCGTATCAAGTCGGGACTCACGCCTCAAGTCATCACCAAAGAACATAACAGTGGGTCTCACGCCACAACATCAATCGTGCGTGACACATTCTCAGCGGTTTATGATATAAAGTTCCAAGGAACATATGAACACCGAGTCCCACTGCCATAATAACACCGAGTACGAAGGCATAACCGACTACTAACACCTACGCATCAACAAGGTCATGAAGCGTATCATAAGATCCATGATCAAAGCCGCCACTTGCCCGCAGATCTAATGCGCGTCTAGTCCTGAACTTCTAGGCCAATCTCATCGCCCGCATGAGGCATCCCGCATCGAGGTAGCTACTCCGGCATCGCCCCGACTTCGATCGCATGGCCACAAGGACCGCATGCCCGTAAAGCACTAACCGAACTCGTAGTTCCGTAGGCCGGGACTGCGTAGGTATTCTCGAATCATAGGTCCATCGACACTCGAAGTCTACCGCGTCGGAGGGCGGCTTAACCGGAATCATCTCGAGATGAATGCCACAATACTATCATAACGATCGATAGTTAATAAGCACAATCGAAACCCCTTCACACAAACATCACAAGATACTAACACACGTAGATCCCAACACGTTTACTTATCAACGCAATCAAGAAAGTATTACAAGGCTATCACAAACCAATACAATCAAGTTGTTCACACAAGGTACCTTCTACTATATGATTAACAAAATCGGGTTTTATCCCCAAAGTACTTCATACATCAACTCTTTAAAAGATACGTTACTTTCCAATGTCACACAATACGTAGTATAAAATAGAGTGACTATCCTTTTAAAGTAAATCAATTACTTCTCTTTGTAAAATCAAGTAGCAACATTCTTTTCCAATGATCAAGTTTGCCTAATTTCCAATGTTCAAGTTTCTCATTTTAGAAAGGTTTAGTAGTTCATAGTCTTATTCAATTAAGAATATAATTCTCTTTAAACAATCGGAGAAACATAAGCCTTATATGTAGTAGTCTTGTTTATAACAATCTTATTACATGAATGATCTAGGAAATATCATTTTGTCTCATCTTAGCTTCTACATGCAGAAGTTTCTCGTTTTAATAATACTTAATTATTCAAAGCATTTCCTTTATTAACGCCGCAGGTTTGTCGATACACATCCGATTTCCAAAATCGAAGCGTTCTTGCCGCTATACCTAACTTCCCATAAAGCTAGTATAACTCTTAAGTTCTCAAAACCAAGTATTACTTTTCAAAACGATTTGAAATCTTTTGAAATACTTCAAGTTCTTTATGATCACACATCAAGCCGCTTATAAACAAATCATTTACCTTTTAAAACCACAAAGTGTTTTCTTATCTACATAAAGTTTATAACCAACTTCCCATAAAGCGTTATAACACTTTATGTTTAAACCAATCGAATACATTTAGCACATGTACGTCTCACCGTACATAGTGCACATATCATGCTAGAAGAGATAGGAAGAGGTTCACATACCTCGCGATTATCGACTAATAGCAAAATGCTCCGAGTACCTCAAGCCGTCAAGTAACGCGCCACACGTAGCTTCAACCTATAAGGCCATTAACATTTAGGTCTCATCGTAGAACTTTCTCTGAAATTTCCGGCACCTAGACGCAAACCTCTCCTCTAACGGCTACCAAGCCAACCGGGTTATCATCTAACCAACGGTACAATTCTACCCCTATGTAATTACAGCACTATATATAGTATACTTCTACTATATAATCTAACAACATGTAATTTCCATTACAATAGGAGACAAGATAATTACCTCGATAAGCCCATAATTATCCGAGTTTAATGTCGATCCTTAGCAAAGTTTTAGCTCAACTCCGCTCCTAAACCCCTAGAAGTTCTAACCAACTTACACAATACTCAACGGACTATGGAGATTTTCCAGGGTTTCGGTTTGTGGTGGGAAGTATAATAGTATTTCTTTTGCTTTAAAGGTATAACCTTAGAATACAACAAGGTATAAGGCTAAGGTAATTTGGGCATAACAACAATACTTTGAGAGTATTTCTACCAAGAGGGTATTTATACGAAAACACTAGGCTAGGGGTACCCCACGCCACACCACAAAGTGGAGAGGGAGGCTCTCCACAAAGGCCTATCTAGGGGGGGCTCTTGGACGAGAGTCAAACAAGAGGAGAGGAGGGACTTTAACACTTAGGAAATATTTGAATGGATGAAGAAGTTCATCAACCTGAGGGTATTTATAGCACGCCAAGGCCAACCAATGGCCAAGATCTAGCCAGTGCCTAGCAAGTGAAATAAGATTCACCCATGTGTCCTAGCCAACTTGCACACAAAATATCTACCAAAAATATCTCCCACTTGCCTTCCCAAATCGTCCATGCCGCCCACTTTGCCCACTGATGAGAGGGTGCGAGTGCGCCTCTCGTTGGTCCAAATGTTCCGTCTCTCGAAAAATCAAAATACTAAATGACATAGCGGAAATTCCCTACGAAAGCTGTGAAACGTTTCGCCAAAAACGACTCTAACCGGTGTTGTGCACAAACATATTTCGCCCCAAGGTGCCACATGGTGACACGTGTAAGCCCGATTCAAAATATTTCGTCCAAAATATCCAAACGCCAAAATCTCAAAATCAAAGCGGCCCAAAACGTAAATTTCACGTGGCCCACGTGACCATTTCCAAAATAAAATTCCATAATTCTCTAATATTCCGAAGTCAGAATACCAAATCGGAATCCAGTTCCTTAATGAACCTTTTTCCTTCACAAAACCGAAACTTTTCCGTGGAAAAATCGCCTCTTTCTTCCTTTCCAATCTTTCAGTATTCTCGACGTGCGTCCTCGCATACATACCGGAACTACGGGTATTACACTACCGAGCCGAATGGCCGCCAAACCTCTCTCATATCCGCCACGACTGGCTAGTAATCGCCATCTCTCACTAACTCCTTTGCCCCGGCCGGCGGATGTGAGATGCTGCGGTCTCTTTGGGCCGGCGGTGTCATAGAACTCGCCGTCTCGGTATAGCTGGGCACGAGCCTCGTGACTCGGGTGTCACACTAGCGGCTCGGATGCCTTGCCTTCACGCGGGTTGCCTTACGAGGCGTATTCGAAAGGAATGCGTTAGAGGTCCAACCTATAACACGACTCTAAAGCATCTCGAGTGAGAAGAATGGAAACCAATCCTAAATATCCTATAGCCTCGATTATTGGTGTGGTGCACAACACACCGATAATCAGACTCTACTAGATACGATGTGCAGACACTTTCAGAGGATTAACTGATACCACTTTTGTCACGAGCACCCAAGTAGTCATACATCGAGAACAATCAGCGAATATAAAACAAGACATGAAACATGATATAACTAGAACATTTTATCTGATGAAAAGATTGCCTTCGCATATATACATAAACCAAGTTTTTTTGCGATATCCCAGCATAACAGGGACTAACTCTAAGGAAATAACAACTATGGCGGACGGGGCTCGCCATACCTGTCTGTACAAAACTATCTACAACAGGAGATCATACCCAAAAGTAGAGCCTCCGAGAGTGGAGCTCTAACACCAACGTAGATCCTAAGGATGGATCTAGCACCGCTTCTCTAGAACTCGCAGAAACGCAGCCCAAGGAGGTCGATTACCAAGTATGTGAAACTATAAAGTACTTTAAATGAAATCAAGGTATTTAAAACCTTTTCACAAATATAATAGTTCAATTGCACATAGTGCACATCACAACAATAACAGAATAGGAAAATCAGAATGTCTAGTCTAGGCCGCGAATGATCGAGCAAGGCCAACCGCCCATAGTATCATTCGCGTGCCTAGTCCTGACTTCCGCATGCGTAGTCACACAGGTATTCCCAGTCGGGGTAGCTAGCCCTGTCTCCTCGACTTCCGCACCGCATAGCCTCAAAAGACCGTGATAGTCCCATGGACCGCATGGCATCCGCGTCGGGCTAAACACCCGAATGATCAATCACGAGCATACCGCGACTCGCGTAGTCTCATAGACCGCAGCCGTATAGACCGCATCAAGGGTGGCAAGCCCTGTATAACAAGTCGAGGGTAGGTGATACAATAACGATAACGGACTTACCGGTAGCAACGTAAGAATAACCCCCTTTCACACATTACAAGGCATTTAACACATGCAGCATCATAGTATGTCTACCTATCAACCAATCTTACTACACTTAACAGAAAGCAATACAAGGCTTTTATAAACAAACAAGTAAACATTTCCTTTTATCATTCTTTAGGTTGTTATACCTACTTCCCATAAAGCTTAGTATAACTCTTAAGCTTTTGTTTTAACACCAACTATTACTCTTCTGTTAAAATGATTCATTATTCTTTTGACATACTTCAAGGTTCTTATTATTCAGGCTTAAGTCAAAAGACATTGCCGATTATCATATGTACGTCTGCCGTACTATATATATTTAAAATATCATGCTCAGGAGTATAGGAAGAATCACATACCTTCTCGGCGAAATCCACCTGCCAAGTCGAGTATGTCACACACGTAGAGAATCAGCCTATAATAGTCACGACATCTATCAAAGTCTAGACTATTCGTAGGTCATTCTAAACATAGGGTCCTCAATTCTATGGAAAGTCGGGCACAACCCTACCCGAGCTATATAAGTCTCATTGTGAAAACCTATGTAAGTAGATATTCTTCTTTATACCCTTCTAAGGTGTTTCAATTCTATTCTTAATAACCTCCTAAGTATTTATACTTATCTCAATACTTCTACAAGATACATTCTCTAATTACAAAAGAGGTTAGGATTATTTACCTCGATAAGCCCAATAATATCCAAGTAAAAGTCGATCCCGAGCGAGGTTTAGCTCCTAATCCAAAGCTCAGGCGCCCGAATCCTTAAGTTTCCCACAACTTCTACTAAGTACTAAGGAATTTGGGCTAGGTTAAATTGGGCATTATAACAATACTGAAGGCAACTTTCCTACCAAGGAGGGGTAGGTTTCGGCTAGGCTAGAGGAAGGGCCTCGCCAAAACTTCACTCAAGGGAGGGGTGTTTGGACGAATTGCTCACAAGGAGAGGAGGATTTTCAAGACTTGAAAGCTTTAGTGGATGAATAACTCTTCATCACAAGAGGGGTATTTATAGGTCAAGACATGGCCAACCAATGGCCAAGATTTAGCCAAGTGCTAGGCAAGTGTAAGGTCAAGATTAGGGCAAGTGTACCTAGCCAACTTGCACACAAAATATCTATCCAACTTTATGACAAGGATTGTCATCCAATCGGCCCTATTTCCGTGACAAGTCCACCAATGAGAGGGTGGAAAGTGTCGCCCTCTCATTGGTCCAAAGTGTTACGTCTCTCGGAAAAATCCGCAAAAATAAGAAATGACATAGCCGGAATTTATCCTATGAAAGCTGTGGAAACGTTTCGTCGGAAAACCAATCGTTTTGTGAGTTGTGCCCAATAATTTTCGTCCAAGCCTAACTTTTAAGGCTAACCTTTTGTACGTATTCCCTTACGTACATACTCTGGAAATACGGGGTATAACATTCAATTTGGTTATTAGTTTAGTCGTCGCATGTTATATAAAGAAGGGATTGTAGTTGTTATTATCAATTGCGGCTATATAACATGTTAGACTAAATAACTTGGATTGAAAAAGAATTGGAAAAGACTTTGTGTTGTTGTACATTGTTAGCCGAGAATGACATTGGAATATTGGACTATTTTAATATCAATTGTGGGCCAGAATTTTACACGTCCTGTTAGGCGTGTAATCCCCTTTTGTTAGCTACATTGTTGAGCCTTAAATGTGGCATGTTTGGTTATTGAATTAGGGCCTTGAAAAAGGTGAAAAAGTACGTAGAAACAAAGGAAGTGTTGTCCAATTTATCGTAGAATAAGTGACATTACACTTAGAATATTCTACGTTTGAAACTAGAAGTTGATAGACGTATTATAGTCATTATAGGTTGACATACTACGTACAACATATTAGACTTAGCAAGTGGATTGAACCGGTGAGGTATGTGGATCTTTTCTTATCTCTTGAGCATGAATAGTTATAAATGTATAAGTACGGTAGACGTACGCGATTTAAATTAATTTAGTTTCATTTGATATCTTTGACTTGTTTTAAGAATGTCCAAGTTGGTTGAGTTAGAGAATTAATGTCACGACCCGACCCTGGGCCCGCGATCGTGCCCTACACGCACTTTACGTATACATCAGAGATAATCAGCGGAACATACATAAACTTAACAAGAGATAAATAACAGGTTAGCCGATAAGGCCACCTCCCTGGATACATATGAATACGTAAAAACCAAAAGCAGTTACCTCTTTTATTTTTTTACGAAGTGACCCACAAGATATGACTACAGACCTCTAAGAGTTTTGACGTAAACAACTGTGACGAGACAAGGCCCCGCCATACCCCTGAATGTACAAAATCTACAACCTCGTGGAATCACTCAAAATACAAAGCCTCAAATAAGGGAGCTTCCCAACCAGCTGGACAGTGATCCTAAGAATGAGGATCATCAAGCTATGTACATCAACTCATGCAGATGAACGCACTCCGCGAGGTCAAGACGAAATATGTAAACCGAAATCAGAATAAATCATAATAGTCTAAAACAAAGCCGAGACATGTATGATAACCAAAATAATAAAGATAAATGTGCCTTGCCGAAGTGAAAGTAATGAAAGTCAGTTTTACCTTTTAAAGACTATTTCAACACATGAACAATAGTCATACCAGGGCTATGGACACAAGCCCTCAAATATCCTCACACAGTTCAGTAAGGGTCTCAAGCCCACAAATATCAAAGCGTGCCCGTGGAATCCCCCATCACTGCCGACAGCCGTAAGTGTAAAATATAACCATGTGACGCGCCCGTGGCATCCTACCTCACTGGCGGCGTACACATATGCAATACATATATATATCTCCTGCCCGTGGAATCCCTCATCACTGCTGACAGCCGTAAGTGTAAAATATAACCATGTGATGCGCCCGTGGCATCCTACCTCACTGTCGGCGTACATATATGCCAAAGTATTTCTACTATACATCCTTCCCTATCGGTCTTACACTGTTACGGGGTAATTACAACTTGTGAACTCTACACAACTATAGTCTCAGTTCACTTATCATTCTTGTCAACATTCTTAACTTTTCACTTTACTAATCAAAGCATCCCTACCTCTGGGGGTACTATCACTTACAACTTGTCACGACCCGTTCCGGGGCCCGTGACTGGTGCCTTACCCGGGCACCCAAGTAGTCATACATCAGAGTAATCAGCGGAACATAAGACAAGACAAGAAACATTATGAAAAGAGAAATAGTTTATCTGATGAAAAGCTTGCCTTTCGGCATATATATATAACCCAAGTTTCGAGCTACATCCCAACTGCATAATAGGACTACGCACTTAAGGAAGTAAACAACTATGGACAGGCCCCGCCATACCCTGAATGTACAAAAGCTATCTACAATACAGGAGATCATACCCAAAAGTAGAGCCTCCGAGAAGATGAAGCTCCGACACCAAAGCAAAGATCCTAAGGATGTGGATCTAGCACTGCCGCTCTTACTGCGGCATGAACGCAGCCCCAAGGAGGTCGATAACAGTACTAAGTATGTGAAATCAGAAATACTTAAATGAAATCATATCATTTTAAAACCAATTTTACAAATACGCATTTAAACAACCAATGTAACCGCACATAGTGCCACATCATAACAAGAGCAACAATAGGTAAATCAGAATCGTCTTTTCTAGGTCGCGAATGATCGGCAGGCCAATCGCCCATAGCATCATTATGCAAGCCTAATCTTGGACTCGTAGTCCGCATAGGCCACTCACATAGGCCCGCATGGTATAACCCCGCATCGGTAGCTACTCCTCGGCATCGCCCCGACTCGTCCGCGTGGCCACATAGACCGCATGAGGCATAACCCCGCACACTAAGCTGGAACTCTTGTAGCTCCGCATAGGTCCCCTGGACCCGCATGAGGTATTCTCGAATCATGGTCCTGCATCACCGAGTCTACCCCGTCGGAGGGCTTAACCCCTGTGATATGTCAAGAGAGTGATATAGTACTAACATAACAACTTATAAGCATAAATAAGAATGACCTCTTTACACAAACGTTACAAGATACTAACACACATAGCATCACAATATGTCTACTCATCAAAACCATCTTATTATACTTTTCCGAAATCAATACAAGTCTTGTATAAACACATAAGTAAACTGTTCCTTTTTATAAATCTTAAGCCGTTATACTTAACTTCCCATAAAGCTAGTATAACCCTTAAGCTTCTTGTTTTAAAAACAATTATTCTTCTTCTTTCAAAACTGATTTATAATTCTTTTTAAAAGACTTCAAGATCTTTATTATTCGGGCTTAAGTCAAAAGACATTGCCGTAAAACTACGTTCAGTTAACACACGTATGTCTACCGTACTATATATATACTTTAAAATATCATGCTCAAGAGTATAGGAAGAATCACATACCTTCTTGGCGAAATCCACCTGCCAAGTCGAATATGTCGCGCGCAGAGAATCGACCTATAACAGTCAAATACGTCTATCAACGTCTAGACTGTACCGTATAAAGCTCTAAGCAGAGGGTTCTCTTATTCTACGGAAAATTGGGCAGCACTTCCCTACCCGCCAAGCTACTCAAGTCTACTGTGAAAACAGTCCTATGTAAGTATAGTTCAATTATTCTTCTTTTATACCCTTGCAGCTGATAACACCAATTCTATTCTGTAATATCCTTCTAAGTATTTTATACTTATTCCTATACTTCTACAGTATGTATTCTCTAATTACAAAAGAAGGATAAGTTTATTTACCTCGATAAGCCCAAAATTATCCAAGTTAAAAGTCGATCCTGAGCGAGGTTTAGCTCCTAATTGCACGCTCCGATATCTCCACGAAACCCTTAGAAGTTCTTCACAACTTCTACTAAGTACTATACGGGATTTGGGCTAGGGTATTTTAGGAATAGCAACTATACTTGGAAGACAACATTTCTACCAAGGGAGGGGGGGTAGGTTTCGGCTAGGACTACTAGGCTAGAGGGGGGGGTGTTTCGGCCAAGGCCTTCACAAGGGGAGGGGGGGAGTGTTTGGACGAAAACACTACAAGAGAGGGGAGGGATTTTTCAAGACTTGGAAATTGATTTGTGGATGAAGAACTCTTCATCTTAAGGGGGGTATTTATAGGTCAAGCAATGACAAACCAATGGCCAAGATGAAGCCAAGTGCTATGCAAGTGTAGGGTGAGGATTTAGGCAAGTGTCTATTCTATCTACTACACAAAAATATCCTACCAACTCCTTGACAAAAGGCCACACCTTTCGTCCACTTCACCGCCCAAACATCCTCCAATTAGAGGGTGACAAGTGTCGCCCTCTTGTTGGTCCAAAATGTTTCGTCTCTTGGAAAAATCCGCAAAAATTAGAAACGACATAGCCGTAATTTTCCCTTCGCAAGTTTTGTAAAACGTTTCGTCGGAAAACGATTCTTTTCGAGTGTTGTGCACAAACTTTTTCGTCCATAATGCCTAACTAAGGCTAAACTTTTGTACGTACACACTCACGTACATACTCTGGAAATATGGGGTATAACATTCTCCCCTCCTTAGAACCATTCGTCCCGAATGTTCCTTCCCAAGTCAGATAACGATAAGGTTTTTCATAACTCAAACAGTTTGCAAATGTCACATACGGCCACAAAACAACACTTAGGCAAAATATGAACATGAAAATTTACAAGTAGGAAAAGTGAGTTACCTGGAGGTGTGGGGAATAGGTGAGGATACTTCTGCCTCATGTCCTCCTCAGCTTCCCACGTCATCTCCTCCCTGAGCTCGTTCCGCCACAAGACTTTGACGGAAGCCACGCCTCGTCCGCAGACGCCTAACTCCGACGATCGACTATCGCGATGGGAATCTCTCATACGATAACCCCTGGCCACTGACATCGCCAATCGGGTGTACCCTAGATGGATCCCCGATACATCTCTCAAAGATAGAAATATGAAACACGGATGCACCGCCTCCAGATCGGACGGCAGATCCAACTCATAGGCAACCTTGCCTATCTCGCGACATCTGATAGTGGCCCAATGTACTGGCCGAAGTTTCCTTTCTTCCCGATCTCATCACACCCTTCATGGGTGACACCTTCAGAAAACCCAATCATCAACCTCGAACTCGGATGCCGACGACGATGATCTGCGTATGACTTCGCCGACTCGAGACCAAGAGCGCCCCGGATAAGCTTCACCTTATCCATCGCTCGCTGCACCAATCTGGTCCCACTAATCGCACTCGCCTACATCGAACCAGCCTATCGGCGATCTGCACTTCCTCCCATACAAGGCCTCATAAGGCGTCATCTGAATATTGGAGTGGTAGCTATTATTATATGCAAACTCAACTAGAGGCAAATGATCCTCCCAGCTACCCCTGAAGTCGATAATACAGCTCGCAAAGATATCCTCAAGAGTCCGATAAGGCTCGCTCGCCCGTCGATGCTCGTGGATGGAATGCGACTGTGCTCACTTTCGCCCCTAAACCCTTCGAAAGACCTCCGAAGTTAGCCAGAACCGGGCTCTTCGTGCGATATGATCGAAATAGGGACTCCATGCACTGACGATCTCTGATGTAAAGTCCGCATAATCCTCACCGAAAAGTCGCCCCGACGGAAGAAAGGGCTGATTTCACACCGCCGACGATAACCCATATAGAATCATGTCTCCTCCGAGTGCGAGGTAATCCCGTGATAAAGTCCATGTTGATCACCTCCCACTTCCGTGTCGGGATCTCTATCGCTCGCAACAAACCACTAGGCCTCGTGCTCTACCTTCACCGCCGACAACACGCACCGAGCTACGAACTCGCAACGCCCTCTTCAAGCCATCCCACCAATACACGATCTAAGGTCGTGGTACATCTTGGTCGACGTGGATGGATAGAGTAACGCGCTACCGTGTGCTTCCCCGTAACTCCGCCAAGTCTCAAACATCCGAACACACAACCCGCCTCAAACCTTAGCACCCCATCGTGTGCTACTCAAGGACCCTTCCTCACGAAGAGCCGTGATCACGATAACGCAAAATCGATCCTCGAATTGTTGCCTCTTCACCTCCTCGACGATGGAAGATTCGGCAACCTCACGAACTCGAACCCCACTTCTATCAGAATCAATCAAACGGACACCAAGGCTCGCTAACTGATGCAAATCACGAACCATGTCCCTCCTCTCTGCCGCACATCCGATAGGCTCCCATCGACCTACGACTAAGAGCATCCGCCACAACATTGGCCTTCCCGTGGTACAGATATCAACATCGTAATCCTTAAGCAACTCTAACCACCGCCTCTCGCCGTAAGTTCACTCCTCCGGCCGAAGATATACCGAGGCTCTTGTGGTCTCAGATAAATATCCACATGAACCCCATACAAATAGTGCCTCCAGATCTTCAAGGCGTGAATCACCGCTAACTCCAAATCATGGGTGGGTAGTTCCTCTCATGCTTCTTAAGCCGGGATGACGCTGACGCTATAACCTTGCCCCCGTGCATCAACACATCCCAACCCGACGACGATCACAAGACACCACGAGCCATCCGACCCTCCGAAGAGTAAGAACGGGCGGCCGTCGCCTCCTTCAAGAAACTGGAAACCCCGCCACAAGCATCACCATCAAACTTAGCCGCTTCCGAGTCACCCTAGTCAATGGTGCGCAGATAGAAGCAAACTTCTACGAACCGATAATAACTGCGAGGCCCGTAAAATCGCGCACTCCGGAGTAAGAGGTCTAGGCCAAGTCCCGATCGCCGATCTTGGCGTATCCACTAATACCATCACCCACAATATGCCCAAGAAAAGCTATCAAGTCAACCGTAACTCACACTTCAAAACTTGGCGCATAAATCGCTGGTCTCGAGAACCCTCAAGATACCTCAAATGCTCCGCATGCTCCTCGCTCGAGCGAGAATAAACCAAGATATCATCAATGAACACTATCACAAACGTGTCCAAAATGGTTTGAACACTCGGTTCATCAAATCCATGAATACCGCGAGCATTGGTCAACCCAAAAGACATGACTGAACTCATAATGCCCGCATCGTCCGAATGCATCCTAGGAACATCCGCCTCTCGACTGCACTGATGATAGCCCGATCGCAGATCAATATTGAGAAACATCTCGCCACCGCAATCGTCGAACAAATCATCAATCCCGGGAAGGGTATTCGTTTTAATGGTCACCTTGTTCACCGCTCAGAATCAACACACATGCGCAGCGTCCCATCCTTCTTCTTTACGAACAATACCGGCGCTCCCCAGGGAGAAACACTAGGCCTGATGAAGCCATTCTCCAGCAAATCTCGCAGCTGGTCCTTCAACTCTCTCAACTCGGCAGGTGCCATTCTGTATGGCGGAATGGAAATAGGCCGAGTGTCTGGTAGCACATCGATACAAAACTCTATCTCCCTCTCGTGAGGATACCCGGAGGTCATCCGAAACACGCCTGGGAACTCTCGACTACCGAATCGATCAAAACTGCACCGCAGCCTCGTGATCAAACACCCGAATGAGATGGTAAATGTATTCTTCTCGCACCATCTTCCTAGCCTGAGGTAGGAAATAAACCTACCTACGATACAAAGTTCCTCCCACTCAACAACCGGCCTCTCAGAAACGGAACCGCATCACTCTCTCTCGCAGTCTACATTGGCGTAGCAAGACGCCAGCCAATCCATACCCATGATCACATCGAATCACCATATCCAACTCTATCAAGTCGGCCAGTGGTCCGACGATTGCATATAGTCACCGACAAGCCCTATATACCCGCCGAGCTACCACCGAATCACCCATCGCGTAGCTACCTCTAAAGCGGTCTATGGACTCGTGCTCTATCCCTATCCTACTAGCAATAAGGGGAGATATATAGATGAGTAGAACCGGATCTATCGAGGAATACACATCAAATCCGGAATCGATAAAGTACTGTGGACGACGTCAGCGACGCCTCCGGTCCCGCGGCCGACAAGGCATAAATGCGATTCGAGGACCGCTAGAAGCTGAGACTCGCCACGACCTCTACCGCGCCTGCCTGGTCCATGAGTACCGCCGCCCGGGAGTGCAAGTGAGGGACGGCAACCGCAATGCACTTCGTAGGCCGAGCCCTACCACCGCCACGGTCGGCCGGTCCTCGCAAAGTGACCTGGCCGCTACAATCAGAACAAGCTCCCGGCGCACCACACTTCCGTAATGGGATCTACCGTGACGCCACATCGGGGTGGTCCGATCGGTCAAGACATCTGCTACCTCGACGCTCAAGTCCTGGCCTCGGTCTGCCTCGAAGACGGTGCAGGAGTGCTCGAGCCGGCGTGGTGCAAGATCGCCGCTGGTCGCCCACCCCGAGAGCTACCAAAAGACCTCCCGCCCCGCCTTCTTTCGCTGCTGTCACAACTCGCCGCCTCTACGCCTCGCATCTGTCGTGAGCTCGTGCGGGTAATATCCATGCTCGTCAAGAGCCACACCCGCACAAGACTCGGCCATTTAATCATCTAGCCCGTGACGTGGCGATGCACCGCCCTCCATATCTGCTACCAACGCAGGACATATCGAGCCAACGAATCAAACTCAACGTTGTACTCCCTAATCAGGCGCCTCTCTGCCTCAAAGAATAAAAATCGTACCGCGCCTCTCTCATCCGCGAGGCAAAGTGAGTGAGAAAGCCTCCAGAACTCGTCCCAAGTAGCTGGGACGCGTGCTCTCCCCGGATAACTCCCACGAATCAAACCAATCGATCGCGTATCACGCACCGACGCGAACCGGCGTCACGGACTCGGTCTCAAGCCTTGATCAACCGCATGATCCTTCAGAGCCGACGGATGAACTCGCGGATTATCCTCGAGCCTCGACCCAGAACTCGCGGGCTACAACTCAGAAATCCGTAGCCTCAAACTATCTCGCTTCGTGAACCACGGGTACTACTGGGCCGAATCGAACCGCCAGATCCAAATTTATCCTCATGTTCTGCCACAACTCGCCAAGAATCGGGCCATCTCCTTGTACTTAACTCCGCCTCTGCCGTGGGACATGAGCGCAGTGCGTGGTCTCGCTGGGTCGTCGGCGCCATAGAACTAGCCATCTCGTATAGACTAGGCACGAGCCCTCGTAACTCTCTGTCCTACTAGCGCCTCCTCGCCTTGCCTTCTGGGCCGGGTTGCCTTACGTGAGGCATAATCATTCTGAAAAGGAATACATTAGAGGGTCCAACTTATAACACACTCTAAAGCACGATCTCGAGTGAGAAGAATGGAAACCAATCCTAAATATCCTATAGCCTCTCGATTATTGGTTTGGTGCACAACACACCGATAATCAAGACTCTACTAGATACGGTCGTAGACACTTTCCGAGGATTAATCGCTCGATACCACTTTTGTCACGACTGCCTGGCCCGTGGATCGTGCCTTACCCGGGCACCCACGTAGTCATACATCAGAGTAATCAGCGAAATATAAAACAAGACAAGAAACATTATGAAAAGAGAAACAGTTTATCTGATGAAAAGCTTGCCTTTCGGCATATATATATAACCCAAGTTTTGCAGTTACATCCCAACTGTATAATAGGACTACAGACCTCTAAGGAAGTAAACAACTATGGCGGGACAGGGCCCCGCTATACCCTGAATGTACAAAAACTATCTACAATACAGGGAGATCATACCCAAAAAGTAGAGCCTCCTAGAAGATGGAGCTCCCGACACCAAAGCAAAGATCCTAAGGATGTGGATCTAGCACTGCTGCCCTTACTGCGGCATGAACGCAGCCCAAGGAGGTCAAGACAACAGTACTAAGTATGTGAAATCAGAAATACTTAAATGAAATCATATCATTTTAAAACCAATTTTACAAATATGCATTTAAACAACCAATGTAACCGCACATAGTGCCACATCATAACAAGAGCAACAATAGGTAAACTGTAACCGGTCTTTTCTAGGCTGCGAATGATCGAAGCAGGGCCAATCGCCCATAGCATCATTATGCAAGCCTAATCTCGACTCGTAGTCCGCATAGGCCACTCACATAGGCCCGCATGAGGTATAACCCCGCATCGAGGGTAGCTACTCCTGGGCATCGTCCTGGACTCGTAGTCCGCATGGCCACATAGACCGCATGAGGCATAACCCCGCACACTAAGCTGGAACTCTTGTAGCTCCGCATAGGTCCCCTGGACCCGCATGAGGTATTCTCGAATCATGGTCCTGCATCACCGAGTCTACCCCGACGGAGAGGCATTTAACCCCCGGTATTATGTCAAGAGGTGAGTGATATAGTACTAACATAACAGCTTATAAGCATAAATAAGAATGACCTCTTTACACAAACGTTACAAGATACTAACACACATAGCATCACAATATGTCTACTCATCAAAACCATCTTATTATACTTTTCCGAAATCAATACAAGTCTTGTATAAACACATAAGTAAATTGTTCCTTTTTATAAATCTTAAGCCGTTATACTTAACTTCCCATAAAGCTAGTATAACCCTTAAGCTTCTTGTTTTAAAAACAATTATTCTTCTTCTTTCAAAACTGATTTATAATTCTTTTTAAAAGACTTCAAGATCTTTATTATTCGGGCTTAAGTCAAAAGACATTGCCGTAAAACTACGCTCGCTTAACACACGACGCTCACCGCACTATATATATACTTTAAAATATCATGCTCAAGAGTATAGGAAGAATCACATACCTTCTTGGCGAAATCCACCTGCCAAGTCGAATATGTCGCGCGCAGAGAATCGACCTATAACAGTCAAATACGTCTATCAACGTCTAGACTGTACCGTATAAAGCTCTAAGCAGAGGGTTCTCTTATTCTACGGAAAATTGGGCAGCACTTCCCTACCCGCCAAGCTACTCAAGTCTACTGTGAAAACAGTCCTATGTAAGTATAGTTCAATTATTCTTCTTTTATACCCTTCTACAGTGATAACAGTTCAATTCTATTCTGTAATATCCTTCTAAGTATTTTATACTTATTCCTATACTTCTACAGTATGTATTCTCTAATTACAAAAGAAGGATAAGTTTATTTACCTCGATAAGCCCAAAATTATCCAAGTTAAAAGTCGATCCTGAGCGAGGTTTAGCTCCTAATTGCATGCTCTGATATCTCCACGAAACCCTTAGAAGTTCTTCACAACTTCTACTAAGTAATATACGGGATTTGGGCTAGGGTATTTTAGGAATAGCAACTATACTTGGAAGACAACATTTCTACCAAGGAGGGGTAGGTTTCGCTAGGACTACTAGCTAGGGAGTGGTGTTTCGACCAAGGCCTTCACAAGGGGAGGGGGGGAGTGTTTGGACGAAAACACTACAAGAGAGGGGAGGGATTTTTCAAGACTTGGAAATTGATTTGTGGATGAAGAACTCTTCATCTTAAGGGGGGTATTTATAGGTCAAGCAATGGCCAACCAATGGCCAAGATGAAGCCAAGTGCTATGCAAGTGTAGGGTGAAAATTTAGGCAAGTGTCCATTCTATCTACTACACAAAAATATCCTACCAACTCCTTGACAAAAGGCCACACCTTTCGTCCACTTCACCGCCCAAACATCCTCCAATTAGAGGGTGACAAGTGTCGCCCTCTTGTTGGTCCAAAATGTTTCGTCTCTTGGAAAAATCCGCAAAAATTAGAAATGACATAGCCGTAATTTTCCCTTCGCAAGTTTTGTAAAACGTTTCGTCGAAAAACGATTCTTTTCGAGTGTTGTGCACAAACTTTTTCGTCCATAATGCCTAACTAAGGCTAAACTTTTGTACGTACACCCTCACGTACATACTCTGGAAATACGGGGTATAACATTCTCCCCTCCTTAGAAACATTCGTCCCGAATGTTCCTTCCCAAGTCAGATAACGATAAGGTTTTTCATAACTCAAACAGTTTGCAAATGCCACATACGGCCACAAAACAACACTTAGGCAAAATATGACAATGAAAATTTACAAGTAGGAAAAGTGAGTTACCTGGAGGTGTGGGGAATAGGTGAGAATACTTCTGCCTCATGTCCTCCTCAGTTTCCCACGTCATCTCCTCCCTGAGCTCGTTCCGCCACAAGACTTTGACGGAAGCCACGTCCTTGGTTCGCAGACGCCTAACCTGACGATCGACTATCGCAATGGGAATCTCCTCATACGATAACCCCTCGGTCACCTGGACATCGTCAATCGGGTGTACCCTAGATGGATCCCCGATACATCTCCTCACCATAGAAACATGAAACACCGGATGCACTGCCTCCAGATCGGACGGCAGATCCAACTCATAGGCAACCTTGCTTATCCTGCGGACAATCTGATAGGGCCCAATGTACCTTGGTCTGAGTTTCCCTTTCTTCCCGAATCACATCACACCCTTCATGGGTGACACCTTCAGGAAAACCCAATCATCAACCTCGAACTCCAGATGCCGACGACGATGATCTCGTATATGACTTCGCCGACTCGAGTGTCAAGAGCGCTCCCGATAAGCTTCACCTTATCCATCGCGGTTGCACCAAATCCGTCCCATTAATCGTACCTCGCCTACATCGAACCAGCCTATCGGCGATCTGCACTTCTCCCATACAAGGCCTCATAAGGCGCCATCCGAATATCGGAGTGGTAGCTATTATTATATGCAAACTCAACTAGAGGCAAATGATCCTCCCGCCTACCCTCGAAGTCGATAACACAGCTCGCAGATATCCTCAAGAGTCAGATAGTGCGCTCGCCGTCCGTCATGCAGGATGGAATGCAGATCAAGCTCACTCGCATCCCTAAACCCTTCCGAAAGACCTCCGGAAGTTAGCCAGAACCGGCTCTCTGCCGATATGATCGAAATAGGGACTCCATGCACCGACGATCTCTGATGTAAAGTCCGCATAATCCTCACCGAAAAAGTCGCCCCGACGGAAGAAAGTGGGCTGATTTCGCCACCGTCGACGATAACCCAAATAGAATCATGTCTCCTCTGAGTGCGAGGTAATCCTGTGATAAAGTCCATGTTGATCACCTCCCACTTCCAGGTCGGGATCTCTATCGTCTGCAACAAACCACCAGGCCTCTGATGCTCTACCTTCACCTGCTGACAACACGCACCGAGCTACGAACTCGCAAAGTCCTCTTCAAGCCATCCCACCAATACAGATCTGGGTCGTGGTACATCTTGGTCGCACCGACGGATGGAGTAACGCCGCACCGTGTGCTTCCCCGAACTCCCGCCAAGTCACGAAACATCCGAACACACAACTCGCTCAAACCTTAGCACCCCATCAGGTGCTACCTCAAAAGGACCCTTCCCCTCACGAAGAGCCGTATCACGATAACGTGCCAAAACTGGATCCTCGAATTGTTGCCTCTTCATCTCCTCGACGATGGAAGACTCGGCAACCTCACGAACTCGAACCTCACTGCTATCAGAATCAATCAAACGGACACCAAGGCTCGCTAACTGATGCAAATCATGAACCATGTCCTCCTCTCTGCCGCACATCCGATAGGCTCCCCATCGACCTACGACTAAGAGCAATCGCCACA
Source organism: Przewalskia tangutica (assembly GCA_029844215.1). Taxonomy (NCBI): domain Eukaryota; kingdom Viridiplantae; phylum Streptophyta; class Magnoliopsida; order Solanales; family Solanaceae; genus Przewalskia; species Przewalskia tangutica. The sequence goes on from CM056728.1 coordinate 68,902,089, forward strand.
ACATCGCCTTCCCGTGGTAGAGATATCAACATCGTAATCCTTAAGCAACTCTAACCACCGCCTCTGCCGTATGTTCACTCCTCTAGTGAAGATATACCGAGGCTCTTGTGGTGCAGTAAATATCCACATGAACCCCATACAAATAGTGCCTCCAGATCTTGGCGTGAATCACCGCCGCTAACTCCAAATCATGGGTGGGGTAGTTCCTACGCTTTTAAGTCGCCTGACGCTGCGACGCTTATAACCTTGCCTCGCTGCGTCAACACACATCCCAACCCGATGCCTGACGCATCACAAGACACCACGTAGCCATCCGACCTCCGAAGAGTAAGAACGGGCGGTCGATCTCTCCTTGGCTGGAAACCCCGCCACAAGCATCACCATCAAACTTAGCCGCTTTCCGAGTCACCTAGTCAATGGTGCGAGATAGAAGCAAACTTCTACGAACCGATAATAACTGCGAGGCCCGTAAAATCGCGCACTGGCCGGAGTAGAGGTTCAGGCCAAGTCTCGATCGCTGATCTTGGCCGTATCCACTAATACCATCACCATAATATGCCCAAGAAAAGCTATCAAGTCAACCGTAACTCACACTTAAAACTTGGCGTGCAATCGCTGGTCTGGAGAACCTCAAGACGGCCTCAAATGCTCCGCATGCTCCTGCTCGGCGAGAATAAACCAAGATATCATCAATGAACACTATCACAAACGTGTCCAAAATGGTTTGAACACTCGGTTCATCAAATCCATGAATACCGCCGAGCATTGGTCAACCCAAAAGACATGACCGAACTCATAATGCCCGCACGTCCGAATGCGATCCTAGGAACATCCGCTCTCGACTACTTTTGATGATAGCCCGATCGCAGATCAATCTTGAGAAACATCTCGCGCCTGCAATCGGTCGAACAAATCATCAATCCCGGAAGGGGTATTCGTTTAATGGTCACCTTGTTCACCGCTCAGATCAACACACATGCGCAGCGTCCAGTGCTTCTTGTTTACGAAGAATACCGGCGCTCCCGGGAGAAACACTAGGCACGATGAAGCCGCTTCTCCAAAGAAATCTCGCACTGGTCCTTCAACTCTCTCAACTCGGCGGTGCCATTCTCGTATGGCGGAATGGAAATAGGCCGAGTGTCCGCAAAGACATCGATACAAAACTCTATCTCCTCTCGGGAGGGATACCCGAGGTCATCCGAAACACGCCCGGGAACTCTCGACTCTCGAACTGATCAAAATCTGTACCGCGGCCTCGGTATCAAACACCCGAATGAGATGGTAAATGTACCCTTCGCACCATCTTCCTAGCCTGAGGTAGGAAATAAACCTACCTCGGCGATACTGTTTCTCCCACTCAACAACCGGCCTCAGAAATCGGAACTGCATTACTCTCTCTGCAGTCCACATTGGCGTAGCAAGACGCTAGCCAATCCATACCCATGATCACATCGAAATCAGTCATATCCAACTCTATCAAGTCGGCTAGGGTCTGACGATTGCATATGGTCACTGGACAAGCCCTATATACCCGCCGAGCTACCACTGAATCACCCACTCGCGTAGCTACCTCGAAGGGTCTATGGACTCAGGCTCTATCCCTAGCCTACTAGCAAGAAGGGGAGATATATAGGACAGAGTAGAACCCGGATCTATCAAGGCATACACATCAAATCCGGAACCGATAAAGTACTGCGACGACGCCGCGACGCCTCACGGTCCCGCTACCGATAAGGCATAAATGCGATTCGAGGACCGCTAATCGACCAGCGCCACGACCTCTGCCGCGACTGCTGGTCCACGAGTACCCCGCCTCGGGCGTGTAAATCGTAGGGACGAAGAACCGCAATGCACCTGTAGCCGAGCCCTACCACCAACGCCGCCCGGCCTGACAAGTCCTCGCAGTGACCTGCCGCCACAATCAGAACAAGCTCCCGGCGCACCACACTTCCCGTAATGGGATCTACCGCACGCCACACTGAGGTGGTCCCGACGGTCCGCACTCTGCTACTCTGGACGTCAAGTCACGGGCCCCGGTCTCGCCTCAAGACGCGCAGAGTGCTCGAGCCGGCCGTGGTGCAAATCTAGATCGCTGGTGCCGCCCACCTCGAGCTACCAAAAGACCTCCCGCCCCGGCCTTCTTCTGCCGTCACAACTCGTCGCCTCTACGCCTCGCATCCAAGGGCGTGAGCCTGCATGCGGGTAATATCCATGCCAGGCTGAAGAGCCACACCCGCGCAAGACTCGGCCATATAGTCATCTAGCCCGTGGCGTAGCGATGCACCGCCCTCCATTCGCTACCAACGCAGGACATATCGAGCCAACGAATCAAACTCGGCGTTGTACTCCCTAATCGCGCGCCCTTCTGCCTCAAAGAACAAAAATATGTCGCCCGTGCCTCCTCATCCGCGAGGCAAGAAGTGAGTGAGAAAGCCTCCGAGAACTCGTCCCAGTAGCCGGGACGCGTGCTCTCCCGATAACTCCCGCGAATCAAACCAATCGATCGCGTATCACGCGGCCGACGCGAACCAGCGTCACAGACTCGGTCTCAAGCCTTGATCACCCGCGTGATCCTTCAGAATGACGGATGAACTCGCGGATCATCCTCGTGCCTCGACCAGAGAACTCGCGGGCTACAACTCAGAAATCTCGTAGCCTCAAACTATACGCTTCTCGTGAATCCACGGTACTATCGGGCCGGAATCGAATCGCCGTGATCCTATCTCATGTTCGCCACAATCTCGGCGATCAAGCCATCTCTCAGACTTAACTCCTGCCTGTGTTGTGGGACATGAGGCGCGGTACCGTGGTCTCGCTGGCCGCGGCTGGTCATAACTCGCCGCCTCGGGTATAGATTGGCACGAGCCGTCGTAACTCTCGGTGTCCTACTAGCAGCTCCCTCGGCTGCCTTGCCCTTCTGGGCCCGTGTTGCCTTACGTGGAGGCATAACTGTTACAGAAAAGGAATACATTAGAGGGGTCCAACTTATAACACAGCTCTAAAGCACGATCTCAGAGTGAGAAGAATGGAAACCAATCCTAAATATCTTATAGCCTCTCGATTATTGGTTTGGTGCACAACACACCGATAATCAAGACTTACTAGATACGATGTAGACACTGTCCGCGGATTAACTGCTCTGATACCACTTTTGTCACGACCCGTTCCGAGGCCCGTGACTGGTGCCTTACCCGGGCACCCAAGTAGTCATACATCAGAGTAATCAGCCGAACATAAGACAAGACAAGAAACATTATGAAAAGAGAAAGCTTTATCGATGAAAAGCTTGCCTTTCGCATATATATATAACCCAAGTTTTGCGCTACATCCCAACTGCATAATAGGACTACACTCTAAGGAAGTAAACAACTATGGCGGGACAGGCCGCCATACCCTGAATGTACAAAAGCTATATACAATCAGGAGATCATACCCAAAAGTAGAGCCTCCTAGAAGATGGAGCTCCGACACCAAAGCAAAGATCCTAAGGATGTGGATCTAGCACTGCTTGCTTACTCACGGCATTTAACGCAGCCCCCGGGAGGTCCATAACAGTACTAAGTATGTGAAATCAGAAGTACTTAAATGAAATCATATCATTTTAAAACCAATTTTACAAATATGCACGAAACAACCAATGTAACCGCACATAGTGCCACATCATAACAAGAGCAACAATAGGTAAACTGTAACCGGTCTTTTCTAGGCTGCGAATGATCGAAGCAGGGCCAATCGCCCATAGCATCATTATGCAAGCCTAATCCTGGACTCCCGTAGTCCGCATAGGCCACTCACATAGGCCCGCATGAGGTATAACCCCGCATCGAGGGTAGCTACTCGACATCGCCCCGACTCGTAGTCCGCACGCCACATGCATCGCATGAGGCATAACCCCGTACACTAACCTGGAACTCTCGTAGCTCCGCATAGGTCCCCTGGACCAGCATGAGGTATTATCGAATCATGGTCCCAGACCGCCTGAGTCTACCCCGCATCAGAGGGCAGCTTAACCCCCGGTATTATGTCAAGAGGTGAGTGATATAGTACTAACATAACAGCTTATAAGCATAAATAAGAATGACCTCTTTACACAAACGTTACAAGATACTAACACACATAGCATCACAATATGTCTACTCATCAAAACCATCTTATTATACTTTTCCGAAATCAATACAAGTCTTGTATAAACACATAAGTAAACTGTTCCTTTTTATAAATCTTAAGCCGTTATACTTAACTTCCCATAAAGCTAGTATAACCCTTAAGCTTCTTGTTTTAAAAACAATTATTCTTCTTCTTTCAAAACTGATTTATAATTCTTTTTAAAAGACTTCAAGATCTTTATTATTCGGGCTTAAGTCAAAAGACATTGCCGTAAAACTACGCTCGATTAACACTGCACGCTACCGTACTATATATATACTTTAAAATATCATGCTCAAGAGTATAGGAAGAATCACATACCTTCTTGGCGAAATCCACCTGCCAAGTCGAATATGTCGCGCGCAGAGAATCGACCTATAACAGTCAAATACGTCTATCAACGTCTAGACTGTACCGTATAAAGCTCTAAGCAGAGGGTTCTCTTATTCTACGGAAAATTGGGCAGCACTTCCCTACCCGCCAAGCTACTCAAGTCTAATGTGAAAACAGTCCTATGTAAGTATAGTTCAATTATTCTTCTTTTATACCCTTCTACGTGATAACAGTTCAATTCTATTCTCAGAATATCCTTCTAAGTATTTTATACTTATTCCTATACTTCTACAGATGTATTCTCTAATTACAAAGAAGGATAAGTTTATTTACCTCGATAAGCCCAAAATTATCCAAGTTAAAAGTCGATCCTGAGCGAGGTTTAGCTCCTAATTGCACGCTCCGATATCTCCACGAAACCCTTAGAAGTTCTTCACAACTTCTACTAAGTACTATACGGGATTTGGGCTAGGTATTTTAGGAATAGCAACTATACTGGAAGACAACATTTCTACCAAGGAGGAGGTAGGTTTCTGGCCAGACTACTAGGCTGGGAGGGTGTTTCGACCAAGGCCTTCACAAGGGGAGGGGGGGAGTGTTTGGACGAAAACACTACAAGAGAGGGGAGGGATTTTTCAAGACTTGGAAATTGATTTGTGGATGAAGAACTCTTCATCTTAAGGGGGGTATTTATAGGTCAAGCAATGGCCAACCAATGGCCAAGATGAAGTCAAGTGCTATGCAAGTGTAGGGTGAGGATTTAGGCAAGTGTCCATTCTATCTACTACACAAAAATATCCTACCAACTCCTTGACAAAAGGCCACACCTTTCGTCCACTTCACCGCCCAAACATCCTCCAATTAGAGGGTGACAAGTGTCGCCCTCTTGTTGGTCCAAAATATTTCGTCTCTTGGAAAAATCCGCAAAAATTAGAAATGACATAGCCGTAATTTTCCCTTCGCAAGTTTTGTAAAACGTTTCGTCGGAAAACGATTTTTTTCGAGTGTTGTGCACAAACTTTTTCGTCCATAATGCCTAACTAAGGCTAAACTTTTGTACGTACACCCTCACGTACATACTCTGGAAATACGGGGTATAACACAACTGCTAGCAACAAAGGGAAAACATATATGCTAGGGCGAAATCTGAATCTATCAATGCACGTATGATTCAAAAGAATCGAGATATACCTGTAACCCCATGCGATGTCGCCTCCTGATCCTGCCCCGTAGTCACGTCATCTATGCGATTCGAAGGACCGCCAGAACCATAAACTCCACCCTGACCTCTACCACTGGTGACATCCAACACCTCGCTCGGGGACGCATACCGCGAGGAAAGGGAACCAACCATCGGCCTCATAGGCTGAGCCACCTCACCGGTGCTCTTTCTAAAAGGACATACCTTCAGTATATGGCCCGGACGGCCACAATAAAAATAAACACCTGTGCCATAACGGCATTTCCCTATATGACGCTTACTACATCGGAAACACTGAGGAAAAAGTAGCCTCGACTGAGAAAATCCTCTGCTCCTCTGAGAACCTCGACCCCTGGAGCTCGGACCGGCTCCTAAATGCCTTGTGGGATCAAATCTCCCACCTGTGAGCTGCGGGGGTATGTACTGGGTAGGATGGGATGAATATCTCACTCGTTGCTGAGGCTGCTCATCCAAAAACTCACCGGGATAACCAACCGGTCTAGCCCTCTTACGCTGATTTCCGCGTTGGCCTCTACCCTCGTACACACTGTCTGCATCGCCGAATAACCTCTTCTTGATGAAACAGAGCACCGCTATCTTGGTCAATAACATAACTACTTCCTCATGACCCTATAGTCTTCTCCTAATCAAAAAGCGGAGGCTCGTGCCGGGTCTCAAAACTCGGCGCAGAAGAACTCGCCGATCACGGACAACATCCGGTATACCACAGGCACGAGCCCTATCAACTCTCCGAGTCCGACGGTAGCTCTCGCTACTCCTTTGCCCTTCTCGGGCGGCCGTTGCCTCTCGAGGCATAATCAGAACACAAAATTACGTCGAGAGGAATTATCTTACTAACACACTCTATGGCACGATCTTAGAGTGAGAAGAATAGAAACCAACTCCTAAATGTCCCGTAGCCTCTCGTTTATGGGTGTGGCGCAAAACACCGATAATCAAGACTCTACTAGACACGGTCTGAGACATTCCGAGGATCGATCGCTCGATACCACTGCTGCCCCAACCCCGCCCGTGATCGTGCCCTACCGGGAACCTTCTACCGATCGACATAAGTAAACTGCAGAATTTAAATAACACCTCTTTTTTTTTTTAAACCAACATACGTACAAGGCAAAGCCGACAAGGCTTCCAAATAATATACATACTCAAAAGACACTACACTGTACATGAGTCCAATCCCACATATGAATACGCACTTAAGAGTTATATGAACTATGGGACAAGTCCCCGCATCCATAATCATAAAAGCCCGCATCAAGGAACTATACCAAAATGATAAACTCTCGAATGTATGGAGCTATCCAAAAACTCTGAGCAGGTCCTACACTGCAGATCAACAAATCTGCACCTAAACTCGGCAGATGAACGCACTTCCAAGGAGGTCGACGAAGAATGTACCAAGTATGTGAAATGAGCATCAGAATGAAATCATAATCTATACAAAACAGAGACATGTATGATAGCCGACTACGATACAATACATAAGCAAATATATCAAGTCAGGGACGCATGCCCTCAAAGTCACTACTCAAATATAACTATCGGTCACACGCCCATATTATCAATCATGCCCGTGGAATCCTTCCTCACTGCCGGCAATCCATGACATAATATAACACCAATAAGCATACATGAACACCAAGTCCCACCGGTGTCCTAAAATCATGCGGGCAGTAGGAAAACGAACCACCAGATCCAGCCTGCATCATAAAACTGACCGGGGCAAGTACGAAAGCCAACTACGGATTCAAATGCGTCTAACAATCGACGGGGCAAGTACGAAGCTAACTACGATCCACTGTCGTCACGAGATATGACCGGGCAAGTCGAAGCTATCTACCGGAGCCTACCGTACCAAATCGTAATAGAATCGACGGGGCAAGACGAAGCCAACTACGATTCATCTGCTAACGACTGACGGGGGCAAGTACGAAAGCTAACTACCAGATCCAGCCTGCGTCAAAATCTCATGGAGGGCGAATCCATGGAATAAAATATCCCACGTGGTCGCATGCCCCGAAATCCCACATCGTATAAGCATGACCATGGGGTAATACAAACAAATCCGGGAATCTAACCCGCCTCCTGGTCACATGCCCCGGAATCCCACATCGTATAAGCATGTCCAAGGAGTAATATAAATAATGGAATCATACCCGTGGAATCCCACATCACTGTCGGTACGTCCAAGTAAACTTACAACAAGACAGCCGGCCCTCCAACCGAGAGTCGCGGCAACGTAATAAAACATCATACTTGCACTCAAAGGCTATCACCAGCACACATAGGCAAGTTCATAAAATCTTTAGACTTTCATTTTATAAACTCAAGGTACTTATAGAATAATTCTCAATTAAACAAGCCAAAGTACTTATCAAGGCACACATAGAATAATTCTCAATTAAACAAGCCAAAGTACTACGTACGTACATTCTTTTCAAAAGACTCCTTTATATGTAAAACCCCAAGATACTAACACCCGTAGTATCAAGGTGTGTCTATTTTTCAAAGTAAGTTACTACACTTTTAGAAAACTCATTTCAAAGCTTGAAATCAAGTAACTTCAATTTTTTCACAATCTAGGCAACTTATGCCCATTAATCAAAATAGACAACTTTCTTAACCTTCCATAAAGCCGTTATAACCAACTTCCCATAAAGCCGTTATAACCCTTTATGGTTTTAGACATATTCATTCCTTTTATAACCAAGAGACTTATACTTAAAACCAAGTATCACAAACTTTCAAATCAAGTTTCTTAACTTTCAAAATACTTCAAGTGTCTAAATCTTTATAAATCAAGTAGCTTATACTTTTAAATCCCAAGTAACTCACACCTTTAAAACAAGTTACATCTCTTTAAATCATGTCATTTCTCCTCTTTAAATCAATTAAGTAAATCACCTTTGACTCCTAAAGTCATTATAATGACCTTTAGGTTTTGGAACTAAGGCACTAGCCAAAAGATTTGGAAACCACTTCCTTTTCAAGACTCTATGTACTTTAAGTAAAATACCTTCACTTTGGGAATCCAAACTTCACTAAGGAAATGGATTATAACAACTTACAATTAAAACATCAAAGTACAATGAAGGAAGTATATAGAACAAATTCTATATTAGGCAATCCAAGTACAACCAAGGAATGGATCATTTAAGGAGTAGGACATACTTTCTTTATCTTAAGGAATCATGCTAGAGGAGATAGTTCACATACCGCTTCGCCAAATCCACAAGCTGCCGAATACGCCGCACGAGAATTGTCAACCTATAATGGTCACAACATGACTATCAATTTCTAGTTTCTAACGTAGAATAATACTAAGTATGCGGTCTCTTATTCTACGGAAAATCGGGCAGCACTTCCTTTATTTCTACATACTTTGCCACCTTTTTCAAGGCCGAATTCAATAACCAAATATGCCACATTTAAGGCTCAACATACCAACCAATCAAAGGGTATTACACGCCTTACAATACGTGTAAAATTCCGCCCCACAATTAATACCAACTAAGTCCATAATCAAAGCCATTCTCGGCTAACTTATTCAACAATACAAAGTCTTTTCCAATTCTTTTTCAACCCAAGTTCTTAGGTCTAACATGTTATATAGTCATAAACAACTTCAACAACTACAATTTCCTTCTTATACAACATGTGACGACTTAAACTAATAATCAACTTGAATTGTAATCTTAAGGCTAAACATGCTAGTTTTCGGATTAGGGTTCCAATAGCCAAAACACTTATCAAACTTCATACTAAACATCTCATGCTTGTTAATATCCAAAGCTACAACAATAAGTAAATCTTAATTACTAAAACGACAAGAATTATACCTTTACAAGCCCTTAAAAATTCCAAGATTCAAAGTCGCTCCTTAGCAATTCTTAGCTCCTTTCCTTTACGCTCCAATCCGCTATTTGAAGCCTCTAGAAGTTCACAACCAACTTCTCTTCCATTTCCAATCCAAAACTAGGAAAACTACTTAGGTTTTCGCCTTGCGACTAACGTGAAAACGTCATTTTTCCGAAATCTTTCTATTGAGATATCCTTACAATACCCTTAGGAACCTTGGGTTTAAGTCTTGTGAATAATGGATCAAAACTACAAAAAATTTGTGTGGACTTGAGGGTGAACCCGAGAGCAACTAAGCTAGCACAAGCTTTCTCTAAATTTTTCTAAGTGTGGAAGACCTTGTCTTTCTACTAGTGTGGTATATAAAACACAATGGAGGGCTTAGATTGCAACACTTGAGTGGCTAGGATGAAGAACACATGGATAATAGCCAAGTGGACAAGGTGACAAGTCAACAATCTTAAGCTTGAAGACTTATCATCCACAATGGTCAAATGACCATTCTAACCTTGCTAAATTTCGTCCAAGGGCATGTGGGGAGGTGTCACGTGTCGCCCTCCCCTTCGTCCATAAAATTCTGTAACCCTCGTGGGCCTCGCAAAACGTAAAATTCCTCGGGTGGGCCCCACGTGACCAAATCGTAAAATAAATTTCCATAATGTTAATAAGTTCCATACTCTTCAAATAATGCATTTTGAGAATCCAATTCTTAACAACGAACATTTTTTCCCTTCCGACGCGTTCGAAAGATTTTCCGTCGGAAAAACAATTCTTCCTTTCGTACCAATTTCCAAGTCTTGATTCCTTACATACACTCTCTTGCACATGTCCTGGACTTACGGGGTGTAACATTCTTCCCCCCTTAGAAACATTCGTCCCCGAATGTTCTTAGTCGGTTGCCAAGCTATACAAACTCTGACACAGTTTCTATACTATGCCTAACGACCAATACTCCACAAGACCAACGATGCCACACATGGCCACCACCTAACATACGTAAACATATCAATGACAAAACTCGAAGGTTACAGTCTTCTAAAACACGGGATCCTTAGAGGTTCCTTTATTTCTTACTTGTCATTCTTTCTCATACTTCTAAACTTATTTAGTAAACGTACAACATCTCAAATATTGTTTCTGTTCCACAATCCTTGGAGTTACTAACCAAACTTGGCCATATTGTTACTTACATTCCCGTTAAGGCTCTTCTCGACCCTTACGACCTAGTTCCGGTGGAACGCATCCACGAACTCGTACAACGATTAACTAAACTTGGGCCTTGCATCCTCGGGACCCTACCACATAACGGGACCATTTCTAACTGACATCACCCCATTCCATACTACCGGTTGACCCGAAATGAGTCCATAACCCGACTCATCGTCACACTTAACTTCTCATTCTTAGTCTGAAATAAATCTCTCTCTTATCTCAAGGTACTTCTCACCCTATCCTCCCATTCACTAGAGGTTCGTCACATAAGCCAAAGTATTTCTACTGTACATCCTTCCCTATCGGTCTTACACTGTTACGGGGTAATTACAACTTGTGAACTCTACACAACTATAGTCTCAGTTCACTTATCATTCTTGTCAACATTCTTAACTTTTCACTTTACTAATCAAAGTATTCCTACCTGCAGGGTACTATCACTTACAACTGCTAGCAACAAAGGGAAAACATAAATGCTAGGGCGAAATCTGAATCTATCAACGCACGTATGATTCAAAAGAATCAAAATATACCTGTAACCCCGTGCGATGTCGCCTCCTGATCCTGCCCAGTAGTCACGTCATCTATGCGGTTCGAAGGACCGCCAGAACTATAAACTCCACCCTGACCTCTACCACGGCTGGCTGACATCTGAACACCCTGCCCTGGGGGACGCACAGCTGTGGAGGAAAGGGAACCAACCATCGGCCTCATAGGCTGAGCCACATCACCGGTGCTCTTTCTAAAAGGACATACCTTCAGTATATGGCCCGGACGGCCACAATAAAAATAAACACCTGTGCCATAACGGCATTTCCCCATATGACGCTTACTACATCGGAAACACTGAGGAAAAAGTGGCCTCGACTGAGAAAATCCTCTGCTCCTCTGAGAACCTCGACCCCTGGAGCTCGGACCGGCTCCTAAATACCTTTTGGGATCAAATATCCCACCTGTGAGCTGCGGGGGTATGTACTGGGTAGGATGGGATGAATATCTCACTCGCTGCTGAGGCTGCTCGTCCAAAAACTCACCGGGATAACCAACCGGTCTAGCCCTCTTACGCTGATTTCCGCGTTGGCCCTCTACCCTCTGTACACCTGTCTGTACTGGCCGAATAACCTCTTGTTGATGAAACTGTAGCACCGCTATCTTGGTCAATAACATAACTACTTCCCTCATGACCCTATAGTCTTCTCCTAATCAAAAGCGGAGGCTCGTGTCGGGTCTCAAAACCTGGCGCAGAAGAACTCGCCGACTGCGGCACAACATCCGGTATACCCTGGGCACGAGCCCTATCAACTCTCCGAGTCTGACTGGTAGCTCCTGCTACTCCTTTGCCCTTCTGGGCGGCTGTTTCCCTCCTTGGAGGCATAACTGTAACACAAAATTACGTCAGAGAGGAATTATCTTACTAACACAGCTCTATGGCACGATCTTAGAGTGAGAAGAATAGAAACCAACTCCTAAATGTCCTGTAGCCTCCTGTTTATGGGTGTGGCGCGCAACACACCGATAATCAAGACTCTACTAGACACGGTCTGTAGACATTCAGGGTATCGCTCTGATACCACTCTGTCACGCCCGAACCCGGGCGTGGTGGTGCCTACCAGGCACCTTTCACCGATCGACACAAGTAAATCGCGAATTTAAATAACACCTCTTTTTTTTTAAACCAACATACGTCTGAGGGCAAAGCCGACAAGGCCGCCATATAATATACATACTCAAAAGACACTACACTGTCATACGAGTCCAATCCACATATGAATACAGACCTCAAGAGTTATCTTTGAACTATGGCGGGACAAGGCCCCGCCGTACCCATAATCGTACAAAAGCACATCAAGGAACTATACCAAAATGATAAACTCTGAGCAGATGGAGCTATCCAAAACTTCGGGCAGGTCCTACACTGCAGATCACCAAGCTGCGTACCTAAACTGTGGCATGAGCGGCCCGGGTGGTCGAGATGAAGAATGTACCAAGTATGTGAAGCGATGAAATCTTGTAATGAAATCATAACGATCTATACAAAGCAGAGACATGTATGATAGCGACTACGATTACCTGATACATAGCGATCATATCAAGTCGTGGACGCATGCCTCAAAGTCACTACTCAAATATAACTATCGGTCACACGCCCATAATATCAATCATGCGTGGAATCGCCCATCCTTGCCGTGACCCATGACATAATATAACACCAATAAGCATACATGAACACCAAGTCCCACGTGTTCTAAAAGCTGCGGGCAGTAGGAAAACGAACCACGGATCCGTCTGCGTCATAAACCGACGGGGCAAGTACGAAGCCAACTACAGATCGGCTGCGTCGGCAACAATCGACGGCAAGTACGCAGCTAACTACGGATCCACTGTTGTCACGAGATATGACCAGGCAAGTGCGAAGCTATCTCTAGGAGCCTCTGGTACCAAAGCGTAATAGAAGCGACGGGGCAAGTGAAGCCAACTACGGATCCGGCTGCGTCGACGGGCGGCAGTACGAAGCTAACTACAGATCCGGCTGCGTAAAAATCTCATGGAGGGCGAATCCATGGAATAAAATATCCCACGTGGTCGCATGCCCCGAAATCCCACATCGTATAAGCATGACCATGGGGTAATACAAACAAATCCGGGAATCTAACCCGCCTCCTGGTCACATGCCCCGGAATCCCACATCGTATAAGCATGTCCAAGGAGTAATATAAATAATGGAATCATACGTGGAATCCCACATCACCGCCGACGCGTCAAGTAAACTTATGACAAGACGGTAGACCACTCCAACCGAGTCACGGCAACGTAATAAAACATCATACTTGCACTCAAAGGCTATCACCAGCACACATAGGCAAGTTCATAAAATCTTTAGACTTTCATTTTATAAACTCAAGGCACTTATAGAATAATTCTCAATTAAACAAGCCAAAGTACTTATCAAGGCACACATAGAATAATTCTCAATTAAACAAGCCAAAGTACTACGTACGTACATTCTTTTCAAAAGACTCCTTTTTATGTAAAACCCCAAGATACTAACACCCGTAGTATCAAGGTGTGTCTATTTTTCAAAGTAAGTTACTACACTTTTAGAAAACTCATTTCAAAGCTTGAAATCAAGTAACTTCAATTTTTTCACAATCTAGGCAACTTATGCCCATTAATCAAAATAGACAACTTTCTTAACCTTCCATAAAGCCGTTATAACCAACTTCCCATAAAGCCGTTATAACCCTTTATGGTTTTAGACATATTCATTCCTTTTATAACCAAGAGACTTATACTTAAAACCAAGTATCACAAACTTTCAAATCAAGTTTCTTAACTTTCAAAATACTTCAAGTGTCTAAATCTTTATAAATCAAGTAGCTTATACTTTTAAATCCCAAGTAACTCACACCTTTAAAACAAGTTACATCTCTTTAAATCATGTCATTTCTCCTCTTTTAAATCAATTAAGTAAATCACTCCTTTGACTCCCCTAAAGTCATTATAATGACCTTTAGGTTTTGGAACTAAGGCACTAGCCAAAAGATTTGGAAACCACTTCCTTTTCAAGACTCTATGTACTTTAAGTAAAATACCTTCACTTTTGGGAATCCAAACTTCACTAAGGAAATGGATTATAACAACTTACAATTAAAACATCAAAGTACAATGAAGGAAGTATATAGAACAAATTCTATATTAGGCAATCCAAGTACAACCAAGGAATGGATCATTTAAGGAGTAGGACATACTTTCTTTATCTTAAGGAATCATGCTAGAAGAGGAGATAGTTCACATACCGTTTCGGCCAAATCCACAAGCTAAGCCGAATACGCCGTACGTAGAATTGTCAACCTATAATGGTCACAACATGACTATCAATTTCTAGTTTCTAACGTAGAATAATACTAAGTATGCGGTCTCTTATTCTACGGAAAATCGGGCAGCACTTCCTTTGTTTCTACATACTTTGCCACCTTTTTCAAGGCCGAATTCAATAACCAAATATGCCACATTTAAGGCTCAACATACCAACCAATCAAAGGGGATTACACGCCTTACAATACGTGTAAAATTCCGCCCCACAATTAATACCAACTAAGTCCATAATCAAAGCCATTCTCGGCTAACTTATTCAACAATACAAAGTCTTTTCCAATTCTTTTCCAACCCAAGTTCTTAGGTCTAACATGTTATATAGTCATAAACAACTTCAACAACTACAATTTCCTTCTTATACAACATGCGACGACTTAAACTAATAATCAACTTGAATTGTAATCTTAAGGCTAAACATGCTAGTTTTCGGATTAGGGTTCCAATAGCCAAAACACTTATCAAACTTCATACTAAACATCTCATGCTTGTTAATATCCAAAGCTACAACAATAAGTAAATCTTAATTACTAAAACGACAAGAATTATACCTTTACAAGCCCTTAAAAATTCCAAGATTCAAAGTCGCTCCTTAGCAATTCTTAGCTCCTTTCCTTTACGCTCCAATCCGCTATTTGAAGCCTCTAGAAGTTCACAACCAACTTCTCTTCCATTTCCAATCCAAAACTAGGAAAACTACTTAGGTTTTCGCCTTGCGACTAACGTGAAAACGTCATTTTTCCGAAATCTTTCTATTGAGATATCCTTACAATACCCTTAGGAACCTTGGGTTTAAGTCTTGTGAATAATGGATCAAAACTACAAAAAATTTGTGTGGACTTGAGGGTGAACCCGAGAGCAACTAAGCTAGCACAAGCTTTCTCTAAATTTTTCTAAGTGTGGAAGACCTTGTCTTTCTACTAGTGTGGTATATAAAACACAATGGAGGGCTTAGATTGCAACACTTGAGTGGCTAGGATGAAGAACACATGGATAATAGCCAAGTGGACAAGGTGACAAGTCAACAATCTTAAGCTTGAAGACTTATCATCCACAATGGTCAAATGACCATTCTAACCTTGCTAAATTTCGTCCAAGGGCATGTGGGGAGGTGTCACGTGTCGCCCTCCCCTTCGTCCATAAAATTCTGTAACCCTCGTGGGCCCCGCAAAACGTAAAATTCCTCGGGTGGGCCCCACGTGACCAAATCCGTAAAAATAAATTTCCATAATGTTAATAAGTTCCATACTCTTCAAATAATGCATTTTGAGAATCCAATTCTTAACAACGAACATTTTTCCCTTCCGACGTTCGAAAGATTTTCCGTCGGAAAAACAATTCTTCCTTTCGTACCAATTTCCAAGTCTTGATTCCTTACATACACTCTCTTGCACATGTCCTGGACTTACGGGGTGTAACATTCTTCCCCCCTTAGAAACATTCGTCCCCGAATGTTCTTAGTCGGTTGCCAAGCTATACAAACTCTGACACAGTTTCTATACTATGCCTAACAGTCAATACTCCACAAGACCAACGATGCCACACATGGCCACCACCTAACATACGTAAACATATCAATGACAAAACTCGAAGGTTACAGTCTTCTAAAACACGGGATCCTTAGAGGTTCCTTTATTTCTTACTTGTCATTCTTTCTCGTACTTCTAAACTTATTTAGTAAACGTACAACATCTCAAATATTGTTTCTGTTCCACAATCCTTGGAGTTACTAACCAAACTTGGCCATATTGTTACTTACATTCCCGTTAAGGCTCTTCTCGATCCTTACGACCTAGTTCCGGTGGAACGCATCCACGAACTCGTACAACGATTAACTAAACTTGGGCCTTGCATCCTCGGGAACCTACCACATAACGGGACCATTTCTAACTGACATCACCCCATTCCATACTACCGGTTGACCCGAAATGAGTCCATAACCCGACTCATCGTCACACTTAACTTCTCATTCTTAGTCTGAAATAAATCTCTCTCTTATCTCAAGGTACTTCTCACCCTATCCTCCCATTCACTAGAGGTTCGTCACATAAGCCAAAGTATTTCTACTTTACATCCTTCCCTATCGGTCTTACACTGTTACGGGGTAATTACAACTTGTGAACTCTACACAACTATAGTCTCAGTTCACTTATCATTCTTGTCAACATTCTTAACTTTTCACTTTACTAATCAAAGCATCCCTACCTCTGGGGGTACTATCACTTACAACTGCTAGCAACAAAGGGAAAACATATATGCTAGGGCGAAATCTGAATATATCAATGCACGTATGATTCAAAAGAATCGAGATATACCTGTAACCCCATGCGATGTCGCCTCTTGATCCTGCCCCGTAGTCACGTCATCTATGCGGTTCGAAGGACCGCCATAACCATAAACTCCACCCTGACCTCTACCACGGCTGGCTGACATCTGAACACCCTGCCCTGGGGGACGCACAGCTGTGGAGGAAACGGAACCAACCATCGGCCTCATAGGCTGAGCCACATCACCGGTGCTCTTTCTAAAAGGACATACCTTCAGTATATGGCCCGGACGGCCACAATAAAAATAAACACCTGTGCCATAACGGCATTTCCCCATATGACGCTTACTACATCGGAAACACTGAGGAAAAAGTGGCCTCGACTGAGAAAATCCTCTGCTCCTCTGAGAACCTCGACCCCTGGAGCTCGGACCGGCTCCTAAATACCTTGTGGGATCAAATCTCCCACCTGTGAGCTGCGGGGGTATGTACTGGGTAGGATGGGATGAATATCTCACTCGCTGCTGAGGCTGCTCGTCCAAAAACTCACCGGGATAACCAACCGGTCTAGCCCTCTTACGCTGATTTCCGCGTTGGCCCTCTACCCTCTGTACACCTGTCTGTACTGGCCGAATAACCTCCTGCTGATGAAACTGTAGCACCGCTATCTTGGTCAATAACATAACTGCTTCCCTCATGACCCTATAGTCTTCTCCTAACTGAGAAACTGGAGGCTCTGGTGCTGGGGTCTCAAAACCTGGCGCAGAAGAACTCGCCGACTGCGGCACAACATCCGGTATACCCTGGGCACGAGCCCTATCAACTCTCCGAGTCTGACTAGTAGCTCCTGCTACTCCTTTGCCCTTCAGGCGGTGTTTCTCCTTGGAGGCATAACTGTAACACAAAATTACGTCAGAGAGGAATTATCTTACTAACACAGCTCTATGGCACGATCTTAGAGTGAGAAGAATAGAAACCAACTCCTAAATGTCCTGTAGCCTCCTGTTTATGGGTGTGGCGCGCAACACACCGATAATCAAGACTCTACTAGAAACGGTCTGTAGACATTCCAGGTCGATCGCTCGATACCACTCTGTCACGCCCGAACCCGGGCAGTGGATCGTGCCCTACAGGCACCTTCTACTGATCGACACAAGTAAACTGCAGAATTTAAATAACACCTCTTTTTTTTTTTAAACCAACATACGTCTGGCAAAGCCGACAAGCCGCCATATAATATACATACTCAAAAGACACTACACCGTATACGAGTCCAATCCACATATGAATACTGCACCTCTAAGAGTTATCTTGAACTATGGCGGGACAAGGCCCCGCCGTACCCATCGTACAAAAGCACATCAAGGAACTATACCAAAATGATAAACTCCTGAGCAGATGGAGCTATCCAAAACTTCGGGCGGTCCTACACTGCAGATCACCAAATCTGCGTACCTAAACTCGTGGCATGAACGCGGCCCGAAGGTGGTCGATCTGAAGAATGTACCAAGTATGTGAAACGATGAAATCGTAATGAAATCATAACGATCACATACAAAGCAGAGACATGTATGATAGCCGACTACGATACAATACATAAGCGATCATATCAAGTCGTGACGCGTGCCCTCAAAGTCACTACTCAAATATAACTATCGGTCACACGCCCATAATATCAATCATGCGTGGAATCCTTCCATCCGGCAGCCCATGACATAATATAACACCAATAAGCATACATGAACACCAAGTCCCACTGTGTCCTAAAATCATGCGGGCAGTAGGAAAACGAACCACGGATCGGCTGCATCATAAAGCGGCGGGGCAAGTACGAAAGCCAACTACGGATCGGCTGCGTCAACAATCGACGGGGCAAGTACGAAGCTAACTACTGTGATTCGGCTGTCGTCACGAGATATGACGGGGCAAGTGCGAAAGCTATCTACCGGAGCCTCTGTACCGCGTATCAAATCGTAAAGCCAACTACGAGATCGACTGCGTCGGCGGTAGCGGCCGGCTGCGTCAAAATCTCATGGAGGGCGAATCCATGGAATAAAATATCCCACGTGGTCGCATGCCCCGGAATCCCACATCTTATAAGCATGACCATGGGGTAATACAAAAAAATCCGGGAATCTAACCCGCTGTTATACCCCGTATTTCCAGAGTATGTACGTAAGGACGTACGTAGAAAAGTTTGGGCTTTAAAGTAGGCTTGGCCGAAATATTTTGTGCACAACACCCGGTTAGAGTCGTTTTTCGACGAAACGTTTTACACAACTTGCGAAGGGAAAATTCCGGCTATGTCATTTTTTATTTTTGCGGATTTTTCCGAGAGACGAAACATTTTGGACCAACGAGAGGGCGACACTTGGCACCCTCTCCTTGGTGGACGTGTGGGGCGGTATTGGACGAAATGGAGAGTGTAGTTGGTAGGATATTTTTGTGTTAGATGGATAAGGTGGGACCCACACACACTTGTCCAAATCCACACCCTACACTTGCCTACTACTTGGCATGATCTTGGCCTTTGATTCTCCTATAAATACCCCCCCCCCCCTTTGAAGACTTCTTCATCCATTCTACAAATCTCCAAGTCTTGAAATTCCCTCCCCTCTCTTGTTGTGTTCTCGTCCCCCCCCCCCTTGTGAGGCTTTAGCCGAGAGCACCCCCCCTCCTAGTGGCATTGGCCGTGGGGTACCCCCCCTTGCCTTGTTGTTTTCGTATAAATACACCCCCCTCTTGGTAGAAATACTCTCCAAGTGTTGTTACTATACCCAAATTACCTTAGCCTTATACCTTGTAGTATCCCAAAAGTTACCTCTATACGTAGAGCCCGGAAATACTACTATACTTCCCGTTAGCCACTAAACGAAACCCTTTGGGAAAAATCTCCATAATTGGTTGGAGTACTTAGTAGAAGTGTGTGGAACTTCTAAGGGTTTCTTGGAGCGAATTGGAGCGCACGGAGTTGGAGCTAAACCTTGCTCAGGATAGACTTTTATCTCGGATAATTTTGGGCTTATCGAGGTAAATAATCTTGTCCCCCTATTGTAATTGGAAATTACATGTTGTAGGAATATATAGTTGAAGTATACTATATATAGAACTGAACATAGTTTTGCGGCAATGTCTTTTGACTTAAGCCTGAATATAAAGAAGAGAATTTAGACTGTAATCACACTATCTGTAAGAATGTTAAAGGAATTGAATCAGACTTGCATAGGTGTATTCTGATGGTAGTAGTAGTAGAATTGTACACGTCCGGTTAGACGTATAAACCCCCCCTGGTTGGCGTAGTCGCCGGACACGGTAGAGGAGGAGATTTCTGCGCGGGGGGCGGTCTTTGCCGAATTTTCTGTAGAATATGGAACCGTGCGTTTAGATGTTAATAGACGTTTGTGGCCTATATAGGTGGAAGTACTACGAGTAGTGTATTCTACTTGAAGAGTGGAAAGGCCAGCAGGGTTACAGTACTGTGGAGCGTTTTGCTTATTGTCGATAATCGTCGCAAGGTATGTTAACCTCTTCCTATCCTTCTAGCATGATGTTTTGTAAACTATGTAAATGCGGTGACGCGTACGTGTTAAATGAGTTTGGTTGGTTTAAAACATAGGGTGTTATAATAACTTTATGGGAAGTTAGTTATAACGACTACATGTAGGTAAAAGAATGGTTTATTGATTGTAGAAGTTAAGAGACTTGATCTTGAAAGATAAGAGACTTAACTTGTTTCTTGGGTAATTAACATTTTGTTAAAAATGTTGTAAAACCTCATTCGCGAGTAATGAGTACTTGGTTTTTAAAAGAATAATGTTTTACTGATTTCGGAAATCAGAATAAGTATCGAACAAACCACTGCAACGTTAATAAAGGGAAATGTACTGACTAATTAATGTATTATTAAAACCAGTAGAAACCTCCATCTGCATAGAAGCTAAGATGAGACAAAATGATATTACATTTCCTAGATCATGGCTGCTTTAATAAGATTGTTATAAACAAGAATAACCTGCTCACATATAAGGCATATGTTCCTCAAATCGTTTTTAAGGAGAATTATATCGTTAAGTGATTAAAACTATGAACTACGAAACCTTTCGAAAATGAGAAACTTGAGTATTTGAAATTAGGCAAACTTGAACGTTTGGAAAAGAATGTTATTACTTGATTTTACAAAGAGAAGTGTTTTGATTTACTTCAAAAGATAATCACTCTATTTTCATATACTACGGGTATTGTGTGACTTTTGTGAAAGTAACGTATCTTTTAAAGAGTTAATGTATGAAGTACTTTGGGGATAAAAACCTGATCTTGTTAATCATATAGTAGAAAGCACCTTGTGTGTATAACTTGATTGTGTTGGTTTGTGATAGCCTTGTAATACTTTCTTGTTGATTTGTTAAGTAAACATGCTAGGATGCTACGTGTGTTAGTATCTTGTGATGTTTGTGTAAAGGGGTTTCCTCTCGACTGCGCTTAAAGTTGTTTAACTATCAGCCGTTATGTTGGTATTGTACCACTCACCTTGACATGTTTCCGGAGGTTAAGCTGCCCTCCGATGCGGGGTAGACTCAGGCGGTCTGGGACCATGATTCGAGAATACCTCATGCGGGTCCAGGGGACCTATGCGGAGCTACGAGAGTTCCAGGTTAGTGTGCGGCCTTTATGGTCATGCGGTCTATGTGGCCATGCGGACTGCGAGTCCAGGCGGATGCCGGGGAGTAGCTACCCTCGATGCGGGATTATACCTCATGCGGGCCTATGAGGTTGGCCTATGCGGAGCTGCGAGGAGTTCCAGGGCTAGACGCGCATTGATACCGCGGGCGTGTGACCAGCTTTGATCATGTGACGGTCTAGACAGATCTCATGATACAGTTTATGACCTTGTTAGTACTATGGGTGTTAGTAGTCGGCTATGCCTTCGTACTTACCCTGTACGGTTTTATTAGAACACAGGTGGGACCTGGTGTTCATGTGTATTCCTTGGTGCTTTTATATCATAGATCGCTGGCGGTGAGGAAGGTATTCCACTGCATGATTGATGCGATGGGCGTGAGACCCAAAGTTATATTTGAGTGATGACTTGAGGCGTGAGTCCACGACTTGACATGATCGCTTATTTATTGTGAAATGTAGTTTGGTTATCATACATGTCTCCGCTTTACATAGACTACTATGATTTCATTTGCGATTTTCGATTTCACATACTTGGTACTGTTGTCGACCTCCTTCGGCTGCGTTCATCCGCGAGTAAAGGTACACCGATCGTTGATCCTCGCTCTTAGTGGTCACGTCAGCGTTTGGGAAGCTCCGTTTCTCCGGAGGCTTATCTTGGTATAGTCCCCTGTTGTTGTAGGTGCTTACATTCAGGGGTATGACGGGGCCCTGTCCCGTCGTTGTTGTCATATCATTCTTAGAGGTCTGTAGTACTGTTGTGGGCAGGGTTGTAAAAATGATGTAACTGTTCGGTTTTAAGTTGATTTATACATGCCGAAAGGCAACTTTTCTCAGATTATTATTTCATACTTCTTGTTATTTCATGTTATTGTTTTATGTTCCGCTGATTACTCTGATGTTGTATCACTAGGGTGCCCGGGGTAAGGCACCAGTCACGGGCCCGGGTTCGGGTCGTGACACCCGCCTCCTGGTCACATGCCCCGGAATCCCACATCGTATAAGCATGTCCAAGGAGTAATACAAATAATGGAAGAATACCCCTGGAATCCTACATCACTGTCGGTACGTCCAAGTAAACTTACAACAAGACAGCCAGCCCTCCAACCGAGAGTCGCGGCAACGTAATAAAACATCATACTTGCACTCAAAGGCTATCACCAGCACACATAGGCAAGTTCATAAAATCTTTAGACTTTCATTTTATAAACTCAAGGCACTTATAGAATAATTCTCAATTAAACAAGCCAAAGTACTTATCAAGGCACACATAGAATAATTCTCAATTAAACAAGCCAAAGTACTACGTACGTACATTCTTTTCAAAAGACTCATTTTTATGTAAAACCCCAAGATACTAACACCCGTAGTATCAAGGTGTGTCTATTTTTCAAAGTAAGTTACTACACTTTTAGAAAACTCATTTCAAAGCTTGAAATCAAGTAACTTCAAATTTTTCACAATCTAGGCAACTTATGCCCATTAATCAAAATAGACAACTTTCTTAACCTTCCATAACGTCGTTATAACCAACTTCCCATAAAGTCGTTATAACCCTTTATGGTTTTAGACATATTCATTCCTTTTATAACCAAGAGACTTATACTTAAAACCAAGTATCACAAACTTTCAAATCAAGTTTCTTAACTTTCAAAATACTTCAAGTCTCTAAATCTTTATAAATCAAGTAGCTTATACTTTTAAATCCCAAGTAACTCACACCTTTAAAACAAGTTACATCTCTTTAAATCATGTCATTTCTCCTCTTTTAAATCAATTAAGTAAATCACTCCTTTGACTCCCCTAAAGTCATTATAATGACCTTTAGGTTTTGGAACTAAGGCACTAGCCAAAAGATTTGGAAACCACTTCCTTTTCAAGACTCTATGTACTTTAAGTAAAATACCTTCACTTTTGGGAATCCAAACTTCACTAAGGAAATGGATTATAACAACTTACAATTAAAACATCAAAGTACAATGAAGGAAGTATATAGAACAAATTCTATATTAGGCAATCCAAGTACAACCAAGGAATGGATCATTTAAGGAGTAGGACATACTTTCTTTATCTTAAGGAATCATGCTAGAAGAGGAGATAGTTCACATACCGTTTCGGCCAAATCCACAAGCTAAGCCGAATACGCCGTACGTAGAATTGTCAACCTATAATGGTCACAACATGACTATCAATTTCTAGTTTCTAACGTAGAATAATACTAAGTATGCAGTCTCTTATTGTACGGAAAATCTAAAAGACTTCCTTTGTTTCTACATACTTTGCCACATTTTTCAAGGCCGAATTCAATAACCAAACATGCCACATTTAAGGCTCAACATACCAACCAATCAAAGGGGATTACACGCCTTACAATACGTGTAAAATTCCGCCCCACAATTAATACCAACTAATTCCATAATCAAAGCCATTCTCGGCTAACTTATTCAACAATACAAAGTCTTTTCCAATTCTTTTCCAACCCAAGTTCTTAGGTCTAACATGTTATATAGTCATAAACAACTTCAACAACTACAATTTCCTTCTTATACAACATGCGACGACTTAAACTAATAATCAACTTGAATTGTAATCTTAAGGCTAAA
Source organism: Przewalskia tangutica (assembly GCA_029844215.1). Classification (NCBI taxonomy): domain Eukaryota; kingdom Viridiplantae; phylum Streptophyta; class Magnoliopsida; order Solanales; family Solanaceae; genus Przewalskia; species Przewalskia tangutica. The sequence continues at coordinate 68,926,279 of CM056728.1, forward strand.
CATGCTAGTTTTCGGATTAGGGTTCCAATAGCCAAAACACTTATCAAACTTCATACTAAACATCTCATGCTTGTTAATATCCAAAGCTACAACAATAAGTAAATCTTAATTACTAAAACGACAAGAATTATACCTTTACAAGCCCTTAAAAATTCCAAGATTCAAAGTCGCTCCTTAGCAATTCTTAGCTCCTTTCCTTTACGCTCCAATCCGCTATTTGAAGCCTCTAGAAGTTCACAACCAACTTCTCTTCCATTTCCAATCCAAAACTAGGAAAACTACTTAGGTTTTCGCCTTGCGACTAACGTGAAAACGTCGTTTTTCCGAAATCTTTCTATTGAGATATCCTTACAATACCCTTAGGGACCTTGGGTTTAAGTCTTGTGAATAATGGATCAAAACTACAAAAAAATTGTGTGGACTTGAAGGTGAACCCGAGAGCAACTAAGCTAGCACAAGTTTTCTCTAAATTTTTCTAAGTGTGGAAGACCTTGTCTTGCTACTAGTGTGGTATATAAAACACAATTGAGGGCTTAGATTGCAGCACTTGAGTGGCTAGGATGAAGAACACATGGATAATAGCCAAGTGGACAAGTTGACAAGTCAACAATCTCAAGCTTGAAGACTTATCATCCACAATGGTCAAATGACCATTCTAACCTTGCTAAATTTCGTCCAAGGGCATGTGGGGAGGTGCCACGTGTCGCCCTCCCATTCGTCCATAAAATTCCGTAACCCTCGTGGGCCCCGCAAAATGTAAAATTCCTCGGGTGGGCCCCACGTGACCAAATCCGTAAAAATAAATTTCCATAATGTTAATAAGTTCCATACTCTTCAAATAATGCATTTTGAGAATCCAATTCTTAACAACGAACATTTTTCCCTTCCGACGTTCGAAAGATTTTCCGTCGGAAAAACAATTCTTCCTTTCGTACCAATTTCCAAGTCTTGATTCCTTACATACACTCTCTTACACATGTCCTGGACTTACGGGGTGTTACATTCTTCCCCCTTTAGAAACATTCGTCCCCGAATGTTCTTAGTCGGTTGCCAAGCTATACAAACTCCGACACAGTTTCTATACTATGCCTAACAGTCAATACTCCACAAGACCAACGATGCCACATATGGCCACCACCTAACATACGTAAACATATCAATGGACCTTCCGTCCGCGACCCCTTTTCACAAAACTCGAAGGTTACAGTCTTCTAAAACACGGGATCCTTAGAGGTTCCTTTATTTCTTACTTGTCATTCTTTCTCGTACTTCTAAACTTATTTAGTAAACGTACAACATCTCAAATATTGTTTCTGTTCCACAATCCTTGGAGTTACTAACCAAACTTGGCCATATTGTTACTTACATTCCCGTTAAGGCTCTTCTCGATCCTTACAACCTAGTTCCGGTGGAACGCATCCACGAACTCGTACAACGATTAACTAAACTTTGGCCTTGCATCCTCGGGACCCTACCACATAACGGGACCATTTCTAACTGACATCACCCCATTCCATACTACCGGTTGACCCGAAATGAGTCCATAACTTGACTCATCGTCACACTTAACTTCTCATTCTTAGTCTGAAATAAATCTCTCTCTTATCTCAAGGTACTTCTCACCCTATCCTCTCATTCACTAGAAGTTCGTCACATAAGCCAAAGTATTTCTCAGACATCCTTCCCTATCGGCCTTACAACATTGCGGGTAATTACAACTTGTGAACTCTACACAACTATAGTCTCAGTTCACTTATCATTCTTGTCAACATTCTTAACTTTTCACTTTACTAATCAAAGCATCCCTACCTTTGGGGGTACTATCACTTACAACTGCTAGCAACAAAGGAAAAACATATATGCTAGGGCGAAATCTGAATCTATCAATGCACATATGATTCAAAAGAATAGAGATATACCTGTAACCCCATGCGATGTCGCCTCCTGATCCTGCCCCGTAGTCACGTCATCTATGCGGTTCGAAGGACCGCCAGAACCATAAACTCCACCCTGACCTCTACCACGGCTGGATGACATCTGAACACCCTGCCCTGGGGGACGCACAGCTATGGAGGAAAGGGAACCAACCATTGGCCTCATAGGCTGAGCCACCTCACCGGTGCTCTTTCTAAAAGGGCATACCTTCAGTATATGGCCCGGACGGCCACAATAAAAACAAACACCTATGCCATAACGGCATTTCCCCATATGACGCTTACTACATCGGAAACACTGAGGAAAAAGTGGCCTCGACTGAGAAAATCCTCTCGCTTCCTCCGGTAACCTCGACTCGAGCTGGACCGCTCCTAAATACCTTGTGGGATCAAATCTCCCACCGTGAGCCGCGTATGTACCGGGTAGGCCGATGAATATCTCACTTCACCGAGGTCGCTCGTCCAAAAACTCACCGATAACCAACCGGCCTAGCCATCTTACGCTGATTTCCGCGTTGGCCTCTACCTCTCGTACACTGTCTGCATCGCCGAATAACCTCCTGCCGATGAAACAGTAGCACCGCTATCTTGGTCAATAACATAATCGCTTCTCATGACCCTATAGTCTTCTCCTAACCGAGAAACCGAGGCTCGTGCTGGGTCTCAAAACTCGCGCAGAACTCGCCGATCGCAGACAACATCCAGATACCTCGGCACGAGCCCTATCAACTCTCCGAGTCCGACCGTAGCTCTCGCTACTCCTTTGCCCTTCTCGGCGGCCGTTGCTCTCTCGAGGCATAATCAGAATACACAAAATTACGCCGAGAGGAATTATCTTACTAACACATTCTATGGCACGATCTAGAGTGAGAAGAATAGAAACCAACTCCTAAATGTCCCGTAGCCTCGCTTATGGGTGTGGCGCGCAACACACCGATAATCAAGACTCTACTAGACACGGTCTGTAGACATTCCGAGGACTGACTGCTCTGATACCACTCTGTCACGCCCCGAACCCCGGGCCCGTGACTGGTGCCCTACCTGGGCACCCTTCTACCTGACTGACACAAGTAAACTGCAGAATTTAAATAACACCTCTTTTTTTTTTTTAAACCAACATACGTACAAGGGCAAAGCCGACAAGGCTGCCATATAATATACATACTCAAAAGACACTACACTGTACATGAGTCCAATCCCACATATGAATACAGACCTCTAAGAGTTATATCAACTACGACGACAAGGCCCCGCTGCATCCATAATCGCATAAAGCTCAGATCAAGGAACTATACCAAAATGATAAACTCTCAATGTATGGAGCTATCCAAAACTGAGCAGGTCCTACACTGCAGATCACCAAATCATTACCTAAACTCGGCAGATGTAACGCAGCCTCAAGGAGGTCAAGACGGGAATGTACCAAGTATGTGAAACAGTAAGTACTGTAATGAAATCATAACAGTCTATACAAAACAGGAGACATGTATGATAGCCGACTACAGTACACAATACATAAGCAGTCATATCAAGTCAGGGACGCATGCCCTCAAAGTCACTACTCAAATATAACTATCGGTCACACGCCCATAATATCAATCATGCCCGTGGAATCCTTCCTCACTGCCGGCAGCCCATGACATAATATAACACCAATAAGCATACATGAACACCAAGTCCCACCTGTGTCCTAAAATCAGACGCTAAGTAGAAAACGAACCACCGATCCATCTCGCATCATAAAACTGACGGGGTACGAAGCCAACTACAGATCCACCTGGCTAACAATCGACGGCAAGTACGAAGCTAACTACGATTCACTGTTGCCACGAGATATGACCGGGGCAAGTGCGAAAGCTATCAACCGGAGCCTACCGTACCAAACTGTGTAATAGAACTGACGGGGGCAAGTACGAAAGCCAACTACCAGATCCAGCCTGCGTCAACGACTGACGGGGGCAAGTACGAAAGCTAACTACCAGATCCAGCCTGCGTCAAAATCTCATGGAGGGCGAATCCATGGAATAAAATATCCCACGTGGTCGCTGTCGGTACGTCCAAGTAAATTCACAACAAGACAGCCGGCCCTCCAACTGAGAGTCACGGCAGCGTAAAAATATAATACTTGCACTCAAAGGCTATCACAAGCAAGCATAGGCAAGTTTATATATTCTTTAGACTTTCATTATCATACAAAAATGAATTTCATTTTATAAACTCAAGGCACTTTTCGTTTCACATAAAAATCCGGGAATTTAACCCAAAGTACTACGTACTTCCATTCTTTTCAAAAGACTTCGTTTCATATAAAATCCCAAGATACTAACACCCGTAGTATCAAGGCTTGTCTACATTTCACATAAGTCACTAAACTTTTAGAAATACATTTTTAGGCTTCTAAATCAAGTGACTCTTACTTTAAAACTTTAAGCAATTGATGCCTTTAAATCAAATTGCCCTTCTTTATTTCAAGTCATTTCTTTGTTTACATTACTAGAGAGAACCATTCCTTTAACCTTCCATAAAGTTGTTATAACCAACTTCCCATAAAGCCGTTATACTAACTTTATGCTTTAGAAACTAGGACATCTTTAACCTTTCATAAAACCGTTATAACTAACTTCCCATAAAGCCGTTATAACTCTTTATGTCTTAGACTAATCCATTCTTTTTATAACCAAGAGACTTATACTTTCAAATCAAGTTACATAACTTTCAAAATAAATCAAGTCTCTTAACTTTAAGAAATCAAGTTTCTTAACTAGAATATCAAGTCATCTTAACTTAGAATATCACGTCTCTTAACTTTAAGCAATCAAGTTTCTTAACTTGAAAAATAAAGTCTCTTAACCTTTTTAAGAATTCAAGGTTCATAGTCTTAAAACTTCATAACGTAAACTCTTTAAATTAAGTAACATATACTTTTATGCGTTGTGAATAGGTTATACTTGTTTATAACGATCTTATTAAAGTAGTCATGATCTAGAAAATGTAATACAATTTTGTCTTATCTTAGTTTCTATGCAGATGGAGAATTCTACTCATTTTAATATAATTGATTTTCGATACAGTTTCTTTTATTAATGCTGCAATGGCTTGTTCGATACTTATTCTCATTCGTGCAATAAATTAGCAAAGTCAACTCGACTCCAAATACTTCCTAACGACTCTTACCAATATCCCTCATAAGACTTGGTAAGAACTTAGGATAACTTAGACATAACTTTTACATAGAGTAAATCAACATACATACCTCTTAACTTCTAAGAGTAGAAGGAATCATGAAATAACACCACATGTATATTTCATACATAGAATCATGCCAAAAGGAAGAAGAGGTTCACATACCTCGCGACGATTATCGACAAGTAGCAAAATGCTCCAAAGTACTTCAACCTTGATAGCTATTCCATCCTTTAAGTAGAATACGCTTGTCACGACCCGACCCCGGGCCGCGACTGGTGCCCTACCTGGGCACCCTTACAGGTATACATCAGAGATAATCAATGGAATATACATCAAACTTAAAAATTAATTCAGTAAAACATAAACAACAGGTTAGCCGATAAGGCTACCTCCCTGGACATATATATATATATACATATATAGCCAAAAGCAGTTACATCCCTTTTTTTTCTTTACACAACCCAATCCACAAGATATGACTACAGACCTCTAAGATTTTGGACAATTACTATGACGGGACAAGGCCCGCTGCACTCTCAATATACCTAGCCATAATGACAAGCTCGGAACATCGAGCCATCTCAAAACGTGAACCAGATCCTAAGCTCGCGGATCCACAATTGTGTACCTAAACTCGCGGCATGAACGCAGCCCCGGCGGTCGCATACGTGCAGAATATGGAACGGAAATAAGGTACAGTAAGCAGATCATAACTGTACAAAAGAATGACAGGGGCAAGTATAAAAAGTAAATACCAGATCCTACCATGCCATTATAACTCATGAACTTAATCGTACATCATTATCTTTTCCCATTTTTCAATAAGAGTTATAGTCAAATTATTACATACATACTTAGGAGAAATCATTAAGTTCATAACCATATACTTACTTATCTTGCATAACATAATCCGGCCCTTTATGGAGGGACGCCTATACTGCCCGACCCATTCTGGGACGTAATAAAATCACATAAGTCTGCCCAAAAAGGTATACTACCCGGCCTAATCTGGGACGCGATAAAGTCACATAAATCTGCCCATAAAGGTATACTACATAAAAATAGGAAGCTTATGACCAACTTAGGGCCACCTGCCCATAGTATCATTTGACAATCCTACTCCTGGGACTATTTCACCCGCATAGGTTCTGTGGACCCGCAATGAGGTCATCCGCCTCGCATGAGACTATTTCACCCGCATAGGACAATTTCACCCGCATGGGCCCGGTGGGCCCGCAATAAGTACAAACGCCGCACTCGCATCATGGGTAGCAATTCCATGGAATAAGTAGTGACCCGGGGGTTTACCCCGCAAGAATAACATAACCTAGCTCAACCGGCTATCATACATAACATAAGCACTACCGGCTTATTATACATAATATAAGCACTACCGGCTTATTATACATAACATAAGCACTACCGGCTTATCATACATCACATAAGCACTATCAGCTTATCATACATAACATAAGCACTACCAGCTTATCATATATAACATAAGCACTACCGGCTTATCATACATAACATAAGAAAGTTAAGAAATCCCCTAACTTCTTATTAACCTTATTTACATACGCTCTCTTTTTAGTTTACTTAAGGCACTAACATGTCATTATAAAATCCGGGAATTTAACCCAAAGTACTACGTACCTTTATTCTTTTAAAATGACTCTTTTCCATATAAAACTTCCAAGATACTAATAACCGTAGTATCAAGTCATATCTATTTTTCAAGACAAGTCACAATATTCTTTTAGAAATACATTTTATCGGCTTCTAAATCAAGTGACTTCCACTTTAAAAATATTTAAGCAATTGATGCCTTTAAATCAAATTGCCCTTCATTATTTCAAGTCATATCTTTGTTTACAATACTATAGAAAAACCATTCTTTTAACCTTCCATAAAGTTGTTATAACAAACTTCCCATAAAGCCGTTATAACTCTTTATGTCTTAGACAAATTCATTCCTTTTATAACCAAGAGACTTATACTTTCAAATCAAGTTACAAAGCTTTCAAAATACTTCAAGTCTCTTAACTTTTAGAAACCAAGTTTCTTAACTTAGAATATCAAGTCTCTTTTCTTTAAGAAAATCAAGTTACATATGTTTTTCCCGAATCAAGTATTCTATACTTTTAAATCAAGTCATTCCTTCCTTTAAAAATCAAGTCTCATAACTTGAAAAATAAAGTCTCTTAACCTTTTTAGAATTCAAGGTTCATAGTCTTAAAACTTCATACGTAAACTCTTTTAATTCAGTAACATATACTTTTATGCGTTGTGAATATGTTATACTTGTTTATAAAGATCTTATTAAAGTAGCCATGATCTAGAAAATGTAATACAATTTTGTCTTATCTTAGCTTCTATGCAGATGGAGGATTCTACTCATTTTAATTTAATTGATTACCGATACATTTTCTTTTATTAACGCTGCAATGACTTGTTCGATACTTATTCTCATTCGTGCAGTAACTTAGCAAAGTCAACTTGACTCCAAATACTTACTAACGACTCTTACCAACATCCCCCATAAGACTTGGTAAGAACTTAGGATAACTTAGACGTAACTTTTACATAGTGTAAATCAACATACATACCTCTTAACTTCTAAGAGTAGAAGGGATCATGAAATAATACCACATGTATATTTCATACATAGAATCATGCCAAAAGAAGGAGAGGTTCACATATCTCGCGACGATTATCGACAAGTAGAAAAATGCTCCAAAGTACTTTAACCTTGATAGCTATTCCATCCTTTAGTAGAATACGCTATACGTAGTAATTCAACCTATATTAGTCATAACACGTCCATTAACCTCTAGCTTCAAACGTAGAATATTCTAAGTGAAAAGTCACCGTTCCTTTGTTTTACGTACTTTTCCACCTTTTTCAAGGCCCGAAAATCAATAACCAAATGCCACATTTAAGGCTCAATCAATTCAGCTAACCAAAGGGGATTACACGCCTTAACAGGACGTGTAAAATTTTGCCCCACAATTAATACAAAACTGTCCAAAGATTAAGGCAATTCTCGGCTCAAAATGTGTAACAACATAAAGTTCATTCCAATTCCTTTTCAATCCAAATTGTTATTCTAACATGTTATATAACCTCAATCGATTATAACAACTATAATCCCTTCTTTCTATAACATGCGACGATCGTAACTAACAATTAAATTGATTTCAACATAAATGGCTAACTTGTCCATTTTCGGTTTTAACACGTCGACATGATCCAAATCTTTTCAAACTTCAATATATATACCATATGCTCATTTATTAACTACTATAACATGTAATCTTCAATTACAATAAGAAGATGAAGAATTTACCTCAATAAGCCCTAATAATGTCCAAGCGTAAAAGTCGATCCTTAGCAACTTTTAGCTCCTCTTCTTATGTTCCAATTCGCTCCAAGCACTCCTTAGAAGCTCATGAATAACTCCTCTTCAAGTTCCATCTTCAAAGTTGAAGAACACCTTAGGGTTTCGCCTTGCGACTAACGTAAAAACGTCGTTTTTCCAAGATCTTTCTATTGAGATATCCTTACAATACCCCTAGGAACCTTGGGTTAAAGTATTGTGAATTATGGAACAAGATTGCAAAAAATTTCTTCCTTTTTCATGCTATAGCCGAGAGCTCCTATTCTTGAACAATAAGTTTTTGAAATTTTCTAAGTGTGGGATGTCTTGATACTATACTCTTCAAATAATGCATTTTGAGAATCTAATTCTCAACAACAAACATTTTCCTTCCCAAGGCTCGAAATCATTTTCCGTAGGAAAAAGCAATCATTCTTTCGTTTCAAACTTAAAGTCGTATCTTCTCAATGCATATCTCTCTTAAACACATGTCCCGAACTACTGGTGTAACATTCTTCCCCCCTTAGAAACATTCGTCCCCGAATGTTCTTTCAGAGTCCAATCTAATTAGATAGCGACATAGTCTCCTTTTTACTACACCCTTCATACAAAATATGCCACCCATGGCCACATAACAATACTTATTCTAAAACGTCGCCATGAACTCCAAGTGTCGACGTCGTTCATCTGCATAAAGTTTTTGCTGACTCCGAGCTTACTAAAAATCTTTCCTGGATAAGCTTCGCCTTATCCACCGCCCGTTGAATCTAGTATGGGCTAATTATCTGGACCTTACCTTCGTTGAACCAACCAATTGGCGATTCTACACTTTCTTTCATACAAAGCTTCGTACCGGGCCATCTGAATACTGGAACGGTAACGGGTATTATACGCAACTTATCGAGAGGCAAAAGACCCTCCCTGCTACCCCTGAAATCAATAACACAGGCCCGCAAACTATCTCAAGCGGTCCGACAACATGTCCCGCCTCGCTCGCTTTACCGAGGTGAAATGTAACACCGAGACTCACCTGTGTCCCCAATCTCTCCTGGAAAAACCTCCAAAAGCTAGCCATAAATTGGGTTCATCTGTCTATCATAAATAATGTAGGAACCCCGTGCAGTCTCATAATCATCCTGATATATACTCTCGCATAATCCTCAATTGCCTCAACACAATACTTTTCCCACTGTTATCTAAAACAGTAACCTATGGCATGCCGACGCTGAAGATCTTACCTGTCTCACACCCATCGCCTACCAACCTGGGTACACATAACCCCATACCGATTCTGACCCACAATCACTGGAGTCACTCTATTAAACAATATACGGTCATTTCCGGCTCTCACGACCTGGTTCCGGTGGAATGCGTCCACGAACCCGTAAAACAATTAACTAGACTTGGGTCTTGCACCCTCGTGACCCTGTCACGTAGCGGGATTACTACCAACCGACCCGGACTCCATTTCAAGCTATGGGGCGACCCATAATAGGTCTTCACCACGACCCACCGTCGTACTTAACTCTTACCCTTATTCTGAATAAAATCTTATTGCCCGAGAAGGCCTTATATACCTAAGATCTCGGCGGTTATCAATATTCTTAGGCTCGCAATTTCCATGCTCCAAGCCTACCTTATTAGTCCCCGTAAACGGGTATAATAACTTCTCATAATACAATAATCATGTTGTCTTGATCACAACAACCATTACTTACTCCATACAGATCTCATCTGTAACATTCCCTTAAGCCTACCACGTAGCTTAATCAATTAACATGGCATTTCGTTAAGTTCCTTAACATTACTTCTTAAGGGTTCAATACCTTCTCAAGCAGCTCATCATTTCCTAATTATTTCAAAATAATACGTAAAACCTCGATGAGAATTCATTAAATGTTTCATACCTTCTCGGTATCTAGTTAGTCCTTACCAACTCTTGGTAATCTAAAATTATTCTATGCAACCCATAAATGACCCTCATACATAACTCTGTATAGCTGTATGTCATAATACCAACTATACTACAATCATTACCAACCTGGATACGCAATCCACATAGTTCTTCCTGGGTCACTGTTGCCTTTCTCATATCTGCAATCAACATAATACGTTAGGGCGAGACTATCCTAACGACACAGCTCTATTGCATGATCTCAGAGTGAGAAGAAGAGAAACCAATCCTAAATGTCCTGCAGCCTCCTGGTTATAGATGTGGTTCACAAAACACCGATAACCAAGACTCTACTAAACACGGTCTGTAGACACTTTTCGAGGACTAACTGCTCTGATACTACTTTTGTCACGACCCGACCCCGGGCCGCGACTGGTGCCCTACCTGGGCACCCTTACAGGTATACATCAGAGATAATCAACGGAACATACATCAAACTTAAAAATTAATTCAGTAAAACATAAACAACATGTTAGCCGATAAGGCTACCTCCCTAGACATATATATATACATATATAGCCAAAAGCAGTTACATCCCTTTTTTTTTCTTTACACAACTCAATCCACAAGATATGACTACAGACCTCTAAGATTTTGGACAATTACTATGACGGGACAAGGCCCCGCTGCACTTCAATATACCTAGCCATAATGACAAGCTCGAACATCGAGCCATCTCAAAATGTGAACCAGATCCTAAGCTCGCGGATCCACAATCGTACCTAAACTCGCGGCATGAACGCAGCCTGGCGGGTCGCACACGTGCATCGAATATGGAACGAAAATAAGGTATAGTAAACAGATCATAACTGTACAAAAGAATGACAAGGGCATGTATAAAAAGTAAATACCAGATCCTACCATGCCATTACAACTCATGAACTTAATCGTACATCATTATCTTTTTCCATTTTTCAATAAGAGTTATAGTCAAATTCTTACGTACATACTTAAGAGAAATCATTAAGTTCATAACCATATACTTACTTATCTTGCATAACATAATCCGACCCTTTCTGGAGGGACGCCTATACTGCCGACCCATTCTGGGATGCGATAAAATCACATAAGTCTGCCCATAAAGGTATACTGCCCGGCCCAATCTGGGACGCGATAAAATCACATAAATCTGCCCATAAATGTATACTGCATAAAAATAGGAAGCTTATGACCAACTTAGGGCCACCTGCCCATAGTATCATTTGACAATCCTACTCCTGTGACTATTTCACCCGCATAGGTCCTGTGGACCCGCAATGAGGTCATCCGTCTCGCATGGGACTATTTCACCCGCATAGGACTATTTCACCCGCATGGGCCCGGTGGGCCCGCAATGAGTACAAACGCCGCACTCGCATCATGGGTAACAATTCCATGGAATAAGTAGTGACCCGGGGGTTTACCCCGCAAGAATAACATAACCTAGCTCAACCGGCTATCATACATAACATAAGCACTACCGACTATCATACATAACATAAGCACTACCGACTTATTATACATAAAATAAGCACTACCGGCTTATCATACATCACATAAGCACTACCAGCTTATCATACATAACATAAGCACTACCAGCTTATCATACATAACATAAGCACTACCGGCTTATCATACATAACATAAACAAGTTAAGAAATCCCCTAACTTCTTATTAACCTTATTTACATACGCTCTCTTTTTAGTTTACTTAAGGCACTGAAATGTCATTATAAAATCCGGGAATTTAACCCAAAGTACTACGTACCTTTATTCTTTTAAAATGACTCTTTTCCATATAAAACTTCCAAGATACTAATAACCGTAGTATCAAGTCATATCTACTTTTCAAGACAAGTCACAATATTTTTTTAGAAATACATTTTATCGGCTTCTAAATAAAGTGACTTCCACTTTAAAAATATTTAAGCAATTGATGCCTTTAAATCAAATTGCCCTTCATTATTTCAAGTCATCTCTTTGTTTACAATACTAGAGAAAAACCATTCTTTTAACCTTCCATAAAGTTGTTATAACCAACTTTTCATAAAGCCGTTATAACTCTTTATGTCTTAGACAAATTCATTCCTTTTATAACCAAGAGACTTATACTTTCAAATCAAGTTACAAAGCTTTCAAAATACTTCAAGTCTCTTAACTTTTAGAAACCAAGTTTCTTAACTTAGAATATCAAGTCTCTTTTCTTTAAGAAAATCAAGTTACATATGCTTTTCCCGAATCAAGTATTCTATACTTTTAAATCAAGTCATTCCTTCCTTTAAAAATCAAGTCCCATAACTTGAAAAATAAAGTCTCTTAACCTTTTTAGAATTCAAGGTTCATAGTCTTAAAACTTCATACGTAAACTCTTTTAATTCAGTAACATATATTTTTATGCGTTGTGAATAGGTTATACTTGTTTATAAAGATCTTATTAAAGCAGCCATGATCTAGAAAATGTAATACAATTTTGTCTTATCTTAGCTTCTATGCAGATGGAGGATTCTACTCATTTTAATTTAATTGATTGCCGATACATTTTCTTTTATTAATGCTGCAATGGCTTGTTCGATACTTATTCTCATTCGTGCAGTAACTTAGCAAGGTCAACTTGACTCCAAATACTTCCTAACGACTCTTACCAACATCCCCCATAAGACTTGGTAAGAACTTAGGATAACTTAGACGTAACTTTTACATAGTGTAAATCAACATACATACCTCTTAACTTCTAAGAGTAGAAGGGATCATGAAATAATACCACATGTATATTTCATACATAGACTCATGCCAAAAGAAGGAAGAGGTTCACATACCTCGCGGCGATTATCGACAAGTAGCAAAATGCTCCAAAGTACTTTAACCTTGATAGCTATTCCATCCTTTAGTAGAATACGCTATATGTAGTACTTCAACCTATATTAGTCATAACACGTCCATTAACCTCTAGCTTCAAACGTAGAATATTCTAAGTGAAAAGTCACCAAATTCTACGGAAAATCGGACAACACTTCCTTTGTTTCTACGTACTTTTCCACCTTTTCAAGGCCCGAAAATCATTAACCAAACGCCACATTTAAGGCTCAATCAATTCAGCTAACCAAAGGGGATTACACGCCTTAACAGGACGTGTAAAATTCTGCCCCACAATTAATACAAACCGCCCAAAGATTAAGGCAATTTCTACCAAAATGTAACAACATAAAGTTCATTCCAATTCCTTTTCAATCCAAATTGTTATTTTAACATGTTATATAACCTCAATCGATTATAACAACTATAATCCCTTCTTTCTATAACATGCGACGATCGTAACTAACAATTAAATTGATTTCAACATAAATGGCTAACTTGTCCATTTTCGGTTTTAACACATCGACATGATCCAAATCTTTTCAAACTTCAATATATATACCACATGCTCATTTCTTAACTACTATAACATGTAATCTTCAATTACAATAAGAAGATGAAGATTTTACCTCAATAAGCCCTAATAATGTCCAAACGTAAAAGTCGATCTTTAGCAACTTTTAGCTCCTCTTCTTATGTTTCAATCCGCTCCAAGCACTCCTTAAGCTCTCACAAGAACTCCTCTTCAAGTTCCATCTTCAAAGTTGAAGAACACCTTAGGGTTTCGCCTTGAGACTAACGTAAAAACGTCGTTTTTCCGAGATCTTTCTATTGAGATATCCTTACAATACCCCTAGGAACCTTGGGTTAAAGTATTGTCAATTATGGAACACGATTGCAAAAAATTTCTTCCTTTTTCATGCTATAGCCAAGAGCTCCTATTCTTGAACAATAAGTTCTTGAAATTTTCTAAGTGTGGGATGCCTTTCTACTAGTAGTATGAATATATCATATAACCAAGGGCCTAGATTAAACCAAATAGAAGGTTAGGATGTGGTCAATAATGTCAAGCTCCACTTTTCCCTTTGACTTGGTCCATTTTTCATCAAGCCAATTTGGCTAATCTTTAATGACAATTTCGTCCAAGGATGACCATGTGGAGGGTGACACGTGTCTCCCTCCCATTGGTCCATAAAATTTTGTAATCCTCGTGGGCCCCATAAAACGTAAAATTTCTCGGGTGGGCCCTACGTGACCAATTCCGTAAAAATAAATTTCCACAATGATAATAAGTTCCATACTCTTCAAATAATGCATTTTGAGAATCTAATTCTCAACAACGAACATTTTCCTTCCCGAGGCTCGAAATCATTTTCCGTAGGAAAAAGCAATCCTTCTTTCGTTTCAAACTTAAGTCGTATCTTCTCACGTACATTCTCTTAAACACTTGTCCTGGAACTACGGGGTGTAACATTCTTCCCTCCTTAGAAAAATTCGTCCCCGAATGTTCTTTCAGAGTCCAATCTAATTAGATAGCGACATAGTCTCCTTTTTACTACACCCTTCATACAATATATGCCACCCATGGCCACATAACAATACTTATTCTAAAACGTCGCCAGGAACTCCAAGTGTCGACGTCGTTCATCTGCATAAAGATTTTGCTGACTCCGAGCTTACTAAAAATCTTTCCTGGATAAGCTTCGCCTTATCCACCGCCCGCTGAATCTAGTCTGGGCTAATTATCTGGACCTTACCTTCGTTGAACCAACCAATTGGCGATTCTACACTTTCTTTCATACAAAGCTTCGTACCGGGCCATCTGAATACTGGAACGGTAACGGGTATTATACGCAACTTATTGAGAGGCAAAAGACCCTCCCTGCTACCCCTGAAATCAATAACACAGGACCGCAACCTATCCTCAAGGGTCTGGATAACATGTCACGCTCAGATATCACCGAGGTGATGTCAAGACCGACCGATCGCGACAGTGCCTACCAGGCACCCTTACAGGTAAACATCAGAGAAAAATCAGCGGAACATACATGAAACTTATAAATAACACATCGGAAGTAAAACAACAGGTTAGCCGATAGGGCTACCTTCCTGAACATATATAAAAACAACCGAAGCAGTTGCCTCCTTTCTTTTACAAACTGACCCACAATGTGTGACTACAGACCTCTAAGAGTTTTAACTTAACATCTGACGACAAGGCCCCGCTGCACTCTCAATATACATAGCCATGACAACTCCGAACAGTGGAGCCATCTCAAAATGCTGAACTGTAATCCTAAGCTCGCGGACCCACAATCACAGACCTAAACTCATGGACATTAACGCAGCTTCAAGGCGGGTCGCATAACAAAAATTTAATATGTAAGAATATAACGATGATAAACAGATCATAATCGCATAAAAGAATGACAAGGACAAGTATAAAAATACATACCGATCCTGCCGTGTCATTACCACTTATGAACTTAATTTCACATCATTATCTTTTCCGTCCCTTAAGAGTTATAGCCATATCTTACATACTTAAGAGAAGTCATTAAGTTCATTACCATCTAACTTACTTATCTTTCGTAACATAATCCGCCCTTATGGAGGGCGATATACTACCTACCCAAATCTCGGGTCGATAATGTCATCTAGTATGCCTGTAGCGTATACCGCCTACCATCTCTCGGTCGATAATGTCATATAGTTCGCCCATAAAGGTATAACGCCCGCCCATCTCGGGTCGATAATGTCATATAGTTCGCCCATAAAGGTATACCGCCCGCCATCTTCGGTCGATAATGTCATATAGTTCGCCCATAAAGGTATACCGCCGCCCATCTTCGTCGATAATGTCATATAGTTCGCCCATAAAGGTATATCGCCCGCCCATTTCGGTCGATAATGTCATATAGTCTGCCCATAAAGGTATACTGCCCGGCCCATTTTTGGGTCGATAATGTCATATAGTCTGCCCATAAAGGTATACTGCCCGGCCCATTTCTGGGTCGATAATGTCATATAGTCTGCCCATAAAGGTATACTGCCCGGCCCATTTCTGGGTCGATAATGTCATATAGTCTGCCCATAAAGGTATACTGCCCGGATACTAACAACTATAGTATCAAGTCCTATCCACCTTTCAAGACAAGTCACAATACCCTTTTAGAAATAAAATTACCGGCTTCTAAAACAAGTGACTTCTTTCTTATAAAACCTTAGGCAATTGATGCCTTAAAATCAAGTTGCCTCTTACTAAAGTCAAGTCATTTATCTTTCCATAAAGCAAATATAACTAACTTCCCATAAGCCGTTATATTCACTTTATACCTTAGCCACAAACAATTTCCTATCCAAGGGACTTATACATTTAAAACGGAACAAATATCACATACTTTAAAACTCTTCAAGTCCCTTAACTTTCATAAAACTTTAGACATCCTTTATACTTTCAAAGAAGGGAGTTAATCTCCTAACTCACCCGACTTGGCTATTCATAAAACTAGTAAAGGATATCGTGGTGTCAGACGCCTACCGCATCATACATACGCAACTAGTCATGCTCAAAGATAGGAAAAGTTCTACATGTAGAGTAGTCACACAACTACCTCTTAACTTCTAAGAGTAACAGAAACATGAAACGATACCACGTATATTCCATACATGTAATCATGCCAAAGGAAGGAAGAGGTTCACATACCTTTCGCTAAATCCACAAGCTAAGCCGAATACGCCGCACGTAGGTTGTCAACCTATAATGGTCACAACAAGACTATTAACTTCTAGTCTCAACGAGAATAATACTAAGTATACTACTTCTAGTTCTACGGAAAATCGGCAGACTTCCTTTGTTTCTACTCACTTTGCCACCTTTTTCAAGGCCGAATACAATAACCAACAAGCCATATTTAAGGCTCCAAACAACAACCAAACAAAAGGGGATTACACGCCTTACAATACGTGTAATATTCCGCCCCACAATTCATACCAAATAGTATAATACTACACTAGCCATTCTCGGCCAACATATAACCAATAACACTACGTCTTTTCCAATCCTTTTCCAATTTCAAGTTCTTATGTCAACATGTTACTTTAGTCATAATCAACTTCAACAACTAAAATTTCCTTCTTTATTCAACATGCGATTTACTTAAACTAATAATCAACTTGAATTCCAATCTTAAAGCTAAACATGCTAGTTTTCGGATTAGGGTTCCAATAGTCCATAAACATATCAAACTTCATACTATATAACAAATGCTTGCTAAAATCCAAAGCTACAACAATAAGTAAGTCTTAACTACTAAAACGACAAAATTTATACCTTTCAAAGCCCTTAAAATTTCCAAGATTCAAAGTCGCGCCTTAGCAATTCTTAGCTCCTTTCCTTAAGTTCCAACCCGCCCAAGCACTCCTAGAGGCCTATGAAGAACCCATCTTCAAGTTCCAACTTCAAAGTTGAAGAACTCCCATAGTTTCCGCCATGACTAACGTGAAAATGCTTTTTCCAAATCTTTCTATTGAGGTATCCTTACAATACCCTAAGGGACATTGGGTTTAAGTCTTGTGGCTAATGGATCAAAACTACAAATTTTTCTCCTTTCTTTCCTTGCAAACCCGAGAGCTACTTGTGAAGAACACAATGTTTCTCTAATTTTTCTAAGTGTTAAATGCCAAGTCTTGCACTAGTAGTATACTTATAACACAATGGAGGGTTTAGATGTCCACAAATGTGAGGTTAGGATGGGTTTCACTGATCAAGCCTAGTGGACAAGTTGACTTGTCAACAATATCAAGCTTAAGACTTATCATCTACTTAGGTCAAATGACCATAACACCCTTACACAATTTCGATCAAGCCATGTGGAAGGAGTGCCACGTGTCGCCTCTCATTCGTCCATAAAATTCAGAACCTCGTGGGCCCCACAAAACGTAAAATTCCTCGGGTGGGCCCCACGTGACCAAATCCGTAAAAATAAATTTCCATAATGTTACTAAGTCCCATACTATTCAAATAATGCATTTTGAGAATCCAATTCTCAACAACGAACCTTTTTCCTTTCCGACGTCCGGAAGATTTTCCGTCAGAAAAACAATTCTTCCTTTCGTACTAAATTCCAAGTCTTGTTTCCTTACGTGCATTCTCTTATACATGCCCCGACTTACTGGTGTAACATTCTTCCCCCCTTAGAAACATTCGTCCCCGAATGTTCTTAGTCGGTTATCAAGCTATACAAACTCCGGCATAAACTCTATACTATGCCTATCAATCAAAACTGCATAAGACCAACGATGCCACACATGGCCACCACATAACATACGTAAATATAATAATGGACCTTCTGTCCGTGGTCCCTTCTCACAAAACTCAAAGGTTACAGTCTCCTCAAACACGGGATCCCCTAGAGGTTCCTTAACATGGCTTCTTAAGGGTTCACTACCCTATCAGACAGCTCATCCTTTCCCAAATATCTCAAAATAAAACACCAGACCTTGGCGAGAATTCATTAACTGTTCCATACCTTCCCGATATCTAATTGGTCTTTACCAACTCTCGGTAATCTAAAATCATTCTAGGCAACACGCGTCTGACCCTCATACATAACTCCGTATAGATGTATATCACAATACCAACTATACTACAATCATTACCAACCTGGATACGCAATCCACATAGTCCTTCTGGTCATCACGCTTTCTCAGAATGCAATCAACAAAACTCGTTAGGGAGGGACGACCCTAACAACACAGCTCTATCGCACGATCTCAGAGTGAGAAGAATGGAAACCAATCCTAACTGTCCTGCAGCCTCCTGATTATAGATGTGGTGCACAACACATCGATAATCAAGACTCTACTAGACACGGTCTGTAGACACTTTCCGAGGACTAATCGCTTCGATACCACTTTGTCAAGACCGACCTCGATCGCGACGGTGCCCTACCCGCACCCTTACAGTAAACATCGAGAAAATCAGCGAACATACATGAAACTTATAAATAACACATCGGAAGTAAAACAAAGTTAGCCGATGTGGCTACCTTCCAACATATATAAAAACAACCAAGCTTACTCCTTTCTTTTACAAACCGACCCACAATGTGTGACTACTGCACTTAAGAGTTTTAACTTAACATTCGACGACAAGGCCCCGCTGCACTTCAATATACATAGCCATGACAACTCCGAAATGGAGCCATCTCAAAATGTGAACCAGATCCTAAGCTCATGACCCACAATCGTACCTAAACTCATGACATGAACGCACTTCGGCGGGGTCGATAACAAAAATTTAATATGGAATGTAATATAACATACAAGAAATGTGATCATAATCAGATAAAAGAATGACAAGGACAAGTATAAAAATACATACCGATCCTCGCCGTGTCATTACCACTTATGAACTTAATTTCACATCATTATCTTTTCCGCCCCAAGAGTTATAGCCATATCTTACGTACATACTTAAGAGAAGTCATTAAGTTCATTACCATCTAACTTACTTATCTTTCGTAACATAATCCGCCTCTTACGAGGGACGCATATACTACCCGCCCAAATCTCGGTCGATAATGTCATCTAGTTCGCCCGCAGCGTATACCGCCCGCCCATCTTCGGGTCGATAATGTCATATAGTGCGCCATAAAGGTATATTGCCGCCCATCTTCGGGTCGATAATGTCATATAGTTCGCCCATAAAGGTATCTGCCCGCCCATCTTCTCGTCGATAATGTCATATAGTCCGCCATAAAGGTATATCGCCGCCATCTCTCGTCGATAATGTCATATAGTTCCGCCATAAAGGTATATCGCCTGCCCATTTCTCGGTCGATAATGTCATATAGTTCGCCCATAAAGGTATATGCCCGCCCATTTCTGGTCGATAATGTCATATAGTGCCCATAAAGGTATCTTGCCGCCCATTTCTGGTCGATAATGTCATATAGTCTGCCCATAAAGGTATATCGCCTTACCATTTCTCGGTCGATAATGTCATATAGTCCGCCCATAAAGGTATATCGCCCACCCATTTCGGGTCGATAATGTCATATAGTTCCGCCATAAAGGTATCGCCGGATACTAACAACTATAGTATCAAGTCCTATCCACCTTTCAAGACAAGTCACAATACCCTTTTAGAAATAAAATTACCGGCTTCTAAAACAAGTGACTTCTTTCTTATAAAACCTTAGGCAATTGATGCCTTAAAATCAAGTTGCCTCTTACTAAAGTCAAGTCATTTATCTTTCCATAAAGCAAATATAACTAACTTCCCATAAGCCGTTATATTCACTTTATACCTTAGCCACAAACAATTTCCTATCCAAGGGACTTATACATTTAAAACGGAACAAATATCACATACTTTAAAACTCTTCAAGTCCCTTAACTTTCATAAAACTTTAGACATCCTTTATACTTTCAAAGAAGGGAGTTAATCTCCTAACTCACCCGACTTGGCTATTCATAAAACTAGTAAAGGATATCAGGGTGTTGTACGTCTACCGTACTACATACGTGCAACTAGTCATGCTCAAATATAGGAAAAGTTCTACATAGAGTAGGTCACACAACTACCTCTTAACTTCTAAGAGTAACAGGAAACATGAAACGATACCACAGGTATATTCCATACATAGAATCATGCCAAAGGAAGGAAGAGGTTCACATACCTTTTCGGCTAAATCCACAAGCTAAGCCGAATACGCCGTACGTAGAAGTGTCAACCTATAATGGTCACAACAAGACTATTAACTTCTAGTCTCAACGTAGAATAATACTAAGTATACGGCCTCTAGTTCTATGGAAAATCGGGCAGCACTTCCTTTGTTTCTACTCACTTTGCCACCTTTTTCAAGGCCGAATACAATAACCAACAAGCCACATTTAAGGCTCCAAACAACAACCAAACAAAAGGGGATTACACGCCTTACAATACGTGTAATATTCCGCCCCACAATTCATACCAAATAGTATAATACTACACTAGCCATTCTCGGCCAACATATAACCAATAACACTACGTCTTTTCCAATCCTTTTCCAATTTCAAGTTCTTATGTCAACATGTTACTTTAGTCATAATCAACTTCAACAACTAAAATTTCCTTCTTTATTCAACATGCGACGACTTAAACTAATAATCAACTTGAATTCCAATCTTAAAGCTAAACATGCTAATTTTCGGATTAGGGTTCCAATAGTCCATAAACATATCAAACTTCATACTATATAACACATGCTTGCTAAAATCCAAAGCTACAACAATAAGTAAGTCTTAACTACTAAAACGACAAAATTTATACCTTTCAAAGCCCTTAAAATTTCCAAGATTCAAAGTCGCGCCTTAGTCTCGTGAGTTAGTTTATAGCTGTTTTGTGGCGAAGTCTCGTGATTACGGCTTGGTATCTTGTAGTTGGTCTTCGTACTTGCCCCGCCGCCCACGTGGCATGTGGTATCCGTAGTCGGCCAGATTGCCCCGTGTCAGCTTCGTGATACAGTTATATAGTGTTGTTGGTACAGTAGGTATCTGGTAGTTGGCTTTCGCCTTGGCCAATGGATGACGCAGTTGGTTCTCGTAGCTATGCCTTCGCATTTCTGCCTCAGACGGTTCTTATGACACGTGGGACCGTGTTCATGTATTCCT
This sequence comes from Przewalskia tangutica, assembly GCA_029844215.1. NCBI lineage: Eukaryota > Viridiplantae > Streptophyta > Magnoliopsida > Solanales > Solanaceae > Przewalskia > Przewalskia tangutica. The sequence goes on from CM056728.1 coordinate 68,948,219, forward strand.
TGGTGTTGTTATATCATAGATCGCCAGTGAGGAAGGAATTCCACCGCATGATTGATATCGGGCGTGAGACCCATGGTTATATTTGAGTGATGACTTTGAGGCGTGAGTCCCCGACTTGACATAATCGCTACATATTGTGTAATCGTAGTTTGGTTATCATATATGTCTCATGTTTTATATAGATCGTTATGATTTCATTACGATTTTCGCCACATACTTGGTACAATTGCCAGATCGACCTCCTTCGGCCGTGGTTCATGCCGCAGTAGAGGTACATCGTTGTTGATCCTCGCCGTAGGATCACAATTCAAGATTGGGAAGCCCGCTTTCCTGAGGCTTATCTTTTGGTATGATTCCCGAGATTGTAGGTTCTTGTACATTCTGTGGTATGGGCGGCCCGCCCCGTCGTTGTTATAAAATTCTTAGAGGTCCAGAAGATCGCTGTGGGCGTGGTTTGTAAAGGATATAACTGCTCAAGTTTTTATATGTATGCAGAAAGGTGACCGTTTTGGTTAGCCTGTATTTTATATCTTGTTTCATGTTTAAGTTTTTATTTCCGCTGATTTTCTCTGATGTTTTATCACTAGGGTGCCCGGGGTAAGGCACCAGTCACGGGTCCGAGGTCGGGTCGTGACAAAAGTGGTATCAGAGCAGTTAGTCCTCGGAAAATGTCTACAGACCGTGTCTAGTAGAGTCTTGATTATCGGTGTGTTCTGCACCACATCTATAATCAGGAGGCTACAGGATATTTAGGATTGGTTTCCATTCTTCTCACTCTGAGATCGTGCCTTAGTGCTGTGTTATAAGTTGGACTCCCTCTGACGTATTCTTATTACCAGTTATGTCTCTACGCAAGGCAACCAGAGCCCAGAAGGGCAAGGCAGCAGAGGGAGGTGCGAGTAGAGCACAGAGGGTTGCGAGGGCACAAGCCCAGTCATCGCCCGAGGTGGTGCTTCATACGGCGAGTTTTGCGACGCCGCCAAATTTCAAAGAGAGTTTAGGGCAGCAACAGAGCTATCGAGACCACGATACCGAGTCTCCGCCCACGACTGAGCCGAGGATATCAGTTACAAGGAGATGACCCAGTTACTAGCTAGGCTTGTGGCTAGGAATAAGGACAGACGAGAGTCGGAGGTTCCGGTAGTACCAGTAGTTCACCCTAGATCCGATAGTTTGAGACTTCGGGACTTCTTGAGTTGCAGTCCACCAGAGTTCTATGGATCGAGAACTGAGGAAGATCCTCAGGAGTTTATTCGACAGTTGCAGCGGATCATGAAAGTGATCAAGGCCTCAGAGACAGAGTCGGTGGTATTGGGTTCACATCGGCTGCGTGATACTGCAGTCGACTGGTTTGATTCATGAGAACTATCCCGGGGGGAGCATGCGCCTCCAGCTGGTTGGGACGAGTTCTCAGAGGCATTTCTTACACACTTCTTGTCGTCGCAGATGAGGAGAGCTCGGGCAGATAGATTTATGATGTTGAGGCAGAACGGGCGGACGGTTCGGGAATACAGTATAGAGATTGACTCGTTGGCTCGTTATGTCCCCGCTTTAGTGGCTGACATGGAGGATAGAGTGCACCGATTTGTCACAGGACTTGACGATTATCTAGCAGAGAGTTGTACATGAGTAGCACTTCAGCCGGGCATGGACATTGCTCGTATACAGGCTTATGCACAGGGGATTGAGGAACGTAGAGACCAACGTAGGGACCAGGATCAGCATAAGAGGGCCAAGACAACAGGGTCCTTTGGTAACTTTCGAGGCGCATGTTTCAACAATGGCTAGGTCAACATTTCAGCCGACACAGAGTGCTCCTTCCCAGTCTTCTAGCAGGAGGTTTGATCGCCGGGGATATTCGGGAGCAGGTCAGGGCTCCAGGGCCGCAGGGTCACAGATGCTCGAGGGTAGTATCCAGGGGAAGCCACCTTTACCTCGGTGTGGTCGATGTGGTAGACCCCATCTTGGGGAGTGTCGTACTATTTCGACAGCTTGTTATGCTTGCGGCCAACAGGGCCATTTGGCGAGAGACTGTCCGATCAGGTGGCATCAGCGGATAGTACAGACTACGGATCGATGGCCATGGTTCTTCACCTTCCATAGCTAGGCAGGATGTTCATACACCGGCAGGCCACAGCAGAGGTCGCGGTGGAAGTTCCCAGTTTTAGCGGTCCTTTGAACCGCCTATTTGATTTTCAGGTATATCCTTAACCCTCTAGAAACTAGTATGTATTGATGATATGATGATGTGTTAAGTGTTATGTTCGGATAAGCATTGTGTTAAAATGTGATTTAGAAGCCTGGTTAGTGAAAAGGGTAAGTCTGGGGATGAGACAATTGTGAACCTTAGAATTTTTAACAGTTGGGACCTTAGATGTAAGGCCGTCATGAGTAAAAGATTTATCGGGTGATCTTTGTCAAGTACTTGGTATGCGTGAACTGAATTGGTGTGATAATTCCATGGGTAGTATGAGATGGAAGTGGTAGCTTTCATAACGTGAAATAGTAAGATTATTCCGGAGGGGGAACAAGAGTTTAATACGAAATGGGTCGGATTGAGGCAAGATCGCGGGTCAACCCGCAGCCCGTAATGAGGTGAGGCAGATTTGTGGTGGTCCCGCTATGTGTGATAGGGTCACGAGGGTGCTAGGCCCATGTTTAGGTAACCATTGTACGAGTTCGTAGACGCGTTCGACCAGAAGCAGGTCGTGAAGGCCGGGAATGGCCTTAGAGGAAATCGAAGCTAGTAAGGTGACCAAGTTGAATAGTAGTAACCCCAAGATTTCGAAAGCAGAAGCGATGACTGAAATGTGGTACGTATAATAGAAAGAGTTCGGGTATACGAGAAGGTTACGACAAGTAAGAAAAGAAGCGAACATGTGTTAAGTGAATGGAAGTGATCATTTTTTTGAAGTGAAGGTGCGAAGAGAGTATCCTTTAGACCAGGAGGGAGAGTTATTGTGTTGTTATACACTTTAGAGGTGATTCCTCGTTGGCTTGGATTTGAGTTTTGCGCGTATGTTATATTATGGCCATGTGTGGCATAATGGGTTTTGTAAGAATGGTAGCGAAGACTATACCAGCGCATGTGTGTCTGGAGACTTAGAAGGAACATTCGGGACGAATGTTTCTAAGGGGGGAAGAATGTTACACCCCGTAGTTCCAGGGTATGTATATGAGGACGTACGTACGAGAATACGACATTAAAATTGGAAATGAAGAAGGATGTGATTTTTTCGACGGAAAAGTTTCCGAACTTCGTGAAGGAAAAAGGTTTATTATTGAGAATTGGATTCTCAACTTTGGTATTTGAGACTTTAAGATTTATAAGAATTATGGATTTTATTTTTCCGGAATTGGTCACGTGGGGCCCACGGGAGGAATTTACGGTTTTGTGGGGCCCACTTTGTTTTCGAGATTTTTGGCATTACGGATATTTTCGGGAGATGAAATATTTTGGACGAGTAGGAGGGCGACACATGGCACCCCCATGTGGCCCTATGGCCGATTTAGGCATGCCATGTGTCCCATGGACGTTTTTTTGGACATGTGGCTAGCCACATGTCTCAATTTTGTGGAGGACATGTGGTTGGTAGAACCCACACACACATGTCCCCAATCTACACCTTACACATGCTTTCATCCTAGCCTTTGATTTCTCTATAAATACCCCCCTTGTTGCAAGACTTTATTCATCCACACTTAGAGAGTTTCTGTTATACCCCGTAGTTCCGGAGTATGTATGTAAGGACGTACGTACGAATGTATAAACCCTATTTAGGGTAAGAATGAAAGATGTGATTTCTCGACGGAAAATATTTCCGAACCTTGTGAAGGAAATTTTACGTTTTCGATATTTTACCCAATTATGGAATTTTTCCGAGTGATAAAATATTTTGGACCAATAGGAGGGCGACATGTGTCAGCCCAAGAGCCATGTTGGATGTTTTTTTTCAAGACTAGTGGGCAAGACAAGTTGCCAAAAGTCTTGCATGGCATTTGCATGGTAGTGGACGGTTTTTGCAAGAATTAGTGGGCAAGTCAAATGGTCAAAGTCTTGCATGGCATGTTATACCCCGTATTTCCAGAGTATGTATGTGAGGACGTACGTACCATTTTGTAAGCCCGAATTATTGTTAAGGACGAAATTGTGCACATCCACGAAAAAGATTTGTTTTTCCGACGGAAAATTTTTCGAACCTTGTAAAGGTATTTTACGTTTTCAGGAATTTATTTATTTTGGATTTTTCCGAGAGATGAAATATTTTGGACCAACGAGAGGGCGACATGTGTCACCCTCAAGTGGACGTTTTTGGTGGAGGAATTGGTTGGCACGTTTTTGTCATTTTAAAGGCCAAAAATGTTTGGTCAAAGTCTTGAAGATATTTGTGTAGTAGATAGATAAGGTAGCACTTGTCCTAATCTACACCATCCATGTGCTTGAATCTTGACCCTTGAGTGTTCTATAAATACCCCCCTTGATAGCAAGACTTCTTCATCCACACTTAGAGATTTCAAGACTTGAAATACTCCCTCCCCTCTTCTTGTTGTTTCCGCCCAACACCCCTCTCCCTTAACCAAACTTTGTCCAAAAATTCTTAAACTTCTAAGTGTTCTTCCTTAGTGTATTAGGAAGATTAGTAACCAAGAGTTAGAAAAGATTTCACACCTCTAGCCCCTAAACTACCCCTTGGCCGAAACATTGCCAAATTATAGCCTTAGTGTTCTTCACTTTTTGGAGTTGAAGTGTTAAGAGAAGTTGTTTAGAAACTTCTAAGGGTTGCTTGGAGCGGGTTGGAGCGTAAGGAATTGGAGCTAAACGTTGCTCAGGATCGACTTAAAAACTTGGATAATTTTGGGCTTATCGAGGTAAATATCTTTGTCCTTCTATTGTAATTGGAGATTACATACTGTAGTAGTATAGAATTGAGTATAAGATATAGAAGAATATTAAAGAAGAGATTGAACTGTACTTACATAGGACTGTATTTACAGTAGACTTGTATAGTTTGGGCGGGTAGGGAAATGCTGCCCAATTTTCCGTAAAATAGAGAACCTTCTGCTTAGAATATTCTACAGAGTAGTCTAGACGTTGATAGACGTATTTGACTATTATAGGTTGATACTCTGCGCGCGACATATTCGACTTGGCAGGTGGATTTCGCCGAGGAGGTATGTGATTCTTCCTATCCTCTTGAGCATGATATTTTAAAAGAATATATATAGTACGGTGGACGTACATGTGTTAACTGAACGTGGTTTTACGTCGATGTCTTTTGACTTGAGTTTTAAATAATAAGAATCTTGAAGTATTTCAAAAGAATTAAGAATCGTTTTTGAAAGAAGAGTAATACTTGGTTTTAAAAGCTTAAGAGTTATACTAGCTTTATGGGAAGTTAGGTATAACGACTTAAGAGAAATAAAAGGAACGGTTTACTTAATTGTTTATGAAAGCCTTGTATTGATTTCGGAAATGAGAATAAATATCGAACAAACCACTGCAGCGCTAATAAAGGAAAATGTATTGACTAATTAAGTATTATTAAGACCAGTAGAAACCTCCATCTGCATAGAAGCTAAGATAAGACAAAATTGTATTACATTTCCTAGATCATGGCTGCTTTAATAAGATCATTAATAAACAAGTTTTGATTTTCTTAAAAATTTCAAAGTAATGACTTGATTTATAAAAGACAAAGACTTGAAAATGTGAAGTGTTTTCATTTAAAAAGGAAGGCATGCTTTTGTCTTAAGTTGGTTCAAAAAGAAGGTAGGGAAACTGTTTTGGTTTACTTAAAAAGATAGTCACTCTATTTTTTGATACTACGGGTATCGTGTGACTTTTGTGAAAGAAACGGATCTTTTTAAAAGAATTAATGTATGAAGTACCTTGGGGATAAAAACCCGAACTTGTTGACATAAAATAGAAAGTACCTTGTGTGAATAACTTGACTATGTTGGTTTGTGATAGCCTTGTAATACTTTCTTGTTAGTTTGATGAGTAAACATGTTATGATGTTACGTGTGTTAGTATCTTGTAACGTTTGTGTAAAGAGGTTATTCTTATTGTGCTTATGTTGTTTAACGATAAGCCGTTATTGTCACGAGCCGATCCCGGGCCCGTGACTGGTGCATTATGTTATACCCCGTATTTCCATAGTAGGTACGTGGAGATGTACGTACGAAAATTTGAGACTTAAAGTTTGGCTAGTTTCGAAATTTTGTGCACAACCCCCGTATAGAATCGTTTTTCGGCGAAACGTTTTACAGAGCTTGCGTAGGGAAATTTCCGGCCATGTTGTTTTGTATTTTTGCGGATTTTTCCGAGCGACGGAACATTTTTGGGCCAACGAGAGGGTGACACTTGTCACCTCGCCGACGCCTTAGAAGCGGTTTGGCTCGCCGATTGGTGCCTTGTTGTGGCCTTGTTTTGTGCAATATTTTGTGCAATGTTTTGTGGCTTGTTTTGTGGAGTAGGGGTTAGGGTGCACTTGGCTTGATCAAGGCCTTACACTTGCCTTGCACATGGCTTGATCTTGGCCATTGGTTGGCTTTTGGTTTCCTATAAATACCCCCCCTTAGTGATGAACTTATTCATCCACTCCTCACTTTGTCTAAGCCTTGAAAACTCTCCCTCCCCTCTTGAGTGTTCTCGTCCTAAGCCTTCCCTCTCCCCTCGAGTGGCCTCAGGCCGAGAGCCTCCCCTCCCCTTTGTGCTAGCTAATGGGGTACCCCCCCCTAGCCTAGTTGTTTTCGTATAATACCCCTCCCTTGTGGTATTGAAATACTTCTCCAAGTATTGTTATAATGCCCAAAATACCTTAGCCTTTACCTTGTTGTATTCCAAAAGTTACCTCTATACGTAGAGCCCGGAAATACTACCTTTTGTCCTTTTAGTCTCAAACCGAAACCCTAAGGAAATCTTCATAGTTGGTTGAAGTATTTAAGTAGAAGTTGGTTAGAACTTCTAAGGGTTGTTTGGAGCGGATTGGAGCGCACGGAGTAGGAGCTAAAACTTGCTCAGGATCGACATTATAACTTGGATAATTTTGGGCTCATCGAGGTAAATAATCTTGTCCCCTTATTGTAATTGGAAATTACATGTTGTAGGATTATATAGTTGAGGTATACTATATATAGAACTGAACATAGCTTTGCGGCAATGTCTTTTGACTTAAGCCTGAATTTAAAGAAGAGAATCGAATCAGAATTACATAGATCAGACATGAGACTTGTGGTATTATCAGATAGTAAAATTATATACGCCCTTAGACGTATAACCCCGTGGCTTGGTAGCCTACTCGTTAGAGGAGAGATTTACGCTGCCATGGGGAGGTGCCGAATTTTCTCAGAGACTATGAAACCGCGGTTAGAAGTTAATAGACGTTTGTGGCCTTATAGGTGAAGATCTGCGAGTGGCGTATTCTACTTGAAGAGTGGAAACGGCTAGCCGTGTTACTGATCTTGCGAGCGTTTTGCTTATCGTCGATACTCGCGAGGTATGTGAACCTCTTCCTATCCTTCGAGCATGATGTTTTGTAAACTATGTAGTACGGTAGACGTACATGTGCTAAATGAGTTGGTTGGTTTAAAACATAGGGTGTTATAATAGCTTTATGGGAAGTTAGTTATAACGACCTTATGTAGGTAAGAATGGTTTATTGATTTTAAAAGTTAAGAGACTTGATCTTGAAAGATAAGAGACTTAACTTGTTTTACTTGGTTTTAAAAAGAGTTAATGTATGTAGTACTTTAGGGTTAAAACCCAGACTTTGATACAAAATGGAAGTACCTTGAGTTGTGTATAACTGGCCTATGTTTGTTGTTGTGTAACTCGCCTATGCTTGGTGTGATAGCCTTTGTTGTGCAAATGTTGATATCAGGTGACTTCGTGAGAAATAGTAGATCTTTTTATAAAAGTCTAGAAGTATGGTAATTTGCTTGAGCTTGTTTGTGATAGCCTGGTTGTATGGTATATTGTTGTTGATGTCACATGGACATGTCTACACCGATGCAGAATTCCGGGGCATGTACTACGCGCAGGTTGATTACGATATATTGTTATTGTGGTTACATGGACACGCCTACACCGGCGCACTCCGGGGCGTGCGGCGGGTTAATCACCAAGATTATTGTTGATAATGTCACTGACGTGTCTACACCGGCGCACTCGGGGCATGTGGCCGGGCATTGTTATTATTGTTGCATCACGGGCATGTCTACACCGATGCAATTCGCGGCACGCGCCACGATGCGAACACGATTGATGTTGTGGGCGTGAGACCCATAGTTATATTTGAGTGATGACTAGGCGTGAGTCCTCGACATGATCGCTTATGTTGTGAATCGTAGTTTTGTTATCATACATGTCTCTGCTTTTATATAGACTGTTATGATTTCATTTACTGATTTTTACGATTTCACATACTTGGTACTGTTATCGACCTCCTTCGGGCCGCGTTCATGCCGCAGTAGAGTACATCGGTAGTGGATCCCCGCCATAGGATCACATTTCAACAGATTGGGAAGCTCCGTTCTCCGAGGCTTATCTTTTGTATGTTACCCGAGTTGTAGGTTCTGTACATCTGTGGGTATGACGGCCCCGTCCGTCATGTTGTATAAAAACTCTTAGAGGTCCTGTAGATCACAAGTGTGGCTTGTAAAAAGGATTAAACTGCTCATTTTGAAAGAGTTGTATATATATTTTATTGGAAGGTAACCGCTTTGGTTGGCCTGCTTTATGATCATATATCTTGTTTCTTGTTTAAGTTTTATATTCCGGTTTTCTCGATGTTGTATCACTAGGTGCCCGGTAGGCACGATCACGCCCGGATCGGTCGTGACAAAAGTGGTATCGTGAGCGATTAATCCTCGGAAAGTGTCTGCATCGCGTTCTAGTAGAGTCTTGATTATCGATGTGTTGTGCACCACATCTATAATCGTGAGGTCGCAGGACATTTATGATTGGTTTCCATTCTTCTCATTCTCGAGATCGTGCCTTAGAGCCGTGTTGTAAGTGGACCTCCGACGATCTCGTTTTTACCGCTTATGCCTCCGCCAAGTGCAACCAGAGCCCGAAGGGCAAGGCAGCCGAGGAGCCGCTAGTGAGATACAGGAGTACGAGGGCGCAGCCCGACAAGACTGAGGTTGTGCTTCGACGGCGGGTTTTGTAACGCCGCCACGCCAGAGAGGTTAGATCCGCAAAGAATGGCCGCCGAGACCGCAGACTGAGCCTCCACCCCACACCGGAGCAGAGGAGATGGGTTACAAGGAGATGGCCGGCTTGCTGGCCGTGGTCGTGGCCGAGATATGAGATAGGCCGATGCAGCAGCCTGGCCCAGAGCACCAGCCGTTCACCCCGAGCAGATAGTTTGAGGCTACGGACTTTCGAGTCAGAGCTCGCCGAGTTTTATGGGTCGAGGCACGAGGATGATCCGCAGAGTTCATCCGCAGCTACTGGTCATGAGAGTGATCAAGGCTTCGAGACCGAGTCGGTGGTCTTAGGTTCGCATCGGCCGCGTGATACCGTAGTCGATCGTTTGATTCGCGGAGTTGTCCCGGGAGAGCATGCGCCCCAGCGGATGGGACGAGTTCTCGAGGCATTCCTCACTCACTTCTTGCCTCCGCAGATGGCGAGGGCACGCCGGCATTTATGATCTTTGAGACAGAGGCGCATAGCTCGGGAGTACAACGGAGTTTGACTCGTTGGCTCGGTATGTCCCCGCTTTAGTGGCAACCATGGAGGATAGAGTGCACCGCTATGTCACCGATTAGATGATTGCTTGAGAGGCTTGTTCGAGTGTAGCTCTTCACCGCATGGACATTGCCCGCACGCAGCTCATGACCGGGATGCGAGGCACGAGAGGTCGACGGAATGACCAAGATCGCCAGAAGAGGCCGAACAACAGTGGTCCTTTGGTGACTTTCGAGGCGGACCGCCAAGAAAGATACTAGTTTTGTACCTCCGCCAGCAGCAGTGGTCCTCCACAACCTTCGTGAGCATCCAGAGTATTCGGAGCGGTCGTGGCTCCAAGGGTTCGTTTCCGCGGCGTAAGTGTTGGCGGATGCGGTCACCCTACCTCGGTGTGGTCGATGTGGTAGACCGCTTTTCGGGGAGTGTCGTGGTGCCAAGGGAGCTTGTTATTTTTGCTGACAGCAGGGCCATTTTGCGAGGAATTGTCCGACCAAGGGTAGCACGGATGTTACGACTCGACCTTCGTGATCGCGGGCTGGTTCATCACCTTCACTACCGTGGCACCGCAGGCGTGATCGTGATTAGAAAGCGGTAGAGATAGTATATCCTTAACCTCTAGAGTTTTGTATCTTTGATGTGTTTTAGTGTTATGTTCGGATAGCTTTGTGCTAAATGTGATTTAGACACCTGGTTATTGTAGAAGGGTAAGTATGGGGGCATGGTAAGTGTGAACCTTAGACTAGGTCACGATTGAGACCTTAGAGGTAAGGTCGCTTGAGTAAAAGATTTATTTCATGGTTGACCTTATCGCAGTAAGTAGTACGTGGGAATTATTTGTGTGATAAGTCCACGGGTAGTGTGAGATGGAAGTGGTAGCTTTCATGACTTGATTAGGTAAGATTGTTCCTTTCGGCGAGCAAGTATCGCGCGACGCTGGTCGGGTTGATGGTCGCCGCGGTCGACCCGCAGCCCGGTTTTGGTCGGGTCAGGTGGTCCCGCCAGGTAGGGTCACGGGGTGCTAGCCCCAGTTTAGGTGACCATCGATGAGTTCGTGGACGTGTTCGACCAAGCGGTTCGTGAAGGCCGGAATGGCCTTAAAGAAGGTCAGTTAGTAAGATGACCAAGTTTGGAGGTAGTGACTCCACGCTTTGAGAATCAAGCGATGATCGGTATGGCACGTCCTGAGTGACACTAGAACCTCAGGGGTCGCATGCAGTTCGGTACCATTTGTTGGGTCGCCGGAGTGACATTAGAACCTCGCGGCAAAGTGACAAAAGTGGTATCGTACGACGAGTAAGGAAGGAAGGGTAACGTGTGTTATTTTCATGGCCAAACTGTGGCGTTGGCAACTTGTTAGAGGAACTTCATCGATATCCGTCTTGAGAAGGCACATTCTAAGGAGGGGAGAATGTTATACCCCGTATTTCCAGTAGGTAATGCGGAGACGACGCATTTAAAAATTTGAGACTTAAAGTTTGGCTAGTTTCGAAATTTTGTGCACAACCCCCGTATAGAATCATTTTTCGGCGAAACGTTTTACAGAGCTTGCGTAGGGAAAATTCCGGCCATGTCGTTTTGTATTTTTGCGGATTTTTCCGAGCGACGGAACATTTTTGGTTAACGAGAGGTGACACTTGTCACCTCGCCGACGCCTTAGGGCGGTTTGGCCTCGCCGATTGGTGCCTTGTTGTGGCCTTGTTTTGTGCAATATTTTGTGCAATGTTTTGTGGCTTGTTTTGTGGAGTAGGGGTTAGGGTGCACTTGGCTTGATCAAGGCCTTACACTTGCCTTGCACATGGCTTGATCTTGGCCATTGGTTGGCTTTTGGTTTCCTATAAATACCCCCCCTTAGTGATGAACTTATTCATCCCCCTCACTTTGTCTAAGCCTTGAAACCTCTCCTCCTCTCGAGTGTTCTCGCCCTAAGCCTTCCCTCCCCTCGAGTGGCCTCAGGCCGAGAGCCTCCTCCCCTCATGTGGTGCTAGTGGGTACCCCCAGCCTAGTTGTTTTCGATAATACCCTCCTTGTGGTATTGAAATACTTCTCCAAGTATTGTTATAATGCCCAAAATACCTTAGCCTTTACCTTGTTATATTCCAAAAGTTACCTCTATATGTAGAGCCCTAAATACTACCTTTTGTCCTTTTAGTCTCAAACCGAAACCCAAGGAAATCTTCATAGTTGGTTGAAGTATTTAAGTAGAAGTTGGTTAGAACTTCTAAGGTTGTTTGGAGCGGATTGGAGCGCACTGAGTAGGAGCTAAAACTTGCTCAGATCGACATTATAACTTGGATAATTTTGGGCTCATCGAGGTAAATAATCTTGTCCCTTATTGTAATTGGAAATTACATGTTGTAGGATTATATAGTTGAAGTATACTATATATAGAACTGAACATAGCTTTCATGCAATGTCTTTTGACTTAAGCCTGAATTTAAAGAAGAGAATCGAATCAGTAATTACATAGATCAGACATAAGAGACTTGTGGTATTATCAGATAGTAAAATTATATACGTCCGTTAGACGTATAACCCCCGGTTGGCTTGGTAGCCGCCTCGTTAGAGGAGATTTACACTGCCATGCGGGGAGGTGCCGCCAATTTTCAGAGACTATGGAACCGCAAGTGTTAGAAGTTAATAGACGTTTGTGGCCTTATAGGTGGAAGATCGCGAGTAGCGTATTCTACTTGAAGAGTGGAAACGGCTAGCCGTGTTACTGATCGTGGAGCGCTTTTGCTTATTGTCGATACTGCCGCGAGGTATGTGAACCTCTTCCTATCCTTCGAGCATGATGTTTTGTAAACTATGTAGTACGGTAGACGTACATATGCTAAATGAGTTGGTTGGTTTAAAACATAGGGTGTTATAATAGCTTTATGGGAAGTTAGTTATAACGACCTTATGTAGGTAAGAATGGTTTATTGATTTCAAAAGTTAAGAGACTTGATCTTGAAAGATAAGAGACTTAACTTGTTTTACTTGGTTTTAAAAAGAGTTAATGTACGTAGTACTTTAGGGTTAAAACCCAGACTTTGATACAAAATGGAAGTACCTTGAGTTGTGTATAACTGGCCTATGCTTGTTGTTGTGTAACTCGCCTATGCTTGTTGTGATAGCCTTTGTTGTGCAAATGTTGATATCAGGTGACTTCGTGAGAAAGAGTAGATCTTTTTATAAAAGTCTAGAAGTATGGTAATTTGCTTGAGCTTGTTTGTGATAGCCTGGTTGTATGGTATATTGTTGTTGATGTCACATGGACATGTCTACACCGATGCAGAATTCCGGGGCATGTACGTGCGGCGAGGTTGATTACACCGATATATTGTTATTGTGGTTACATGGACATGTCTACACCGATGCGTAACTCGGGCGCGTGGGCCACGCGGCGGTTAATCACCCAAGATATTGTTGATAATGTCACTGACGTGTCTACACCGGCGCAGAATTCCGGCATGTGGCCACGGGCATTGTTATTATTGTTGCATCACGGGCATGTCTACACCGATGCAATTCCGGCACGCGCCGTGATGCGAACACGATTGATGTTGGGCGTGAGACCCATAGTTATATTTGAGTGATGACTAGGCGTGAGTCCACGACTTGACATGATCGCTTTATGTTGTGAATCGTAGTTTTGTTATCATACATGTCTCTGCTTTTATATAGATCGCATGATTTCATTTACTGATTTTTACGCCACATACTGGTACTTGCATCGACCTCCTTCGGGCCGCGTTCACGCCGCAGTAGGAGTACATCGGAGTGGATCCCCGCCATGTGATCACGCCAACAGATTGGGAAGCTCCGCTTCTCCGAGGCTTATCTTTTGTATGTTACCCGAGTTGTAGGTTCTTGTACATCTGTAGATGACGGCCCTGCCCCGTCATGTTGTATAAAAACTCTTGAGGTCTGTAATCTTGTACAAGCGTGGCTTGTAAAAAAAGGATTAAACTGTTCATTTTGAAAGAGTTGAATATATATTTTATTGGAAGGTAACCGTTTGGTTGGCCTGTTTTATGATCATATATCTTGTTTCTTGTTTAAGTTTTATATTCCGCTGGTTTTCTCGATGTTGTATCACTAGGGTGCCCGGTAGGCACGATCACGGCCCGGATCGGTCGTGACAAAAGTGGTATCGAGCGATTAATCTCGGAAAGTGTCTACGCATCGTGTCTAGTAGAGTCTTGATTATCGATGTGTTGTGCACCACATCTATAATCGAGGTCGCAGGACATTTAGGATTAGTTTCCATTCTTCTCATTCCGAGATCGTGCCTTAGAGTTGTGTTGTAAGTTGGACCCTCCGACGATCTCGTTTTACCGCTATGCTCCGCCGAAGGCAACCGAGCCCGTGGCGGCAAGGCAGCCGAGGGAGCCGCTAGTGAGATACAGGAGTACGAGGCGCAGCCCGACAAGACTGAGGTCAGGCTTCGACGGGCGGGTTTTGGACGCCGCCACGGCCAAAGAGAGGTTAGATCCGCAGAATGGCCGCCGAGACCGCAAGACTGAGCCTCCGGGCCCCACACCGGAGCAGGAGATGGGTTACGCGAGATGGTTCGCTTGCCGCCGTGGTCGTGGCCGATATGAGGATAGGGCCGACGCAGCAGCCCAGCCCAAAGAGCACCGATGGTTCACCCCGAGCAGATAGTTTGAGGCTACGGACTTTCGAGTCAGAGCCCGCCAGAGTTTTATGGGTCGAGGCACGAGGATGATCCGCAGGAGTTCATCCGCAGCGATTCTGGTCGCGAGTGATCAAGGCTTCGGAGACCGAGTCGGTGGTCTTAGGTTCGCATCGGCTGCGTGATACCGTAGTCGACTGGTTTGATTCGTGGGAGTTGTCCCGGGGAGAGCATGCGCTCCCAGCAGTATGGGACGAGTTCTCAGAGGCATTCCTCACTCACTTCTTGCCTCCGCAGATGAGGAGGGCACGCCGGCGTGATTTATGATCTTTGAGACAGAGGCGCATGATTCGGGAGTTGGAAAAGATTTCACACCCCTAACCTATTGTTCATGCCTTGGCCGAAAGTTACTAGTTGGAAACCCTAAGTGTTCTTCACTTTTTGGAGTTGAATCTTGAAGAGAAGTTGGTTAGGAGCTTCTATGGGTTGCTTGTAGCGGATTGGAACGTAAAGATTGGAGCTAAGACTTGCTTGGAACGACATTAAGTTCTTGGATAGATTTTGGGCTATTTGAGGTAGTAAATCTTAACCTCTTTGTGATTTAGTCATTATACATATATTATAAGTATATTATGGAGTATATAATATATGGAGTAAAGTTGGAAGAGTTGGATCTTGTTAACTTGTTAAAAGAAAGGATTGGCCGTTCGCCATTAAAATGGTAAAAACGTATCTTACTTGTGAAGAAGTAATTAACAAAGTAACTATAACTTATATTAAGATGGAATATAAGTTGGATGACTAATGAAGTAATTGGATAAGTAAAATGGACAAAGTTGGCCAAGGACCCCAACTTAAGGATCAGATTTACTTGGATCAGATTTACATTTCGCGGAAGATTGTTCATCGCGTTCCATTTGGGCGTGATCCCCTTTTTAATTATTGTATTGTTATGAAGGCGTGATAGTAAACCGCTGCACGGTTGGGCGTAATCCCCTTCTTTACTTATTGTTGTTATGAAGGCGTGATAGTAAACCGCGCACGGCCAGCGTAATCCCCTTCTTTTACTTATTGTTGTTATGAAGGCGTGATAGTAAACCGTTACCGTTGGGCGTGTAATCCCCTTCTTTATATTGTTTAATTATTACGCCTTATATATGGCATATAATTACGGTTATTCGCCTTGGAGAAAGATGGAAAAATGAGTAAAACGGGAAATGCCGCCAATTTTCCGTAGAATTAGAGGGCTTTTTATTGGTATAAGTCTTCAATGGTAAGAAAGGTTTGATAGAAGTACTATGACCATTTTAGGAGTGGAGTACTACGTGTGGCGTGATCTACTTGGCTTAAGGAGTAGCCGACAGGTTGAAGTACTTGGAGCGTTTTGCTATTTGTCGAAAATCATCGCGAGGTATGTGAACCTCTTCCTATCTTTTCTAGCATGATTGTTGTGAACTATGTAGTACGGTAGACGTACGTGTGCTAAACGAGTTTTGGTTGGTTTAAAACATATAGTGTTATAATAGCTTTATGGGAAGTTAGTTATAACGACTTTATGTAGGTAAAAGAATGGTTTATTGATTTTAGAAGTTAAGAGACTTGATCTTAAAAGATAAGAGACTTAACTTATAAATGACGTTTTATGAAATGTTAAGGACTATGAATTTTGTTAAAAAGTTGTGAACCCTCATTCGTGAGTAATGAGTACTTGGCTTTTAAAGAATAATGTTTTACTGATTTCGGAAATGAGAATAAGTATCGAACAAACCATTGCAGCGTTAATAAAGGAAATGTATTGACTAATTGTTATTAAAACCAGTAGAAACCTCCATCTGCATAGAAGCTAAGATAAGACAAAATTTTATTACATCTCCTAGATCATGGCTGCTGTAACAAGATTGTTATAAACAAGAATAAACGGCTTACACATAAGACTTATGCTACTCAATTGTTTTAAAAGAGATTAAGACTATGAGTTATGAAACCTTTCTAAAATAAGAGACTTGAGCATTTGAAATTAGGCAAACTTGAACGTTTGGAAAATAATGTTGTTACTTGATTTTAAAAAAGAAAGTGTTCTGGTTTACTTAAAAATGTGAGTCACTCTGTTTTTAATACTACGGGTATCGGGTGACCTTTATAAAAGAATTGGATCTTTTTAAAGAATTTAACGTACGTAATACGTTGGGGGTTAGAACCTGGCCTTCGGCATAAAATGGAAGTACTTCAAGTTATGTGAAATTTGCCTATGTTTGCGTGTGATAGTCTTGTTGTGCCAGTACTGTATTTCTATACCACCGCCTCTCGAGAGGGCCTGATCCGTTATGTATGATTCTTTATCGAGTCCCATGGATGGGCCGAGACACGTATTCCACGATTCTTTATCGAGTCCCATGGATGGGCCGAGACACGTATTCCACCGATTCTTTATCGAGTCCCATGGATGGGCCGAGACACGTATTCCACCGATTCTTTATCGAGTCCCACGGATGGGCCGAGACACGTATTCCACCCGATTCTTTATCGAGTCCCACGACGGGCCGAGACACGTATTCCACCGTTCTTTATCGAGTCCCATGGGATGGGCCGAGACACGTATTCCACACGATTTATACCTGATCACGGTGAGGAAGGAGTTCCACGGGCATGAGGATGACTTTGAGGCGTGAGTCCACGACTTGACATGATCGCTTATATTTATGAATCGTAGTTTTGTTATCATACATGTCTCCTGTTTTTAGATAGATTATGATTTCATTTACGATTTTCGTTTCACATACTTGGTACTGTTATCGACCTCTGGGCCGCGTTCATGCCGCAGTAGAGGTACATCGGTTGTGGATCCTCGCCATGGATCACGATTCAACAGGTTGGGAAGCCCGTTTCTGAGGCTTATCTTTGTATGTTACCCGAGTCCAGAGGTTCTTGTACATTCGTGGGTATGGCGGCCCCGCCCCGTCATAGTTGTGGTCACTGCAGGTCCAGTAGTCGCCAGGCGAGTTAGTAAAAAGGATAACCGTCGGTTTTTATGTATGTATACGTAAGGCAAATCGCTTAGTTGACTGCTTATTTATCATGTCTCTTGTTTCATGTTTATGTTTTTATTTCACGATTTTCTCGATGTTGTATCACTAGGGTGCCCGGTAAGGCACCACGCCCCGGTCGGGTCGTGACAAAAGTGGTATCGAGCGCTAATCCTCGGAAAGTGTCTACGCACCGTATCTAGTAGTCTTGATTATCGGTGTCGTGCACCACATCTATAATCGTGAGGCTACAGGATATTTAGGATTGGTTTCATTCTTCTCATTCCGAGATCGTGCCTTAGAGATGTGTTGTCACTGACTCTCTGACGTATCCTTATGTGCCAGTTATGCCTCCACGCAAGGCAATCGGGGCCCAGGAGGGCAAGGCAGCAGAGGGAGCTGCGAGTGGAGTAGCGGCGGTCTCATCGAGGCCACGACCGAGACGCCGGACCACGACAAGGAACAGGAGATGGGTTACGCGAGATGGCCCGCTTATTGGCCGTGATAGTGGCAAGGCACGAGGATAGGCCGACGCAGCACTGCACCAGAGTAACCGTAGTTCACCCGAGAACGGATAGTTTGAGATCGCGGACTTTACGAGTTGCAGCCGCGAGTTTTACTGGTCGAGGCACGAGGATGATCCGCAGGAGTTCATCCGAGCTTACATTCGATCATGAGAGTGATCGAGCTTCGAGACCGAGTCAAGAGTCCTAGGTTCACATCGGCCGCGATACGGCAATGATCGGTTTGATTCATGGAACCGCCCCGAGGAGAGCATGCGCACCCAAAGCAGTTGGGACGAAGTTCTCGCGGCATTTCTTGCACATTTCTTGCCTCCACGGCGAGGAGGGCTCGGCCGACGATTTTTGACGCGGCGCACGGCGCATTTGAGGAGTACAACGTGGAGTTTGACTCGTTGGCTCGGTATGTCCCCGCTTTAGTGACAGATATGGAGGGCGAGTGCACCGCCACGCCACCGCTCGATGACTATTTGGCGAGGCTTGTTCGGGGTAGCTCTTCACCGGACATGGACATTGCCCGCATGCAGCTCATGCACTAGATGTGAGGCACGAGAGGTCGACGGAATGACCGGATCAGCAGGCGAGAACAGCAGGTCCTTTGGTAACTTTCGAGGCGACCGCCAGAAGAAAGAGTTATGTACCTCCGCCAGTCCAGAGCGGTCCTCCGCGCCTTCGTGGCGCTCGGTATTCGGAGCTGGTCGTGGCTCCGTGGCTTCGTTCACGATATACATGGGTTCTAGCCACGGGTTCGTTTTCTCGCAGTGCACGATGCGGCGCGTCGTCCCGAGAATGTCGTCTTTATCGGTGCTTGTTTTGCTCGCGCCATCGTGGCCATGTGACGAGAAACCGCCCTAATAGGAAGGATACAGAGCAGGAGTCACCACGGGTCGATGTGTTCATCACCTTCTAACTATACCTGCAGGCGTGCCTATGATTAGAGTAAAGCGGTAGATACAGGTATATTCTTACCCCTCTAGAGACTAGTTTGTTTTGATGTTATGATGATATGCTTAGTTTTATGTTTGGTTGGACTGTGGTAAAGTATGATTTAGAAGCCTGGTTAGAAAAAGGGTAAGTCTGGGGACGAGACAATTGTGAGCCTTAGAATTTATAACGGTTAGGACCTTGGATGCAAGGCCGTCTTGAGTGGGTGATTTTACGGTTAGTATTTGTCGGAGTACTTGGAATGCGTGAAAAATATTGTGAGATAATTACATGAGGGGTGTGAGATGGAAGTGGTAGCTTTCATGACGTAAATTAGTAGGATTGTTCCGGATCGGGGAACAAGAGTTTGGCGCGATTAGGGGTCGGGTTGAGGGCCATTTGCGGGTCAACCCGCAGCCCAGAATGAGGTGGGGTCAGTTCGAGGTGGTCCCGCCAGGTGGTAGGGTCACGAGGGTGCTAGGCCCAAGTTTAGGTAACCATTGTACGAGTTCGTGGATGCGTTCGACCAGAATCGGATCGTGAAGGCCGTAAATGGCCTTAAAGGAATTTGAGGCTAGTAAGATGACCAAGTTTGGAGGTAGCGACTCCAAGGTTTTGGAAACCGCGATGACGGAAATATGGTACGTACTAGAAAGAGTTCGTGTACGGCGAAGGTACGCGAGTAAGAAAGAAATGACATGTGTTAAGAGATGGAAGTGGTCATTTTTGTGGAGTGAAGGTGCGAAAGAAGTATCCTTTGGACCAGGAGTGAGAGTTAGTGTTGTTTTACATCTTAGAGGTGATTCCTCGTTAGTTTGGATTTGGGTTTCGCGCGTATGTGATATTAAGGCCATGTGTGGCATAATTGGTTTTGTAAGTATAGTAGTGAAGACTATACCGGCGCATGTGTGATTATGGAGACTTAGAAGGAACATTCGGGATGAATGTTTCTAAGGGGGGAAGAATGTTACACCCCGTAGTTCCAGGGTATGTATGCGAGGACGTACTTACGAGAATACGACATTAAAATTGGAAAGGAAGAAAGATGTGATTTTTCGACGAAAAAGTTTCCGGGTTTTGTGAAGGAAAAAGGTTCGTTGATGGGAATTGGATTCCCAGATTTGGTATTTGGGCTTCTTGAATTATATTAGAATTATGAGATTTTATTTCCGGAATTGGTCACGTGGGGCCCACGGGAGAAATTTACGGTTTTGTGGGGCCCACTTTGTTTTCGAGATTTTGGCCTTTATGGATATTTTTCGGAAGATGAAATATTTTGGACGAATAGAGGGCGACACGTGTCACCCCCTAGGTGGCTCTTGGCCGAATTGGGCAAGACAAGTGGCAAGACAAGTGGCCTTGTCTTGCAAGATATTTTTAGCTTGGATAAGTGGCTTGTTGTTATACCCCGTAGTTCCAGGGTATGTATGCGACGACGCATTTGAGAATACGAGAAAGATTGGGAAAGAAAGAGGTGAATTTTCCACGGAAAAGTTTCCGGTTTTGTGAAGGAAAAGGTTCGTTAATGGGAATGGATTCCCATATTTGGTTTTGGACTTCTTAGATTATATTAGAATTATGGAATTTTATTTTCTGAAATGGTCACGTGGGCCCACGGGAGAAATTTACGCTTTGTGGGGCCCGCTTTGATTTTGAGATTTTGGCGTTATAGATATTTTCTAAGACGAAATATTTTGGATTTAATCGAAGCGACACGTGTCACCCCCATGGCACCCGTCGCAAATATGTTTGTGCACAACACCGGTTAGAGTCGTTTTTCGACGAACGTTCTACCTAACTTACGAAGGGTAAATTACGCTATGTCATTTAGTATTTTTGCGGATTTTTCCGAGACGAAACGTTTTGGACCAACGAGAGGCAACACTTGGCACCCTCTCGCCGTGGACTGAAGAGGCGTTAGGGCGATTGAACGAGCAAGTCTTGGTTGATTTTTGTGTAGATATTTGTGAGGGTTTAAGGAGTAGGGTCTAGGGGCACTTGGATGAATCTTGGCCTTACACTTGCTATACACTTGGCTAGATCTCGCCATTGGTCGCCTTGGCTATAAATACCCTCTCCTTTGATGAACTTCTTCATCCTAAATATTTCCTAAGTGTTAGAATCCTCCTCCCTTCCTTATGTTATACCCGTAGTTGCAGGGTATGTATGTGAGGACGTCGCATTTGCAGTACAAGTAAAAATTTTGAAAAGAAAGAAAGATGTGAGTTTTCGACTAAAAGTTTCCTTATTTGTGAAGAAAAAGGTTCGTTAATGGGAATTGGATTCCCAGTTTGGTATTTGGACTTCATGATTATATTAGAATTTTGAGATTTTATTTTCTGAAATGGTCACGCTGGGCCCACGGAGAAATTTACTGCTTTGGAGCCCGCTTTGTTTTGAGATTTCGTATTTTGGATATTTTCTAAGACGAAATATTCTGGCGACCGACACGTGTCACCCCACGTGGCACCTCGCCGATTTTACATTTGTACACAACACGGTTGAGTCGTTTTCGACGAAACGCTTTGCGTAACTGCGGCGGAAAATTCCGGCTATGTCGCTTTGTATTTTTGCGGATTTTTCCGAGAGACGAAACATTCGGACCAACGGAGGGTGATATGTGTCACCCTCACAATGAAGACAGTGGGGCGCACTGGCCGAATTGATGGGCAAGTTGGGCTTGATATTTGTGTAGATATTTGTGAGGGTTTTAAGGAGTAGGGTCTAGGTGCACTTGGCTTGATCTCGCCTTACACTTGCCTTGCACATGGCTTGATCTTGGCCATTGGTTGGCATTTGGGTTTGCTATAAATACCCTCAGTGAAGACTTCATTCATCCACAAATGTTTCCAAGTCTTGAATCCTCCTCCTCTCAGACTCGTCCAAGAGCTCCTCTCCTGAAAGTGGCCTTTGGCCGCAGGTCTCCCTCCTCATGAGGTCTAGCCGTGGGTACCCCTAGCCTAGTTGTTTTCTATAATACCCTTGTTGTGGTATAGAAATACTCCCTAGTATTGTTATAATGCCCAAAATACCTTAGCCTTGTACCTTGTAGTATTCCAAAGATACCTCTTTACGTAGAGTCCGAAATACTACCTTTTGTCCTTTTAGTCTCAAACCGAAACCCTAAGGAAATCTTCATAGTTGGTCAAGTATGTGAGTAGAAGTTGGTTAGAACTTCTAAGGGTTGTTTGGAGTGGTTTGAGCGCGTGGGGTGGAGCTAAACCTTGCTCGGGAGCGACATTAAACTCGGATAATTTTGGGCTTATCGAGGTAATTATCTTGTCCTCTATTGTAATTGGAAATTACATGCTTGTTAGAATATATAGTTGAGGTATACTATATATGGAACTATACTTAGTATTCGCAATGTCTTTTGACTTAAGCCCGAAGAATAAATAATCGAATTGAATCAGACATAGGATCAGACAAAGTAGACTTGAGTAGAATTGTACACGTCCGGTAGACGGTAAACCCCGGTTGGCTTGGTAGCCGCCTCGATTGAGAGAGATTTACGCTGTCATGGGGAGGAGCCAATTTTCTATGTAAAGATAGAAAACTTGTGTTTTGGGGTTAATAGACGTTTGTGACCTTTATAGGTGAAAGTACTAAGAGTAGCGTATTCTACTCGAGGAGGAAAGGGCTAGCGCGTTGTAGTACTTGGAGCATTTTGCTTATCGTCGATAAATCGTCGCGAGGTATGTGAACCTCTTCCTATCTCTTCTAGCATGATACGTGAACTATGTAGTACGTAGACGCATACGCTAAGTGATTTGGTTGGTTTAAAACATAGGGTGTTATAATAGCTTTATGGGAAGTTAGTTATAACGACCTTATGTAGTGAAAATGGTTTATCATGTTAGAAGTTAAGAGACTTGATCTTATAAGATAAGAGACTTAACTTATTTGTTTTAATGTGAATGTTGTGAAACCTCATTCGTGAGTAATGAGTACTTGGTTTTAAAGGAATAATGTTTTACTGATTTGAAATCGTAACGTATCGACTGCACCACCGCAGCGCGTTAATAAAGGAAAATGTATTGAATAAATGATGTGTTGTATTAAAACCAAGAGAAACCTCCATCCGCATGTAAGCTAAGATGAGACAAAATGATATTACATTTTCTAGATCATGGTCTTTGTAATAAGATCATTATAAACAAGAATAAACTACTCACGTATATGACATATGTTACTCAATTGTTCTAAAAAGGAATCAAGTGATTAAGTTTGGGAACTATGAAACCATTTGAAAATGAGAAGCTTGAGTAATGAAACTAGGCAAACCGAACTTAGGAAAAGAATGTTGTTACTTGATTTTGAAAAGGAGGTGGGTTGGTCATTCTAATACTACGCATCGTGACTTTTATAAAAGTAATGGATCTCTTTAAAAGAACTTAACGTATGTAGTACTTTGGGGTTAAAACCCTGTAAAATGAAAGTACTTTGCATAAAACGAAGTTGTGTGAAACTTGCCTATGCTTGTTGTTGTGAAACTTGCCTATCTTGTGATGATAGCCTTTATTGTGCAATCGTTGTGTTTTCGTGTTACCGCTCTCGATAGAGTGGTTGGATCGTTGAGAACTTACTGACGCGTCTACGCGACGAGAAATTCCACGCACGTTCGCTGATAGTATTATTGTTGTTAATCGCTTTGGATATACCGACACGATCGTGGCGCACGTATGTTTCCATTTTGATTATCGCCTTGTGATTTCCTGGACATACCGACACGATCGTAGCGCACGTATGCGTCCATTTGGAATGTTGTCTTATTTTTCCCTTTGGACATACTGACACGATGCGTAGCGCACGGGTATGCTTCCATTTGGATTGCTGTCTTGTTGTTGAGGTCACATGGACATGTCTACACCGATGCAGTATTCCGGGCACGTGGCCGGGACATCGTATTATTGTTGCATCATGGACATGTCTACACCGGCGCAAGATTCCGGCATGCGCCATAATGCGAACTGATTGATGTTGTGGGCGTGAGACCCATAGTTATATCGAGTGATGATCGCTTTATGTTGTGAATCGTAGTTTGGTTATCATACATGTCTCCGCTTTATATAGACTAGTATGATTTCATTTACGATTATGCATAGCCACATACTTGGTACTGCCAGATCGACTCTTCGGGGCCGTTCATGCCGCAGTAGAGGTACATCGGCCGTGGTTCCTCGCCATAGGATCACGATTCAACGCATTTGAAGCTCCGCTTCTCCGAGGCTTATCTTTTGCAGTGTTCACGAGTTGTAGGTTCTTGTACATCTGGGTATGGCGTGGCCCTGTCCGTCATAGTCATCAGATATCTTGAGGTCTGTAGTAATCAGTGTGGCGGGGTTGTAAAAGGATTAAACTGCTCGTGTTTTATGTATATACCAAGGCAATCGCTTGGTTAGCTGCTTATTCATTTATCTCTTGTTAAATGACTCTTGTTTTGTGTTCCGCTGATTTTCTCGATGTTTGTATCACTAGGGTGCCTGTAAGGCACGATGAACGCCCCGAACGGTCGTTACAAAAGTGGTATCGAGCGATTAATCCTCGGAAAGTGTCTACGCATCGTGTCTAGTAGAGTCTTGATTATCGGTGTTGTGCACCACATCTATAATCGTGGAGGCTATAGGACATTTAGGATTGGTTTCATTCTTCTCATTCCGAGATCGTGCCTTAGAGCTATGTTGTAAGTTGTACCTCCGACGTATCTCGTTTTTACCGCTATGCCTCCGCAAGGCAACGAGCCCGAAGGGCAAGGCACCGAGGCCGCTAGTGAGATACAGAGGAGTACGCAGGCGCAGCCCGTGACAAGACGAGGTCAGGCTTCAGACGGGCGTTTCGCGACGCCGCCAAGACCAAAGCAGAGTTTAGAGCCGCATCGGTGGCTGATGAGACTACAAGACTGAGCCTCCACCCCACACCGAGCAGGGAGACGGGTCACGCGAGATGGCCCGATTATTGGCGTGGTCAGGCCGATATGGCGACAGCCGACGCAGCAGCCTGGCCCGAGAGCACCAGATGTTCACCCCGAGCAGATAGTTTGAGGCTACGGACTTTCTCGAGTTGTAGCCCGCGAGTTTTATGGGTCGAGGCACGAGGATGATCCGCAGGAGTTCATCCGGCAGCTACATGATCACGCGGTGATCAAGGCTTCGTAAACCGAAGTCTGGACCTTTGTTCGTGACGGCCGCGTGATACCGCATGATTGGTTTGATTCATGGAGCTTTCCGGGAGAGCATGCACTCCAGCAGATGGGATGAGTTTTCGGGCTTTCTCACGCACTTCTTGCCTCCGCAGATGGCGAGGGCGCCGGCGATTTTTGTTATCGAGACAGAGAGGCGCCGTCGGGAGTACAATGTCGAGTTCGATTCTTTGGCTCGATATGTCCCTGCGCTGAGTTGCGATATGGAGGATAGGTGCATCGCTACGCCACCGGCTTGATGATTATATGGCCGAATCTTGTGCGGTGTTTCTCTTCACCGCACGCATGGACATTGCCCGCACGCAGCTCACGCACTAGACGCGAGGCGCGGAGGGTCGACGGAATGACTGGATCGCCAGAAGAGGCCAGACGGCAGGTCCTTTGGTGGCTTTCGAGGCGGACCGCCTCGAAGAAAGCTAGTTATATACCCCCACCGCATGCAGTGGTCCTCCACCGCCTTCGTGAGCAGTCGTGGCTCCGAGGTTCAGATTTTCTACAGAGCGGTGTTAACCACCAAGCCACCCCTACCTCGTGACCATTGTGGTAGACTCCATTTTGGAGAGTGTCGTGCTAGATTGGGAGTTTGTTTTGCATGCGCCAGCAGGCCATTTTGCGAGGAACCGCCCTACCAAGGGAAGCGGATGTTACGACTCACCTTCAGGATCTGTGGTGGTTTATCACCTTCGGTACGCCTGCGGCAGGCGCCTATGATTAGAGTGAGCGGTAGCTTCCGTGTATATCCTTAACCTCTAGAGTTTTGGTATGCTTGTTATGATGATCTCATTATTGTGTGCTATGTACGGATAGCATTGTGATATGTGTGAGTTAGAATGCATGGTTAGTTGGAAGGATACGATGGAGGCATGGTAAGTGGACCTTAGACTATTTCACGATCGAGACCTTAGAGGTAAGGTCGCCTTGAGTAAAAGATTCGTTTTATGTTTGACCTTTATAAGGGTGAGTAGTATACGTGGGATTTATTTGTGTGATAAGTCCACGGGTAGTGTGAGACGGAAGTGGTAGCTTTCATGATGTGAATTAGTAAGATTGTTTGGATCGGGAACAAGAGTTTGGCGCGGTTGGGCGGGTTGAGGACCATTTATGGTCAACCCAGAACCCGCTTTGGGTGGGGATTCTGGGTGGTCCCGCCAGTGGTAGGGTCACGAGGATGCTAGGCCCAAGTTTGTATGATCATCGTATGAGTTCGTGGGACGCGTTCGACCGAGCGGTTCGTAGAAGGCCGGAATGGCCTTAAGGAAGTTTGAGGTTAGTAAGATGACCAAGTTTGAGGTAGTGACTCTCCAGATTTTCGAACGAAGTAATGACCAAGTATGGTACGTCCGGGAGAGTTCTAGTGTTCGAGAAGCGGTACAACGAGTAAGGGAGGAAGATAACGTGTGTTATTTCGCGCTGCCGTGGCGTTGACAACTTGTTAGAGGAACTTCATCGATATCCGCTTGAGAAGGAACATTCGGACGAATGTTTCTGCGAGGGAGAATGTTATACCCCGTAGTTGCTGGTATGTATGTGAGGACGCACGCACGAGAGTACTAAGGTAAAATTTTGAAAAGAAAGAAAGATGTGAGTTTTCCAAGGAAAAGTTTCCGGTTATTTGTGAAGAAAAAGGTTAGTTAATGGGAATTTGATTCCCAGATTTGGTATTTGGACTTCATAGATTATATTAGAATTTTGAGATTTTATATTCTGAAATGGTCACGATGGGCCCACGGAGAAATTTACTGCTTTGTGGAGCCCGCTTTGTTTTTGAGATTTCGGTATTTTGGATATTTTCTAAGACGAAATATTCTCAGGCGACCGGCGACACGTGTCACCCCACGTGGCACCCTCGCCGATTTTACATTTGTACACAACACCGGCCGAGTCGTTTTCGACGAAACGCTTGCGTAACTTGCGGCGGAAAATTCCGCTATGTCGTTTTGTATTTTTGCGGATTTTTCCGAGAGACGAAACATTCTCGACCAACGGGAGGGTGACATGTGTCACCTCACAACGAAGACAAGTGGCGTGACTCGCCGAATCATGGGCAAGTTGGGCTTGATATTTGTGTAGATATTTGTGAGGTTTTAAGGAGTAGGGTCTAGGTGCACTTGGCTTGATCTCGCCTTACACTTGCCTTGCACATGGCTTGATCTTGGCCATTGGTTGGCATTTGGGTTTGCTATAAATACCCCTTTGTGAAGACTTCATTCATCCACAAATGTTTCCAAGTCTTGAATCCTCCTCCCTCTTGTAGACTCGCCCAAGAGCTCCTCTCCCCTGAAAGTGGCCTTTGGCCGAGGTCTCCCCTCGCTTGAGGTCTAGTGGGGTACCCCTAGCCTAGTTGTTTTCGTATAATACCCTTGTTGTGGTATAGAAATACTCCCTAGTATTGTTATAATGCCCAAAATACCTTAGCCTTGTACCTTGTAGTATTCCAAAGATACCTCTTTACGTAGAGTCCTAAATACTACCTTTGTCCTTTTAGTCTCAAACCAAACCCTAAGGAAATCTTCATAGTTGGTCAAGTATGTGAGTAGAAGTTGGTTAGAACTTCTAAGGGTTGTTTGGAGTGGTTTGGAGCGTGGGGTGGAGCTAAACCTTGCTCGGAGCGACATTAAACTCGGATAATTTTGGGCTTATTGAGGTAATTATCTTGTCCCTCTATTGTAATTGGAAATTACATGTTTGTTAGAATATATAGTTGAGGTATACTATATATGGAACTATACTTAGTATTCTGCAATGTCTTTTGACTTAAGCCTGAAGAATAAATAACTGAACTGAACTGTATTTACATAGGACTGTATTGCAGTAGACTTGTGTAGTATTACTGAGTAGAATTTTACACGTCCGGTAGACGTGTAAACCCCCAGTTGGCTTGGTAGGCCTCGATTGAGGAGAGATTTACGCTGCCATGGGGAGGTCGCCGAATTTTCTATGAAAGATAGAAAACTTGTGTTTTGGGGTTAATAGACGTTTGTGACCTTTATAGGTGAAAGTACTAAGAGTAGCGTATTCTACTCGAGGAGTGGAAAGTGGCCAGGTTGTAGTACTTGGAGCATTTTGCTTATTGTCGATAAATCGTCGCGAGGTATGTGAACCTCTTCCTATCTCTTCTAGCATGATATGTGTGAACTATGTAAGATGCAGACGCATACGTGCTAAGTGATTTGGTTGGTTTAAAACATGTGGTGTTATAATAGCTTTATGGGAAGTTAGTTATAACGACCTTACGTAGGTGAAAATGGTTTATCATGTTAGAAGTTAAGAGACTTGATCTTATAAGATAAGAGACTTAACTTATTTGTTTTAATGTGAATGTTGTGAAACCTCATTCGTGAGTAATGAGTACTTGGTTTTTAAAGGAATAATGTTTTACCGATTTGAAATCGAACGTATCGACAGACCACCGCAGCGTTAATAAAGGAAAATGTATTGAATAAATGATGTGTTGTATTAAAACCGAGAAACCTCCATCCGCATGTAAGCTAAGATGAGACAAAATGATATTACATTTTCTAGATCATGGTCATTGTAATAAGATCATTATAAACAAGAATAAACTACTCACGTATATGACATATGTTACTCAATTGTTCTAAAAAGGAATCAAGTGATTAAGTTTGGGAACTATGAAACCATTTGAAAACGGAAGCTTGAGTAATCAAACTAGGCAAACCGAACTTAGGAAAGAATGTTGTTACTTGATTTTGAAAAGGGTGGGTTGGTCATTCTAATACTACGTATCGGGTGACTTTTATAAAAGTAATGGATCTCTTTAAAAGAACTTAACGATGTAGTACTGGGGTTAAAAACCCGACTTTGGCATAAAATGAAAGTACTTTGAGTTGTGTGAAACTTGCCTATGCTTGTTGTTGTGAAACTTGCCTATGCTTGTGATGATAGCCTTTATTGTACAATCGTTGTGTTTACGTGTTACCGCCTCTCGATAGAAGGTCGGTTGATCGTTGAGAACTTACTTGGACGTGCTTACCGTGACGAGAAATTCCACGCACGCCTCGCTGATAGTATTATTGTTGTTAATCGCTTTGGACATACCGACACGACGCGTAGCGCACGTATGCTTCCATTTTGGTTAAGGTCTTGTGGTTAATCGCTTTGGATATACTGACACGATGCGTAGCGCACGTATGTTTCCATTTTGATTATCGCCTTGTGATTTCCCTTCGACATACCGACACGACGCGTAGCGCACGTATCGTCCATTTGGAATGTTGTCTTATTTTTCCCTTTCGACATACCGACACGACGCGTAGCGCACGTATGCTTCCATTTGGATTGCTGTCTTGTTGTTGAGGTCACATGGACATGTCTACACCGATGCGCATTCCGGGCATGTGGCCACGGACATCGTATTATTGTTGCATCATGGACATGTCTACACCGATGCAGATTCCGGCACGCGCCATAATGCGAAGCTGATGGATGTTGTGGGCGTGAGACCCATAGTTATATTGGAGTGATGACTGTTTTATGTTGTGAACTGTAGTTTGGTTATCATACATGTCTCCCGCTTTATATAGACTAGTATGATTTCATTTACAGTATTGTACAGTTTCACATACTTGGTACCTGTTGTACTGACCTCCTTCGGCCGCGTCACGCCGCAGTAGAGGTACATCGGCCGTGGTTCCTCGCTCATAGGATCACAACAGATTTGAAGCCCGCTTTCTCCGAGGCTTATCTTTTGGCAGTGTTCCCGAGTTGTAGGTTCTTGTACATCTGTGGTATGGCGGCCTGTCCCGTCATAGTCATCAGATATCTTAGAGGTCTGTAGTATCGCTAGGCGGGGTTGTAAAAGGATTAAACTGCTCGTGTTTTATGTATATACCGAAGGCAACGCTTTGGTTGCTTGCTTATTCATTTATCTCTTGTTAAATGACTCTGTTTTGTGTTCCGCTGATTTTCTCTCGATGTTTGTATCACTAGGTGCCTGGTAAGTGCACCAAGTGCCCCTGAACGGTCGTTACATATGGTTTCGCCCTCCCCTCTTCCTTCGAGGCCTTGGCGGGTGCACCCCTCCTAGAGGCTCGCCGAGGTACACCCTCCTAAGACAAGGCCGTACCCCTAGCCTAGTTGCTTCGTATAATACCCCCCCCCCTGTGTGGTGTAGAAATACTCTCAAGTATTGTTATAATTCCCAAATTACCTTAGACGTATACCTTGTAGTATTCTAAGGTTATACCTATACGAAAATCCCAGAAATACTATTATACTTCCCGTCACAAAACCGAAACCCTAGGAAAATCTCCATAGTCCGTTGAGTATTGTGTGTGGTTGGTTAGAACTTCTAAGGGTGGTTTAGAGCGGGTTGGAGCGCTCTGAGTCGAGCTAAACGATTGCCCAGATCGACATTAAACTCGGATAATTATGGGCTTATCGAGGTAAATATCTTGTCCTCTATTTGTAATTGGAAATTACATGTCGTTAGATTATATAGTTCAAGTATACTATATATATATAATCAACATAGCTTGTGGCAATGTCTCGACTTAAGCTCAAGAATCGAATCGAATCAGAATTACAGACTGTATTACAGACTTGTAGTAGTACCGTGGAGTAAAATTGTACCGTTAGGGTTAGATGTATAACCCCCAAGTTGGCTTGCCAGCCCTCGTTGAGGAGGTTTACGCCTGTCATGGGGAGGTGTCACGAATTTTCTGTAGAATGTTCTACGATGAGATCTAAATGTTAATAAGTCGCTGTGGCCTTATAGGTTGATGTATCACGTGTGGCGCGATCTACGTGGCTTAAGGGTAGCCGACGTTTGGAAGTACTTGAGCGTTTTGCTATGAGTCGATACTGCCGCGAGGTATGTGAACCTCTTCCTATCTCTTCTAGCATGATATGTGTGAAACTATGTAGTACTTCAGACGCATACGTGCTAAATGTGTTTGAGTGGTTTAAAACATAAAGTGTTATAACGGCTTTATGGGAAGTTGGTTATAACGACTTTATGTTAGTAAGAAAATACATGGTTTTTAAAAGGTAATCGATTTGAACTATAAGCGGCTTGTTATATGATAAGAAAGAACTTGAAGTATTTCAAAAGATTTTGAATCATTTTGAAAGGAGAAGTAATACTTGGTGTTTGAAAACTTAAGAGTTATACTAGCTTTGGGAAGTTAGGTATAACGCTTAAGAATGCTTTAATCGATTTCGAAATCGAATGTGTATCGACAAACCATCGCAATTAATAAAAGGAAATGTTTTGAATAATTAAGTATTATTAAAACCAAGAGAAACTTCCATCCGCATGTAGCTAAGATGAGACAAAATGATATTTCCTAGATCATGGTCATTGTAATAAGATTGTTATAAACAAGAATATCCTACTCACATATAAGGCTTATGTTTCTCGATTGTTTAAAAGAGAATTATATTCTTAAATGAATAAGACTATGAACTACAAACCTTTCTAAAATAAGAAACGTGAACATTTGAAATTAGGCAAACTTGGGCGCTTGGAAAATAATGTTGTTACTTGATTTTACAAAGGTAAGAGTTTTGGTTTTCTTAAAAGGATACACTCTATTTTATATTACGTATTGTGTGACTTATGTGAAAGAAATGATCTTTTTAGATTTTAATGTGTGAAGTACTTTGGGGATAGATACCCGAACTTGTTAGTAGAAAGTATCTTGTGTGAATAACTTGATTGTATTGGTTTGTGATAGCCTTGTAATACTTTCTTGTTGCCTTGATAAGTAAACGTGTTAGGATGCTACGTGTGTTAGTATCTTGTGATGTTTGTGTAAGGGGTTTCTCGATTGTGCTTATTAACTATCGTTATGATAGTATTGTGGCATTCATCTCTTGAGATGATTCCGGTTGTCGCTCCGACGCGGGTAGACTCGAGTGATGCAGGACCATGATTCGAGAATACCTCACGCGGGTCCTGGGGCCTATGCGAGCTACGAGTTCCGTGTTAGTGTGCCCTTTACGGGCACGCGTCTTGCGCTACGCGGACTCGAAAGTCCGTGACGATGCCGGAGTAGCTACCCTCGATGCGGGAATACCTCATGCGGCCGATGAGATTGGCCTACGCGAGTCAGCGGAAGTTCGAGACTAGACGCCGCGCATTAGATACCGCGCAAGTGGCCGCCTTTGATCATGTGACGCCTAGACAGATCTTAATATACAGTTCAAGACCTTGTTGGTACTGTGGGTGTTACTAGTCGCCAGCCTTCGACTTACCTCCCGCAGTTTTATTAGGACACAGCGGACACGGTGTTCATATGTATTCCTTGGTACTTGTATATCATAAAGCTGCCGGTGGCGAAGGTATTCCACGGGCACGATTGATGTGGGCGTGAGACCCATTGTTAAATTGAGTGATGACTGAGGTGTGAGTCCCCGACTTGACATGACGCTTATTTATGGTGAATCGTAGTTTGGTTATCATACATGTCTCCCGCTTTGTATAGACTACTATGATTTCATTTACGATTTATCTTTAGTTTCACATACTCAGTCAGATCGACCTCCTTCTGGGCCGTTCATGCCGCAGTTGAGGCACATCGCCGTTGATCCTAGCTCTCGTGGTCAGCGTCATTGGGAAGCTCCGCTTTCTCGAGGCTTATCGTGGTATAGTCCCGTCGTCGTAAGTGTTTACATTCGGGGTTTGGCGGCCCGTCCCGCCATTGTGGTCGTATCATTCTTAGGTCTGTAGCATCTTTGTGGCGCGGGGTTGGTAAAAAGGATTAAGCCGTTCATTTGTAAAAGAGTTGATGGTTATATATATGCCGAAAGGCAAGTTTTCACTGATTATTGTTTTATATTTCGTTATCTCATTTGTTGTTTTATGTTCACGATTACTGATGTTGTGTCACTAGGTGCCCTAAGGCACGATCCACGCCCATTTGGTCGTGACACTTGTGGGGCCCACACACACTTGTCCCCAATCTCAACCACACACTTGCCTTCATCCTAGCCCTTGGTTGTCCTATATATACACTACTTGTTGATGAAATCTTCCACACTTAGGTTATTTCAAGACTTGAGAAAACCCTCCCTCTCCCTTATGTTGCTCTCGGCCATAGTGCCTTTCCTTGACCTAAATTTGTCCAACAATTCTTAAACTCTTAAGTGTTCTTCCCTAAGGTGTTAGGAAGATTGTGTACCAAGAGTTGGAAAAGATTTCACACCCCTAACCTATTGTTCATGCCTTGGCCGAAAGTTACTAGTTGGAAACCCTAAGTGTTCTTCACTTTTTGGAGTTGAATCTTGAAGAGAAGTTGGTTAGGAGCTTCTATGGGTTGCTTGTAGCGGATTGGAACGTAAAGATTGGAGCTAAGACTTGCTTGGAACGACATTAAGTTCTTGGATAGATTTTGGGCTATTTGAGGTAGTAAATCTTAACCTCTTTGTGATTTGGTCATTATACATATATTATAAGTATATTATGGAGTATATAATATATGGAGTAAAGTTGGAAGAGTTGGATCTTGTTAAATTGTTAAAAGAAAGGATTGGCCGTTCGCCATTAAAATGGTAAAAACGTATCTTACTTGTGAAGAAGTAATTAACAAAGTAACTATAACTTATATTAAGATGGAATATAAGTTGGATGACTAATGAAGTAATTGGATAAGTAAAATGAACAAAGTTGGCCAAGGACCCCAACTTAAGGACTGTATTTACTTTGGACTGTATTTACTTTGGACTGTATTTACATTTCTGTTAAGGGGAAGATTGTTCAATCGCGTTCCGTTTGGGCGTGTGATCCCCTTTTTAATTATTGTATTGTTATGAAGGCGTGATAGTAAACCGCGTTACCGGTTGGGCGCGTAATCCCCTTCTTTTACTTATTGTTGTTATGAAGGCGTGATAGTAAACCGCGTTACCGGTTGGGCGCGTAATCCCCTTCTTTTACTTATTATTGTTATGAAGGCGTGATAGTAAACCGCGTTACCGTTTGGGCGTGTAATCCCCTTCTTTATATTGTTTAATTATTACGCCTTATATATGGCATATAATTACGATTATTCGGGCCTTGGATAAAGATGGAAAAATGAGTAAAAACGGAAGTTACGCCCAATTTTCCGTAGAATTAGAGGGCTTTTTATTGGTATAAGTCTTCAATGGTAAGAAAGGTTTGATAGAAGTACTATGACCATTTTAGGAGTGGAGTACTACGTGTGGCGTGATCTACTTGGCTTAAGGAGTAGCCGACGGGTTGAAGTACTTGGAGCGTTTTGCTATTTGTCGAAAATCGTCGCGAGGTATGTGAACCTCTTCCTATATTTTCTAGCATGATTGTTGTGAACTATGTAGTACGGTAGACGTACGTGTGCTAAACGAGTTTTGGTTGGTTTAAAACATATAGTGTTATAATAGCTTTATGGGAAGTTAGTTATAACGACTTTATGTAGGTAAAAGAATGGTTTATTGATTTTAGAAGTTAAGAGACTTGATCTTAAAAGATAAGAGACTTAACTTATAAATGACGTTTTATGAAATGTTAAGGACTATGAATTTTGTTAAAAGTTGTGAACCTCATTCGTGAGTAATGAGTACTTGGCTTTAAAGAATAATGTTTTACTGATTTCGGAAATGAGAATATGTATCGAACAAACCATTGCAGCGTTAATAAAGGAAATGTATTGACTAATTGTTATTAAAACCAGTAGAAACCTCCATCTGCATAGAAGCTAAGATAAGACAAAATTTTATTACATCTCCTAGATCATGGTCGGCCAGAACAAGATTGTTATAAACAAGAATAAACGGCTTACACATAAGACTTATGTTACTCAATTGTTTTAAAAGAGATTAAGACTATGAGTTATGAAACCTTTCTAAAATAAGAGACTTGAGCATTTGAAATTAGGCAAACTTGAACGTTTGGAAAATAATGTTGTTACTTGATTTTAAAAAGAAAGTGTTCGTTTACTTAAAAATGTTAGTCACTCGCTTTTAATACTACGGTATCGGGTGACCTTTATAAAAGAATTGGATCTTTTAAAGAATTTAACGTCGTAATACGTTGGGGTTAGAACCCGCCTTCGCGTAAAATGGAAGTACTTGAGTTATGTGAAATTTGCCTATGTTTGCGTGTGATAGTCTTGTTGTGCGATCGTATTTCTATACCACCGCTCTCGATGGAGGGCTGATCTGTTATGTATGATTCTTTATCGAGTCCCACGGGATGGGCCGAGACACGTATTCCACCTGATTCTTTATCGAGTCCCATGGGATGGGCCGAGACACGTATTCCACCTGATTCTTTATCGAGTCCCATGGGATGGGCCGAGACACGTATTCCACCGATTCTTTATCGAGTCCCAGGATGGGCCGAGACACGTATTCCACCGGTTCTTTATCGAGTCCCACGGATGGGCCGAGACACGTATTCCACACGATTTATACCTAGATCCGGCAGCTGGCGGAAGGAGTTCCACGCAGAGGATGACTTTGAGGCGTGAGTCCACGACTTGACATGATCGCTTATATTTGTGAATCGTAGTTTTGTTATCATACATGTCTCTGTTTTTAGATAGATCGTTATGATTTCATTTACTGATTTTCGCCACATACTTGGTACTGTTAGATCGACCTCGCCGGCCGTTCACGCCGCAGTAGGTACATCGGTTGTGGATCCTCGCTCATGATCACAAGCCAGGAAGCCCCGTTTCTGAGGCTTATCTTTGTATGTTACCCCGAGTCCAGGTTCTTGTACATTCGTGGTATGGCGGGCCCGCCCCGTCATAGTTGTGGTCACTGCAGGTCTGTAGTACTGTGGCGAGTTTGTAAAAGGATAACTGTCGGTTTTTATGTATGTATATCTGAGGCAAGTGTTTTGTTGACTGTTTATTTATCATGTCTCTTGTTTCATGTTCATGTTTTTATTTCACTGATTTTCTCGATGTTGTATCACTAGGGTGCCCGGTAAGACATCCACGCCCCGGTTCGGGTCGTGACAAAAGTGGTATCGAGCGCTTAATCCTC
Organism: Przewalskia tangutica; assembly: GCA_029844215.1. Lineage (NCBI taxonomy): Eukaryota > Viridiplantae > Streptophyta > Magnoliopsida > Solanales > Solanaceae > Przewalskia > Przewalskia tangutica. The sequence goes on from CM056728.1 coordinate 68,984,169, forward strand.
GGAAAGTGTCTTGCACCGTATCTAGTAGAGTCTTGATTATCGGTGTGTCGTTCACCACATCTATAATCAGGAGGCTACAGGATATTTAGGATTGGTTTCCATTCTTCTCATTCTGAGATCGTGCCTTAGAGCTGTGATGTCAGTTGGACTCCCTCTGACGTATCCTTATGTGCCAGTTATGCCTCCACGCAAGGCACCTGGGGCCCGCGAGGGCAAGGCGCAGAGGGAGTCGCGAGGAGTAGCGGGCGTCTCACCGAGGCCACGATTCGAGACGCCGCACCCACGGCAAGCGAAATGAGGAGATGGGTTACAAGGAGATAGCCCGATTATTGGCCGTGATAGTGGCAAGGCACGAGGATAGCCGGATCAGAATTCCGCATCGAGTAATCGTAGTTCACCCGAGAACGGATAGTTTGAGATCGCGGGACTTTTCGAGTCAGCCCGCCGCAGTTTTACTGGTCGAGGCTCGAGGATGATCCGCAGGAGTTCATCCGACGATTCACGGATCGCGAGTGATCGAGCTTCGAGACCGAGTCAAGAGTCCTAGGTTCACATCGGCCGCGCGATACGCAGCCGATCGGTTTGATTCACGGAATCGCCCCAGGAGAGCATGCGCCCCGCAGTTGGGACGAGTTCTCGCGGCATTTCTTGCACATTTCTTGCCTCCATGAGGCGAGGGCTCGCCGGCGCATTTTTGACGTTAAGGCGCATCGCGCATTTGCCAGGAGTACAACGTGGAGTTTGACTCGTTGGCTCGGTATGTCCTCGCTTTAGTGACAGATATGGAGGACGAGTGCACCGCCACGCCACCGCTCGATGACTATTTGGCGAGGCTTGTTCGGGGTAGCTCTTCACCGGCATGGACATTGCCCACACGCAGCTCACGACTAGGATGTGAGGCACGTAGAGGTCGACGGAATGACCGGATCAGCGAAAGGCCGTAACAGCAGGTCCTTTGGTAACTTTCGAGGCGGACCGCCTCAAGAAAGTTAGTTATGTACTCCGCCAAGACAGAGCGGTCCTCCACGCCTTCGTGACGCTCGTATTCGAGCCGGTCGTGGCTCCGTGGCTTCGTTCACGATATATACGGGTTCTAGCCACGTTCAGTTTTCCTCGGTGCACGATGCGGCAGCGCCATCCCGGAATGTCGTCTTTTATCGGTGCTTGTTTTGCTCGCGCCATCGGGTACGTGACGAGAAACCGCCCTAATAGGAAGGATACAGCAAAGAAGACTCACCACGGTCGATGGCGGCGTGCCTATGATTAGAGTAAAGCGGTAGATACAGGTATATTCTTACCCCTCTAGAGACTAGTTTGTTTTGATGTTATGATGATGTGCTTAGTTTTATGTTTGGTTGGACTGTGGTAAAGTATGATTTAGAAGCCTGGTTAGAAAAAGGGTAAGTCTGGGGACGAGATAATTGTGAGCCTTAGAATTTATAACGGTTAGGACCTTGGATGCAAGGCCGTCTTGAGTGGGTGATTTTACGGTTAGTATTTGTCGGAGTACTTGGAATGCGTGAAAAATATTGTGAGATAATTACATGAGGGGTGTGAGATGGAAGTGGTAGCTTTCATGACGTAAATTAGTAGGATTGTTCCGGATCGGGGAACAAGAGTTTGCGCGACAGGGTCGGGTTGAGGGCCATTTGCGGGTCAACCCGCAGCCCAGAATGAGGTGGGGTCAGTTCGAGGTGGTCCCGCCAGGTGGTAGGGTCACGAGGGTGCTAGGCCCAAGTTTAGGTAACCATTGTACGAGTTCGTGGATGCGTTCGACCAGAATCGGATCGTGAAGGCCGTAAATGGCCTTAAAGGAATTTGAGGCTAGTAAGATGACCAAGTTTGGAGGTAGCGACTCCAAGGTTTTGGAAACTGCAGCGATGACGGAAATATGGTACGTGTACTAGAAAGAGTTCGGGTGTACGAGGAAGGTACGACGAGTAAGAAAGGAAGCGAACATGTGTTAAGAGATGGAAGTGGTCATTTTTGTGGAGTGAAGGTGCGAAAGAAGTATCCTTTGGACCAGGAGTGAGAGTTAGTGTTGTTTTACATCTTAGAGGTGATTCCTCGTTAGTTTGGATTTGGGTTTCGCGCGTATGTGATATTAAGGCCATGTGTGGCATAATTGGTTTTGTAAGTATAGTAGTGAAGACTATACCGGCGCATGTGTGATTATGGAGACTTAGAAGGAACATTCGGGACGAATGTTTCTAAGGGGGGAAGAATGTTACACCCCGTAGTTCCAGGGTATGTATGCGAGGACGTACGTACGAGAATACGACATTAAAATTGGAAAGGAAGAAAGATGTGATTTTTCGACGAAAAAGTTTCCGGGTTTTGTGAAGGAAAAAGGTTCGTTGATGGGAATTGGATTCCCAGATTTGGTATTTGGGCTTCTTGAATTATATTAGAATTATGAGATTTTATTTCCGGAATTGGTCACGTGGGGCCCACGGGAGAAATTTACGGTTTTGTGGGGCCCACTTTGTTTTCGAGATTTTGGCCTTTATGGATATTTTTCGGAAGATGAAATATTTTGGACGAATAGAGGGCGACACGTGTCACCCCCTAGGTGGCTCTTGGCCGAATTGGGCAAGACAAGTGGCAAGACAAGTGGCCTTGTCTTGCAAGATATTTTTAGCTTGGACAAGTGGCTTGTGGGGCCCACACACACTTGTCCCCAATCTCAACCACACACTTGCCTCATCCTAGCCCTTGGTTGTCCTATATATACACTACTTGTTGATGAAATCTTCCACACTTAGGTTATTTCAAGACTTGAGAAAACCCTCCCTCTCCCTTATGTTGCTCTCGGCAATAGTGCCTTTCCTTGACCTAAATTTGTCCAACAATTCTTAAACTCTTAAGTGTTCTTCCCTAAGGTGTTAGGAAGATTGTGTACCAAGAGTTGGAAAAGATTTCACACCCCTAACCTATTGTTCATGCCTTGGCCGAAAGTTACTAGTTGGAAACCCTAAGTGTTCTTCACTTTTTGGAGTTGAATCTTGAAGAGAAGTTGGTTAGGAGCTTCTATGGGTTGCTTGTAGCGGATTGGAACGTAAAGATTGGAGCTAAGACTTGCTTGGAACGACATTAAGTTCTTGGATAGATTTTGGGCTATTTGAGGTAGTAAATCTTAACCTCTTTGTGATTTGGTCATTATACATATATTATAAGTATATTATGGAGTATATAATATATGGAGTAAAGTTGGAAGAGTTGGATCTTGTTAAATTGTTAAAAGAAAGGATTGGCCGTTCGCCATTAAAATGGTAAAAACGTATCTTACTTGTGAAGAAGTAATTAACAAAGTAACTATAACTTATATTAAGATGGAATATAAGTTGGATGACTAATGAAGTAATTGGATAAGTAAATGGACAAAGTTGCCAAGGACCCCAACTTAAGGATCAGATTTACTTTGGATCAGATTTACTTTGACCGTATTTACTTTGGATCAGATTTACATTTCGCGGGGAAGATTGTTCAATCGCGTTCGCTTGGGCGTGTGATCCCTTTTTAATTATTGTATTGTTATGAAGGCGTGATAGTAAACCGCGCACGGTCAGCGCGTAATCCCCTTCTTTACTTATTGTTATGAAGGCGTGATAGTAAACCACGCACGGCCATGCGTAATCCCCTTCTTTTACTTATTATTGTTATGAAGGCGTGATAGTAAACCGCGTTACCGTTTGGGCGTGTAATCCCCTTCTTTATATTGTTTAATTATTACGCCTTATATATGGCATATAATTACGATTATTCGGGCCTTGGATAAAGATGGAAAAATGAGTAAAAACGGGGGAAGTGCTGCCCAATTTTCCGTAGAATTAGAGGGCTTTTTATTGGTATAAGTCTTCAATGGTAAGAAAGGTTTGATAGAAGTACTATGACCATTTTAGGAGTGGAGTACTACGTGTGGCGTGATCTACTTGGCTTAAGGAGTAGCCGACGGGTTGAAGTACTTGGAGCGTTTTGCTATTTGTCGAAAATCGTCGCGAGGTATGTGAACCTCTTCCTATCTTTTCTAGCATGATTGTTGTGAACTATGTAGTACGGTAGACGTACGTGTGCTAAACGAGTTTTGGTTGGTTTAAAACATATAGTGTTATAATTGCTTTATGGGAAGTTAGTTATAACGACTTTATGTAGGTAAAAGAATGGTTTATTGATTTTAGAAGTTAAGAGACTTGATCTTAAAAGATAAGAGACTTAACTTATAAATGACGTTTTATGAAATGTTAAGGACTATGAATTTTGTTAAAAAATTGTGAACCCTCATTCGTGAGTAATGAGTACTTGGCTTTTAAAGAATAATGTTTTACTGATTTCGGAAATGAGAATAAGTATCGAACAAACCATTGCAGCGTTAATAAAGGAAATGTATTGACTAATTGTTATTAAAACCAGTAGAAACCTCCATCTGCATAGAAGCTAAGATAAGACAAAATTTTATTACATCTCCTAGATCATGGCTGCTGTAACAAGATTGTTTTTTTTTTTTTTTTAGGTAAATGCAAATATTATTACTAATAACGAAAAGGAAGTGGCTACAATCAGTCGTTGAGGTATCTCAAGCCTCAACGTAATGCAAACAAGAAGAGATAGAGGAGGGTGGTCACTCAAAAGTGCCACTACAAGAGGGGATAAAATCATAGAGAACTCTATAAGATGTTGTTTTGATTCTTGCAATGACCTCTTCTGCCGGCAAGCTTGTGCCTTCAAAGAGCATTGTGTTTCTTGCCCTCCAAATCTCATAAACCATTATGCAAAAAGTAAGCAAAATAGCTTTGGCTCGGATGCTTGTCCCGCGGTGTTCTTTCTTAATCCATTTAAGGGAGCTTTCAACAGTTGTCATCTCTCTTCTAATACCCAACCAATCTTTTATGCTCTTCCAAATCATGTGTGTAAAGGCGATCAAAGAAGAGGTGTTCCTTGTTTCATTAGCTTGCTTGCGTAATCCGCAAGATTTATCCTCCAAGTTGAGAAATGATAGAGTATCCTTTGTAGCTAACCGCCTCGCAATTTAGCCACATAGTAAAAGAGAATTTGGGAGGAATGAATCCTTTCCAAATTTGTGACATCCAAGGCTTTTTAGCTTGCGAGTCGCAAGATATCATATACGAGGCTTGAATCAAATATACCGTTGGCACAACATTTTGTAAAGCCACAATAGCATCACCATGGCTACCAAAGATAGAAACAAATTTGTCGCGAATCCCACAAATCTTTTTGAATAAAGGAGTCCCTGGGACGTACCTCATAGTCCCAAATTGTAATATCTCTCAAATAGTGGCTATTGATCCATGGACCCATGAGAATCGGCTTCCGTGTGAGTTTGCCAAATCGTCTGGATAGCAGGCATGATTCCATTCCTTGATGTTCATAAGACCCAAGCCACCTTCATTGAGGCAAATGATATCCCAAGAAACTCTTGGTGGTTTCCCCATAAGAATTGAATACAAGGCACCTTACCTTGTTGATAATAGTGGCGGGATAGGAAGTGCCCGAACCAAAAGCTCTCAACCCTCGGACGACCGACTGATTAGTTCCAACACCAAAGATAAGAAAGTGCGTGGTGCCCCATTTCGAATGTAATTCGAAATAGCACTAGTGAACGGGCAAATTGATCCACCGAGACTGAAATAGGGGACAAAGGGATCCCCAAGTATCGTACCGGAAAGCTACCAATGGCGAAACCCACTCTGGTCAATATCAAGTCCCGAATCAGAATGCATTCCCGCTAAGTAGACAGAGGATTTAGTCAAGTTAAGAGTTAATCCCGAGGCAGCCTCCAACTCTTCCGCACAATCCATAAGAATCCCAATCAAGATATATCTCCTTTGGCAAAAGCATGAGGTCATCCGCGAATGCAAGATGAGTAATGCCCAATTTCTTACACTTTGGAAAATATGAGAAAGCTCTTGCCTCACCTTCATTTTAAGCACTGAGAGGTATTCCATGCACAAGATAAAGAGAGTAGGGACATAGGATCACCTTGTCTTAGGTCGCGCTTTCCTTGAAGTATCCATGTAGCTCACCATTGATAGAAAGGAGAAGGAGGTTGAGCTAACACATTCCATGATCCATCTTGTAAATGTCGAAATTTTAGACTTCTTAGTACCAATTCGAGAAGCTCCAAGAGATCAGATCGAATGATTTACGAGGTCCACCATAAGCATACATCTTGGTGAGACTCGCTCTATTAAATCCTCTCACAAGCTCTGTGCCACATATACGTTGTCCATCATGTTTCTTCCTTTCACAAAAGCCCTTGGGATTTGTCAATGAGAGAAGGAAGGATCAATGCCATTCTCGTTAGCTAGAATTGTGATGATCTTATAGATCACATTAGTCAATCCGATGGGCTCAAATCATTTACCTTGGGATCATGGTCAGTTTTTGGTAGCAGGTAATGATGGTATGATTAACCTCGCTTCAAAAGAACTCCGAGAGAAGAACTTGGACACATCTTACAACATCACGGCCCACATCTTTCCATCTATTCTGAAGAAGGCACCAGATAACCATCCGGTCCAGTGCCTTGTCATTGCCTATATCGTAGAGTGCTTCCCAAATCTCCTTTGGGGTGATGAAATGCAAAAGTCAGAATCTCTCTTCTTCACTCACTTTGGGCCATAGTTGAACACATCAGATCAAAGTTGGTAGTGGCCTGAAGTACCTAATAGATCTTTGTAAAATTCAACAAGCAACTTCCTCGACTTCTTACGGTGATGTAGTGATAGTACCATTAGCTTTAACAAGAAAGTTAATGGAGTTCCCGACATTACTCCTTTGATCAAACTATGAAAGTATTTGGAACATCTATCACTTCCAATCAAGTGCTTCGCCTTGACTTCCGCCTTACGAAGTGTCTTTCACTTCCAAAGAAGGTGTTTGCTCTAGCTCTTGAGGACTTAACCTTGGCTTTAAGCTCCTCATCAAAGGGATTTTCCATGTGCATTGATAGCCTCCTTGAACTCTATGTTTGCCCTTTTGCTCTTTGTTCGATACCTCCAAAGTCACTTATGTTCAAAGCCCTTAAAGGTTGCTTCAAGGCTTTCAATTTGGAGGCAAGGACGATTGAGCAAGACTTCATATGTCTTGTCTCCAACATGAAGTCATAATGTTCTCAAAGGTCAAAGTGAGAAAGCCACATATTCATGAACTTGAAAGCATGCTTTCCCAACATTATAGGATGCAATAATCGTGGCTATCACAGACACGGGTCCGAGACAGCTCCATAGGCATGAAATTGGCCTTGCATTCTAAGGTCAAATCACTCCAATTTTGATTCATCAACACTCTATCAAGCTTAGACCAAATCGAACCATTCGTCCCAAGTGTAGAAGGAACCGGATGAAGGAGCGCTTTCTAGTCCATGAGAATTCCTGAAATCTCCAAGATCCCTAAGTGCATAAGGCGTGAGAGGAGGACCCCACCTTATCATTAGGGTTGCAGTAGTGTTGAAATCTCCCATAATCATCCAAGGCTTATTGATGCCAACGCCAAGTGAGAAAGGTGATGCCAAAGCATCCTTCTATCCGAGATGCTATAAACTGGTACACAAATGTGGCAAGGAAGGACACTTGTGTTATATTGCAACTTGCTCGACATGGATATCCGAGAGTCCATACCAAGCACTTCGCAACAAACCTGGATGGATCCCAAAGTAATAGCATTCTACCGCCTCCAATGAATTCCAAATTTGAGCAAAACTTCCATGCTTTGAATCTTTGAGTAGAGAAAGACTGCTCGTTGAGATAGCTTAGTTTCCAATAGACAAATCATAGCCGCATCATGCTGTTTTGTGATACTACACACTGTGGCTTGCGTGGCAGCTCTATCCCTTTGTCCGCAAAGACCACGGACATTCCAACAAAGTATTTTCATAAGGAAACAAAGGAGGTTTTATTAGCACCTCCGCGCTTAGTCGCTTTCGCTTCCCACGCTTTTCGGCCCATTCTTTTTGGACAAAACCTCTTGCCATCCATCATCTTTGTTGCTGGAAGCCATAACTTGTGTACCAGCCAAGCTATGTTCCCACGCTCAAAGTTAACGCACTTGACACAAGTCGAGCCTTTTCCGTAGCACCGCTGAATGTAACTTCATCCAACGGCGTGGCGGGTTCATAGGCATCTCGAATCAGAATGTTTTGACTCACCCTCATCCTAACATGTTGTGTAACGCCATTGTGAGAATTAGGCGGTGAGGACTTTGCTAGAGAATCCCGCAAACATGGTGGGCCGAATGACCCAAAACCGGAGGACCCGCGGCGTGATACTTCTCCCAAGCTTCCGCACGGGAGGTGTTGTGTGCACGCTTTCTTCAATGTCCATCAAGTTATCGGCATCTACGGGATGTTGAGAAGTTGGTGGATGAGGAGGGTTGGTTCCACCCGCACTTTGTTGACCTTCAAATGAATAGAATCATCCCCGTTGTTAGGGGACCTCGATTGCATGTTATCGAGCTTCTTCAATGTTGACATCATCCCTCAGCTTCCTACACTTCAAGTGGTTGTGCCCAAAAGCCGCACAATGATAGCAAAAGTCCAGGTAATTCTCATAGTTTACCCTTTGAGTATACTTTCTGTTATCGGGGAGATTGACGACAAAGTCCATTATCTCCTCGCTAACATCCACTTCCACTAGAACTCTTGCATAGTTCATTTTAGACCTTTCCTTAGTATATTGGTCGATAAAGAGGTTTTCCTACACGTGAAGCAATCTTACTAAGGCAGTTACACTCAAATAGAAAGGGGAATGTCCGGGAAAGTGACCCAAATAGGAATGTCCATAAACAAATCATCCGTTATAAGAACTCCTTTATTGATAGCCTTGAGCATCATGGTTTTCCCGTAGACCATATAAGGGCCTCCGTGAAGTACATTAGTGCGCTCTTCCTCCGTCATGAATTTGAACACTGCCCACCTTTGCCATATGGTATAATACGGCATTTAACTCCCATCCTTTCACAATCGTATTCATGCTTCTCTTCCCGAAAGGACCCATAAGCAACCTATTAGGCAATAGCCCCAAGTTTCTATGAAAGGAACTTCATCCTCAAGATCTATATTTACTTCCTCCTTGTTGTTCAATAAATTGTAACTTCATACCTTTTGCTCAATCCTAGTTCCCGCAAAGACTCCAAAGATAAGTCTTTTAGGAGGGAAGGACCTTTGCCATGGTTTGGGGAAGATTGTTGTGAGTTGTGGCCGTGGTAGGAAATGATGTGGTTTAGAAGGTGCATTAGTGTGTAAATCATTGGGAGGTATATCTGGAGGTATAGGCGGAGGGGAAGGGTAGAAGGGAGTGAGCTTGGGCATGATAGAAGAGATGATTTGCGTGCCATTTGGGAGGGTAGGGAATTTGTGTTGGTTTTCGAAGGAATAGAAGGAAGAGGAGATAGAAGGGGTGTGGTGTTGTGAAATTCAGAAGTAGTGAAGTGGTATTAGATGAGAGGGGAAGTTTAGGACTCTACTCGAATCCGAGGAAGTGTTAAAGACGAAAGGAGTGTTGTGATTCTTGAGATTGGCTCCACTTAGCAAACTAGCTAAAGCAGGGAAGGCTTCATTGGTGACACTTAAAGAAATGGGGTTGTTGACTTGAATCACGAGAAGGCACTTTGAATGCCGTCTCATTCAATGTTGACCTCGGATCTTGCATCATTGATGGTTATGGAGTTCCTAGGCTCCTCGACATAGAAATAACTTTGTTTCTCACAATTGACTTGGCACTTCGTAACGTGAGTAGTCAATGCCCCTAGATTGTCCTCTCGATTCGCCTCTTGGAACCAAGACCATCATAAAGTCCCGAGTTATTAGAGAGTCATTGATACCCGCCACATTCAATGCCGCCCTTTCTCGTGGAGTTCCTAGGCTCCTCGACAAAGAAATAGCTTTGTTTCTCACAATTGACTTGGCTCTTCGTGTAACGTGAGTAGTCAATGCCCCAGATTATCCCCGATCCGCCTTGGAACTAATACCATCATAAAGAACCTGAGTAATGAGAGAGTCATTGGTACCCGCCTCATAAATGCGCCTCGACGCCAAGACCCTCAATCAAAACGCGTTGGAACCCACCATTGACTTAGCTCCTTGTAAAACGGGGGTAGTTAATGTCCCTAGGTTATCCCCCTGCCCCGCCTTGGAAATCAGACCATCATTAAGGCCCGAAGTTGGGAGTGTAAACTTGATACCCGCGGCATTAAAGTTTGACGCCTCGGCTCCTTCAATTGTGACATTCAAACCTCGGGGCTAGAAACCCTTCGTATTCCACATCCGATCTTGATCCTTGCATAGAGTGCATATTCCTAGTATCATTGTTATCCTCGTGACCCGCCTTAGCCTTCTCGACCCAAGACCCGTAATGGAGTAGTCCCATCGTTTCCGGGCATTGAAGTTTGCTCTCTTGACATCCGCGTTGAACTTCGGGGATAAGTACCATCAATGCTTTCAACCGACTTGAATCAAACACGACATGATTACTCTTGGACCCATGAACCCCTGCACGACCCGCCAAGAACCTTTGACCCACGCCCTGACCCGGTTTAGACCCGAGAATGCCATCGTGTCTTGCTTCACCAATTGCAATGTCTGGCCCAGATTTCAACCCTTTTCCAGCAAACCTGAGAGAATTTCCAGGTAGTGTCGGGTACTAATGCCGAGTGATGTCTAGTTCTTCCGAAATGAACCCTTTACCAACAAATTGGCCCGTGGAATGATCGACCACCATAGTAGCATTAGGGGCGTCAATGGTCCTGCCGGAAGTTTTGCCTTCAAACTCACTAATATCCAACCTTTCAATTTCGATATTTTTGCCCCATTCATGTATCCTTTGTAGCATAGAATCATCTACTACATTTTCTAAAGGAAAGCGCGAGTCTGGAGTAACTCCCCTTCTATCTCCTCTTCCTTCTATTCCTTCTGAAAACCAACACAAATTATGAAACCTTTCTAAAATAAGAGACTTGAGCATTTGAAATTAGGCAAACTTGAACGTTTGGAAAATAATGTTGTTACTTGATTTTAAAAAAGAAAGTGTTCTGGTTTACTTAAAAATGTTAGTCACTCTGTTTTTAATACTACGGTTATCGGGTGACCTTTATAAAAGAATTGGATATTTTTAAAGAATTTAACGTACGTAATACATTGGGGGTTAGAACCTGGCCTTCGGCATAAAATGGAAGTACTTCAAGTTGTGTGAAATTTGCCTATGTTTGCGTGTGATAGTCTTGTTGTGCCAGTACTGTATTTCTATACCACCGCGTCTCTCGATGGAGGGCCGGCTGATCTGTTATGTATGATTCTTTATCGAGTCCCATGGGATGGGCCGAGACACGTATTCCACCTGATTCTTTATCGAGTCCCATGGGATGGGCCGAGACACGTATTCCACCTGATTCTTTATCGAGTCCCATGGGATGGGCCGAGACACGTATTCCACCTGATTCTTTATCGAGTCCCATGGGATGGGCCGAGACACGTATTCCACCTGGTTCTTTATCGAGTCCCATGGGATGGGCCGAGACACGTATTCCACACGATTTATACCTAGATCACTGGCGGTGAGGAAGGAGTTCCACGCGTGAGGATGACTTTGAGGCGTGAGTCCACGACTTGACATGATCGCTTTTATATTTGAATCGTAGTTTTGTTATCATACATGTCTCCTGTTTTTAGATAGATTATGATTTCATTTACGTGATTTTCAGCCACATACTTGGTACTGTTGTCGACCTCCTTCGGGCCGCGTTCATGCCGCAGTAGAGGTACATCGGTTGTGGATCCTCGCCATGTGATCACGCTCAGTGTTGGGAAGCCCCGTTTCTTCGGAGGCTTATCTTTTGGTATGTTACCCTGAGTCTGTAGGTTCTTGTACATTCAGGGGTATGGCGGGGCCCTGTCCCGTCATAGTTGTGGTCACTTCGTAGAGGTCTGTAGTACTGTTGTGGGCAGAGTTTGTAAAAAGGATAACTGTTCGGGTTTTTATGTATGTATATACAGAAGGCAACTGTTTTGGTTGGCCTGTTTATTTATCATGTCTCTTGTTTCATGTTCATGTTTTTTATTTCCGCTGATTTTCTCTGATGTTGTATCACTAGGGTGCCCGGGGTAAGGCACCAGTCACGGGCCCCGGTTCGGGTCGCGGACTATCAACAGCGAGCGCACTGCGGAATCCTCCGTCACACGCCAGACGCCCAAGTAAGATCATAACAAATCAACCGGCCCTCCATTGAGAGACGCGGTGGTATAAAAATACAATACTGGCACAACAAGGCTATCACACGCAAACATAGGCAAGTTACACACAACTCAAGGTACTTTCATTTTATGTCAACAATACGGGTTTCAAACCCAAAAATAATACCCACTTTCATTCTTTCAAAAATACCTCTTTTACGTAAAAGATACTAATACTCGTAGTATCAAAAACACATTTCCTTTTCAAAACCAAATTACTTTACTTTCGTAAAAACCTTTACAAGACTTTTAAAATCAAGTACTCTATACTTTTTTAAACCAAGTGCCTTTCTTTTGAAACAACATCAAGTATACTCTTTAAAACTCAAATACTTACTCTTTTCAAAACAAGTAACCTATACTTAAATCAAGTTACCATTTTAAAACCAATGATAAAACCATTCTTTTGCTTTCATAAAGTCGTTATAACTAACTTCCCATAAAGCTGTTATAACATTTTATGTTTTAAACCAATTTAAGACAAAACCATGTCTCTCTTTTAAACCAAAAACTCTTCAATTTCTCAAGTCTCTTTTCTTTTAGAAATCAAGTTCCTTTTAAAGACCAAATACTCATTTCTCGCGAATGAGGTTTCACAACTTTCTACACAATTCGAGTTCTTCATATATCATATCAAGTCAAATATAAGTCAAGTCCTTTATCTTTTAAAATCGGTAAACGAACCAAATTCACTTAGAACATGTACGTCTACCGTACTACATAGTTCACAACAATCATGCTAGAAAAGATAGGAAGAGGTTCACATACCTCGCGACGATTATCGACAATTAGCAAAATGCTCCAAGTACTACAACCTTGCTAGCCTTTTCCACCCTTCAAGTAGAATACGCTACTCGTAGTACTTCCACCTATACTGGCCATAAAACGTCTATCAACTTCTAGATCTCTTCGTAGAATATTCTAAATACAAGATTCCTTATTCTACGTAAAAATTCGCAAAGACCTCCCCGCAACCACATAAATCTCCTCCTCTACTCAGGCCCGCTACCAGGCCAACAACTCCCAGGGGGAGGGTTACACGTCTAACCGGACGTGTACAATTCTACTACACAATAATACTACACAAGTCTACTGTAAATACAATCCAATGTAAATACAGTTCAATCCTTTATAATCATCCTTCCAATATATCTTATACTCAATTCTAAATTACTACAATGTGTAATATCCAATTACAATAGGGGGACATAGATCATTACCTCGATAAGCCCAAAATTATCCAAGATATATGTCGATCCTGAGCAACGTTTAGCTCCAACTCCTTACGCTCCAACCCGCTCCAAGCGACCCTTAGAAGTTTCTAAACAACTTCTCTTAACACTTCAACCAAGCTAGGAAGATTTTCTAGGGTTTCACTTTGCGACTATTGGAATAAAGTAGTATTTCCGGGCTCCTAGTATTGAAATAACTTTGGAATACTACTAGGGATACTAGGCTAAGGTATTTGGGATTATACTACAATACACAAAGTATTTTCTACTCAATAGGGGGAGGGGGACGAAAACTATACAAAGGGAAATGGATATTTTTGCCTTGGAAAGCTCTTAAGTGTGGATGAAATATTATGTCTTGCACTATGGGGTATTTATAGAAGAATCAAGGGCCAAGATTAATGTAAGTGTATGGTCAAGATTGGGCCATGTGTGTGTGGGTCCCACCACACCACATGGCCAACGATTTGGGCATCCAAATGTCATGGCCATTCGGCCAAGGGGACAAGTGGCTAGCCACTTGTCCCTCCAATTCGGCCAAGGGTGCCACATGGGGGTGACACGTGTCGCCCCCCGATTCGTCCAAAATATTTCGTCTTCCGAAAATATCCAAAATACCGAAAATCTCAAAAACAAAGTGGGCCCCACAAAACCGTAAATTTCTCCCGTGGGTCCCACGTGACCATTTCTGAAAATAAAATCCCAAAATTCTAATATAATCCGAGAAGTCCAAATACCAAATCTGGGAATCCAATTCCCATTAACGAACCTTTTTCCTTCACAAAAACCGGAAACTTTTCCGTCGAAAAATCACATCTTTCTTTCTTTCCAAAATTACTGTCGTAATCTCGTACGTACGTCCTCACATACATACCCTGGAACTACGGGGTATAACATTCTTCCCCCCTTAGAAACATTCGTCCCGAATGTTCCTTCTAAGTCTCCAAACACACATGCGCCGGTATAGTCTTCACTAATATACTTACGAAACCAATCATGCCATCAATGGCCATAGTATAACATACAAATCCGAGCCAACGAGGAATCACCTCTAACATCACAAAAAGCTCACACCCATGGTCTAAAGGATACTCCCTTCACATCTTTACTTCACAAAGAAATGATCACTTCCGCTTTCATATCACGCGTCCGCTTTCTTTTCTAACTTGTCGCACTTTATCGTACACCGAACTCTTTCTATTACACGCACTCACACTCCCTTCATCACTGGTTTCCAAAACCTCGAGTCACTACCTCAAACTTGGTCATCTCACTAGCCTCAAATTCCTTTAAGGCCATTCCCGCCTTCACGACCGATTCTGGTCGCACATATCCACGAACTCGCACGATGGTTACCTAAACTGGCTTAGCACCTCGTGACCCTACCACCGCGGACCACCTCGAACTGACCCCACCCCAAACCGGGTTGCGGGTTGACCCGCGAATGGTCCTCAACCCGACCGCATCGCACTGCACTCTTGTTCCCGATCCTAACAATCTTACCTATACAAGTCCTGAAAGCTACCACTTCCATCTTACACAACCCAAGGAATTATCACACTATACACCCTATGCATATAATGCACTCCGACAAGGATCTTCTGCAAAATCCTTTACTCAAGACGGCCTTACATCTAAGGTCTCAACGTGTAATATTCTAAGGTTCGCAATTTTCTCATCCCCAGACTTACACCAGGCTTCTAAATCACCCTTTAACTCAAAGCTATCCGATCATAACACTTAACACATCATCATAACATCAATACATACTAGTCTCTAGAGGGTTAAGGATATACCTGTAAATAGGCGGTTCAAAGGACCGCTAAAACTGGGAACTTCCACCGCGACCTCCGTACTCACGGCATGAACATCCCGCCTAGTTATGGAAGGTGAAGAACCCGCAATCGATCTCGTAGTCAGGCTAATCCACCAAGCTACCGGCCGGACAGCCGCCAAATGGCCCCGCTGGCCGCAAGAATAACAATCTCCTAAATTAGTACGACACTCTCCCTTATGAAGTTTTCCACAACGCCACACTGAGACAAGGGTGACCTTATCCGCGAGCACTTACTCCCGAAAGTCAAACTCGCGAGTCCCGACCGCTCCTCGAATATCCCGAACGCCCCAAGACGCGGAGGGCCACTGCATCGGGCGGAGGCGCATAACTAGTTCGCCGAGGCGGTCCGCCTCGAAGTCGCCAAAAGACCACGCTGTTCGCCTCTTTTGCGATCCCGGCCATTCCGCCGACCTCTCCGCCTCACATCCAAGTGCATAAGCTCGCATGCGGCAATGTCCATGCCCGGCAAGAGCTACGCCCGAGCAACTCTGCCAAATAATCGCTTCAGCCTCGTGACATAGCGGTGCACTCGCCCTCCATACTAGCTACTAACGCGGAGACATACCGGGCCAACGAGTCGAACTCCACGTTGTACTCCCGAACCGTACGCCCGTCCTGCCTCAACATCAAAAATCTGTCGGCCCGAGCCCTCCTCATCTGTGGAGGCAAGAAATGTGCAAGAAATGCCCCTGAGAACTCGTCCCATACAGCTGGAAGTGCACGCTCCCCCCGGGACAGTTCCCATGAATCAACCCAATCGACTGCAGTATCGCGCAGCCGATGCGAACCCAATATCACCGACTCTGCCTCTGAGGCCTTGATCACTCTCATGATCCGTCAGAATCGCTTGATAAACTCCCGAGGTCATCCTCGCTCGATCCAGAACTGGCGGGCTCTGACCGAAAGTCCCGTAGCCTCAAACTATCCGCTTCGGGTGAACCACGGTACTATCGAATCGAATCGCCGCGATCCAAACTATCCTCATGTTCGCCACGACCGCCGATCGGGCCATCTCTTTGTACTTAACCTCTCGCTTCCAGCCGTGGACCGAGGCTCGTGTATCGTGGTCTCAGCAGCCATCGCTGCGCTTCTAAATCACTGGGCCGGGCGCATCGTAGAATCCGCCATCTCGTAGCACCACCTCGTAAAATCGGGCCTGCCCTGGTAACCCTCCGTGCTCTACTCGCAGCTCCCTCTGCTGCCTTGCCCTTCTGGGCTCTGGTTGCCTTGCGTGGAGGCATAACTGGTACAAAAGAGTACGTCAGAGGGAGTCCAACTTACAACACAGCTCTAAGGCACGATCTCAGAGTGAGAAGAATGGAAACCAATCCTAAATGTCCTGCAGCCTCCTGATTATAGATGTCGTGCACAACACATTTATAATCAAGACTCTACTAGACACGGTCTGTAGACACTTTCCGAGGACTAACTGCTCTGATACCACTTTTGTCACGACCCGATCCCGGGCCCGTGACTGGTGCCTTACCCCGGGCACCCTAGTGATACAACATCAGAGAAAATCAGCGGAAATAAAAACTAAAACATGAGACAAGACATAAAGTATGAAACAGGCTAACCAAAACGGTCACCTTCCTGAATATATACATATATATATATCAACCTGAACAGTTAAATCCTTTTACAAACCCTGCCCACAACAGTACTACAGACCTCTAAGAATGTAACCATAACTATGACGGGACAGGGCCCCGCCATACCCCTGAATGTACAAGTAACTACACTGACAGGGGACTATACCAAAGATGAGCCTCCGGAGAAACGGAGCTTCCCAAAACGCTGAACTGTGATCCTATGAGCGAGGATCCACAACCAATGTACCTCTACCTGCGGCATGAACGCAAATCGGCGAGGTCGATAACAGTACCAAGTATGTGAAACTGAAAATACTGTAATGAAATCATAATAGTCTATATAAAGCAGGAGACATGTATGATGACCAAACTACAGTACACAACATATAAGCAGTCACGTCAAGTCAGGGACTCACGCCCTCCAAGTCATCACTCAAATATAACCATGGGTCTCACGCCCACAACATCAATCGTGCCCGTGGAATTCCTTCCTCACCGCTTGATCTATGATAGAACAACACCAAGCGAGTACACATGAACACCGAGTCCCACTGTCATAAAACCGTGACGGGCAAGTACGGCTAACTACCAGATACCAGAGCCGCATCATCAACTGACCGGGGCAAGTACGAAAGCCAACTACTAGATACCAAGGCCGTACTAACAATACTATACAACCAAACCACGAAGCTGACACGGGGCAAGTACGAAAGCCAACTACCAGATACCAAAGCCGTGTCACGTAGCTGACCGGGGCAAGTACGAGGGCTAACTACCAGATACCAAGGTCGCGATCACGACTCCGCCACGGCCGACACGGCAAGTACGAAAGCTAACTACCAGATACCAAGGCCGTGTCACGTAGCTGACCGGGGCAAGTATGAAAGCTAACTACCAGATACCAAGGCCGTATCACGAGACTTCGCCACTAAACCGAGCGGGCAAGTGCGAGGCTAACTACCAGTACCAAGGCCGAATCAGCCACGCAGACGGCAAGTACGAAGCCAACCACCGATACCAAGGCCGAATCAAGAAACCTCACGGAGAGCTAGTCCATGGAATAACGCTATCAAGCGAGCGCATCTGGAATCCTCCACACCGCCAGACGTCCAAGTAAGATCATAACAAATCAACCGCCCTCCATTGAGACGTGGTGGTATAAAAATACAATCTTGCACAACAAGGCTATCACACGCAAACATAGGCAAGTTACACACAACTCAAGGTACTTTCATTTTATGTCAACAATACGGGTTTCAAACCCAAAAATAATACCCACTTTCATTCTTTCAAAAGATCTCTTTACGTAAAAGATACTAATACTCGTAGTATCAAAAACACATTTCCTTTTCAAACCAAATTACTTTACTTTCAGAAAAACCTTTACAAGACTTTTAAAATCAAGTACTCTATACTTTTTAAACCAAGTGCCTTTCTTTTGAAACAACATCAAGTATACTCTTTAAAACTCAAATACTTACTCTTTTCAAAACAAGTAACCTATACTTAAATCAAGTTACCATTTTAAAACCAATGATAAAATCATTCTTTTGCTTTCATAAAGTCGTTATAACTAACTTCCCATAAAGCTGTTATAACACTTTATGTTTTAAACCAATTTAAGACAAAACCATGTCTCTCTTTTAAACCAAAAACTCTTCAATTTCTCAAGTCTCTTTTCTTTTAGAAATCAAGTTCCTTTTAAAGACCAAATACTCATTTCTCGCAAATGAGGTTTCACAACTTTCTACACAATTCGAGTTCTTCATATATCATATCAAGTCAAATATAAGTCAAGTCCTTTATCTTTTAAAATCAGTAAACGAACCAAATTCACTTAGAACATGTACGTCTACCATACTACATAGTTCACAACAATCATGCTAGAAAAGATAAGAAGAGGTTCACATACCTCGCGATGATTATCGACAATTAGCAAAATGCTCCAAGTACTACAACCTTGCTAGCCTTTTCCACCCTTCAAGTAGAATACGCTACTCGTAGTACTTCCACCTATACTGGCCATAAAACGTCTATCAACTTCTAGATCTCTTCGTAGAATATTCTAAATACAAGATTCCTTATTCTACAGAAAAATTCGGCAGCACCTCCCCCCCCCGCAACCACATAAATCTCCTCCTCTACTCAGGCCCGCTACCAGGCCAACAACTCCCAGGGGGGGAGGGTTACACGTCTAACCGGACGTGTACAATTCTACTACACAATAATACTACACAAGTCTACTGTAAATACAATCCAATGTAAATACAGTTCAATCCTTTATAATCATCCTTCCAATATATCTTATACTCAATTCTAAATTACTACAATATGTAATATCCAATTACAATAGGGGGACATAGATCATTACCTCGATAAGCCCAAAATTATCCAAGATATATGTCGATCCTGAGCAACGTTTAGCTCTAACTCCTTACGCTCCAACCCGCTCCAAGCGACCCTTAGAAGTTTCTAAACAACTTCTCTTAACACTTCAACCAAGCTAGGAAGATTTTCTAGGGTTTCACTTTCATGACTATGGAATAAAGTAGTATTTCCGGGCTCCTAGTATTGAAATAACTTTGGAATACTACTAGGGATACTAGGCTAAGGTATTTGGGATTATAATACAATACACAAAGTATTTTCTACTCAAGAGGTGGAGGGGGACGAAAACTATACAAAGGGAAAGGGATATTTTTGCCTTGGAAAGTTCTTAAGTGTGGATGAAATATTATGTCTTGCACTATGGGGTATTTATAGAAGAATCAAAGGCCAAGATCAATGTAATTTTATGGTCAAGATTGGGCCATGTGTGTTTGGGTCCCACCACACCACATGGCCAACGATTTGGGCATCCAAATGTCATGGCCATTCGGCCAAGAGGACAAGTGGCTAGCCACTTGTCCCTCCAATTCGGCCAAGGGTGTCACATGGGGGTGACACGTGTCGCCCCCCGATTCGTCCAAAATATTTTGTCTTCCGAAAATATCCAAAATACCGAAAATCTCAAAAACAAAGTGGGCCCCACAAAACCGTAAATTTCTCCCGTGGGTCCCACGTGACCATTTCTGAAAATAAAATCCCAAAATTCTAATATAATCCGAGAAGTCCAAATACCAAATCTGGGAATCCAATTCCCATTAACGAACCTTTTTCCTTCACAAAAACCGGAAACTTTTCCGTCGAAAAATCACATCTTTCTTTCTTTCCAAAATTACTGTCGTAATCTCGTACGTACGTCCTCACATACATACCTTGGAACTACGGGATATAACAGTTATGTTAGTATTGTATCACTCACCTCTTGACATGATATACCGGGGGTTAAGTCGCTCGACGCGGCGGATGCCTCATGCGCGTCCGTGGACCTATGCGAGCTACGAGAGTTCCGGTGTTAGTGCAGGAATACCTCACGCGGTCTATATGGTCATGCGGACTATGAGAGTCCAGGACGATGCCGAGGAGTAGCTACCCTCGATGCGGGGAATACCTCACGCGCTCTGGCGCCTACGCGAGTCGCGCGAAGTTCCAGGATTAGACGCGCATATTGATACTGAGGGCGAGTGGCCAGCTTCGATCATATGGCGCGTTCTAGAAAGACCTCGTGATACAGTTTTATATCATTGTTGGTACTGTGGGTTTTTAGTAGTCGGCTATGCCTTCGTACTTACCCTGCAGACGGTTTTATTATGACACGCGGACCCGTGTTCATGTGTATTTCTTGGTGCTTTTATAACATGGATCGCCACGGCTGAGGAAGGAATTCCACCGCATGATTGATATTGTGGGCATGAGACCCATGGTTATATTTGAGTGATGACTTTAAGGCGTGAGTCCCCGACGATACGATCGCCACATATCAGGTATCGTAAATTGGTTATCATATATGGCTTCGCTTTATATAGACTATTATGATTTCATTTACTGATTTTCGCCACATACTTGGTACTGTTGATCGACCTCCTTCGGGGCTGCGTTCATGCCGCAGTAGAGGTACACCATCGTCGATCCTCGCCATAGGATCACGCTCAGCGTTGGGAAGCTCCGCTTCTCCGCAGGCTTATCTTTCGTATAGTCCCTGTTGTTGTAGGTACTACATTCGTGGGTATGGCGGCCCCGTCGTCGTTGTTGTTATACCATTCTGAGGTCCAGAGTAATCGCTTTGGTCGTGGTTTGTAAAAGGGATGTAATCGCTCAAGTTTATATATATATGCCGAAAGGCAACTTTTCTCGCTTAAACTGCTTTCACTTCATATTGTTTTATGTCTTGTTTTATATTCCGCCGTTACTCGATGTATGTCTACTGGGTGCCCGTAAGGCACGATCACGCCCGGTTCGGTCGTGACAAAAGTGGTATCGAGAGCGATTAATCCTCGAAAGTGTCTACGCATCAGATCTAGTAGTCTTGATTATCGGTGTGTTGTGCACCACACCAATAATCGTGAGGCTATAGGATATTTAGGATTGGTTTCATTCTTCTCACTCGAGATCGTGCCTTAGAGTCGTGTTATAAGTTGGACTCTCCGACGTATTCTTTTCACCCGTTATGCCTCACGCAAGGCAACCAGAGCTCAGAGGCGTGGCAGATAGGAGCTGCGAGTAGAACACGAGGGGTACCGTGGCACGCCCACCATTATCCGAGATAGCGCTCATTCGGGAGTTCTGCCGCCGCTAACCCTGTGAGAGTTTAGAGCGAGCGTGAGCTACTGAGACCGCGATACTTGAGCCTCTAGTCCCACGGCCAGGAACAGAGGATATGAGTTACAAGGAGATGGCCCAGTTACTAGCTAGTCTGGTGGCTGGAAATGAGGACGGACGGGAGCCGGTGGTTCCGGTAGTACCAGTAGTTCACCCTAGATCCGATAGTTGAGATTTCGGGACTTCTTGAGTTGCAGTCCACCCGAGTTCTATGGATTGAGGACTGAGGAAGATTATCAGGAGTTTATTCGACAGTTGCAGCGGATCATGAAAGTGATCAAGACCTCAGAGGCATTTCTTACACACTTCTTGCCCTCGCAGATGAAGGGAGCTCGGGCAGATAGATTTAGGAAGTTGAGGCAGAACGGGCGGACGGTTCGGGAGTACAGTATAGAGTTTGACTTATTGGCTCGTTATGTCCCCGCGTTAGTGGCAGACATGGAGGATAGAGTGCACCGATATGTCACAGGACATGACGATTATCTAGCAGAGAGTTGTACAAGAGTAGCTCTTCAGTCAGACATGGACATTGCCAGACAAAGCCTTATGCGCAGACTGAGGAACGTGGAGATCGACGGATTAACCAAGATCAGCAGAAGAGGGCCAGAACAGCAGGGTCCTTTGGTAACTTTCGAGGCGGACCTTCTCAGCAGCAGATCAAGCATGCGCCTCCGCCAAGATGAGTGGTCCTCCACGGACTTCAGGATGTTCGGGGTATTTAGGAGTTGGTCAGGACTCCAGGGTGTCTGGTTCACAGATTTGCATAGGTTCTAGCCAGCCAAATTCAGTTTTCCTCAGTGTTCACTGTGTGGCAGGCGTCATCCCGGGGAATGTCGTCTTTTTGTTAGTGCTTGTTATGCTTGCGTCTAGCAGGGCCATTTTGCGAGAAATTGTCCGACCAGAGGTGGCGCGGATGTAGAGACTCAGCCTTCAGGATCAGTGGCTGGTTCACCACCTTCCCTAGCTATGCGCCCAACAGGGCAGGATTGATTAGAACGACAAAGGGGAGTGAAGCAGTAGATACAGGTATATCCTTAACCCGCTAGAGATTAGTATGTGTGATAAGATGAGTATATCTTAAGTGTTATGTTCAGATAGCATTGTGTTAATTGTGATTAGAAATCATGGTTAGTTAAAAGGGTAAGATTGGAGATAGGGAAATTGTGAGCTTTAGGATATTATACGTGGAGACCTTAGAGGCGAGGCCATCTCGAGTAAAAGATTTATTTTTATGGTTGACCTTTATCGGAGTGCATAGTATACGTGAGATTGTTCCGGATCGGGAAACAAGAGCTTGGCACGATAAATGGGTCGGGTTGAGGCCAGATTACGGGTCAACCCGCAGCCCGGTTTGAAGTAAGGAGAAATGATGGTGGTCCCGCTTTGTGATAGGGTCACGAGGGTGTTAGGCCCAAGTTAGGTAACCATCGTACGAGTTCGTGGATGCGTTCGACCAGTAGTCGGACCGATGAGGTCAGCCCATCTTGTCTTTCACAGATCGCATTTACTCGGCGGAGGGTTATGCGAGATGTTATAGGAAGGTTGTAAGACTGCACGGGGTTCCTACTTTTACTTTATGACAGGCAGTGGAGCCCAGTTTACGGCTATTTCTTTTTCTGGAGGTTTTACCAAGCGGGGTTAGGAACTCAGGTGAGTCTAAGTATTGCATTCACCCTCGGGCCGGTGTTTTGATTTCAGGGGTGCAGTGAGGATAATGTGCCTCTTGGTTGAGTGAGTATCATTATAGCTACCATATTCAGTATTCGGATGTCGCCTTATAAAACCTTGTATGGGCGAAAGTATAGGTTGCTGGTTGATGGGTTCGATGTTGGCAAGGTTCAGATAGTTGGTTCATACTTGATTCAGCAGGATGTGGATAGGGTAAAGCTTATCCAGGAGAGGTTATTGACACCGTAGTCAATGCGAGTCGGGCGATAATCTGCCGATACTGGAGTTCAAGTCGACGGTCGGTCTTCTTGAAGTACCACCCTGGCGGTGTGGACGAGATTTGGAAGCAGGAAAACTTAGCCCGAGGTACTTTGAGCGCCAGATCATTTGGAGAATAGGCCAGTTGCCTATAGTTAGCCTCACGTCCGACATGTGAGGCAAGACGTCCGGTCTTTCATGTTGCTATGTTCGAAAAGTATCGAGATCCATCCAGAGTGTTCCCGCTAATGATGACCAAGTTGGAGATAGTAACCCCGAGATTTTGGAAACTGAAGCAATAACAGAAAGGTGGTAAGTTTATTTAGGTAGTGTTCGAGTGTACGAGGAGGGTACGACGAGTAAGAGAATAGAAGTGATCATTTATTTTGTGAAGTAAAGGTGTGAATGAAGTATCTTTTAGCCCTTGGGTGGGAGCTTTTGTGATGATAGAGGTGATTCCTCGTGGACTTGGAGTTAAGTATTTGCGCGTGTGTTAAGTTATGGCCAGGTACGGCATGTTTGGTTTCGTAAGTATATTAGTGAAGACTATACCGGCGCTAGCGTGTTTTGAGACTTAGAAGGAACATTCGGGACGAATGTTTCTAAGGGGGGAAGAATGTTATACACCCGTATTTTCAGAGTATGTATGTGAGGACGTACGTACCATTTTGTAAGCCCGAATTATTGTTAAGGACGAAATTGTGCACATCCACGAAAATGATTTGTTTTTCCGATTTTAAAATTTTCCGAACTCAGAAAGGAATTTTACGTTTTCAGGAATTTATTTATTTTGGATTTTTCTGAGAGATGAAATATTTTGGACCAACGAGAGGGCGACATGTGTCACCCTCAAGTGGACGTTTTTGGTGGAGGAATTGGTTGGCACGTTTTTGTCATTTTAAAGGCCAAAAATGTTTGGTCAAAGTCTTGAAGATATTTGTGTAGTAGATAGATAAGGTAGCACTTGTCCTAATCTACACCATCCATGTGCTTGAATCTTGACCCTTGAGTGTTCTATAAATACCCCCCTTGATAGCAAGACTTCTTCTTCCACACTTAGAGATTTCAAGACTTGAAATACTCCCTCCCCTCTTCTTGTTGTTCTCGTCCAACACCCCTCTCCCTTAACCAAACTTAGTCCAAAAATTCTTAAACTTCTAAGTGTTCTTCCTTAGTGTATTAGGAAGATTAGTAACCAAGAGTTAGAAAAGATTTCACACCTCTAGCCCCTAAACTACCCCTTGGCCGAAACATTGCCAAATTATAGCCTTAGTGTTCTTCACTTTTTGGAGTTGAAGTGTTAAGAGAAGTTGTTTAGAAACTTCTAAGGGTTGCTTGGAGCGGGTTGGAGCGTAAGGAATTGGAGCTAAACGTTGCTCAGGATCGACTTAAAAACTTGGATAATTTTGGGCTTATCGAGGTAAATATCTTTGTCGTTTCATCAGAATTGGAGATTACATACGTAGTAGTATAGAATTGAGTATAAGATATAGAAGAATATTAAAGAAGAGATTGAATCAGATTTACATAGACCGTATTTACTGAGACTTGTATAGTTTGGGCGGGTAGGGAAATGCTGCCCAATTTTCCGTAAAATAGAGAACCTTCTGCTTAGAATATTCTACAGAGTAGTCTAGACGTTGATAGACGTATTTGACTATTATAGGTTGATACTCTGCGCGCGACATATTCGACTTGGCAGGTGGATTTCGCCGAGGAGGTATGTGATTCTTCCTATCCTCTTGAGCATGATATTTTAAAAGAATATATATAGTACGGTGGACGTACATGTGTTAACTGAACGTGGTTTTACGTCGATGTCTTTTGACTTGAGTTTTAAATAATAAGAATCTTGAAGTATTTCAAAAGAATTAAGAATCGTTTTTGAAAGAAGAGTAATACTTGGTTTTAAAAGCTTAAGAGTTATACTAGTTTTATGGGAAGTTAGGTATAACGACTTAAGAGAAATAAAAGGAACGGTTTACTTAATTGTTTATGAAAAATAAAGGAAAATGTATTGACTAATTAAGTATTATTAAGACCAGTAGAAACCTCCATCTGCATAGAAGCTAAGATAAGACAAAATTGTATTACATTTCCTAGATCATGACTGCTTTAATAAGATCATTAATAAACAAGTTTTGATTTTCTTAAAAATTTCAAAGTAAGGACTTGATTTATAAAAGACAAAGACTTGAAAATGTGAAGTGTTTTCATTTAAAAAGGAAGGCATGCTTTTGTCTTAAGTTGGTTCAAAAAGAAGGTAGGGAAACTGTTTTGGTTTACTTAAAAAGATAGTCACTCTATTTTTTGATACTACGGGTATCGTGTGACTTTTGTGAAAGAAACGGATCTTTTTAAAAGAATTAATGTATGAAGTACCTTGGGGATAAAAACCCGAACTTGTTGACATAAAATAGAAAGTACCTTGTGTGAATAACTTGACTATGTTGGTTTGTGATAGCCTTGTAATACTTTCTTGTTGGTTTGATGAGTAAACATGTTATGATGCTACGTGTGTTAGTATCTTGTAACGTTTGTGTAAAGAGGTTATTCTTATTGTGCTTATGTTGTTTAACGATAAGCCGTTATGTTAGTATTGTATCACTCACCTCTTGACATGATATACCGGGGGTTAAGTCGCTCGACGCGAGGATGCCTCACGCGGGTCCAGTGGACCTACGCGAGCTACGAGTTCCGTGTTAGTGCGGGAATACCTCACGCGGTCTATATGGCCACGCGGACTACGAGAGTCCGTGACGATGCCGATGAGTAGCTACCCTCGATGCGGGAATACCTGCGGCCTAGGTGGCCTACGCGAGTCAGCGGTGAGTTCCAGGATTAGACGCGCATATTGATACCGAGGGCGAGCGCCATCTTCGATCATGGCGCGGTCTAGAAAGACCTCGTGATACGCTTTATAGCATTGTTGTACTGGGTTTTTAGTAGTCGGCTATGCCTTCGCATTTACCCCGACGGTTTTATTATGACACAGTGGGACCCGTGTTCATGTGTATTCCTTGGTGCTTTTATATCATGGATCACGGAGGAAGGAATTCCACCGCATGATTGATATTACGGGCATGAGACTCATGGTTATATTTGAGTTATGACTTTGCGGCGTGAGTCCCCGACTTGACATATCGCCATATCAGGTATCGTAAATTGGTTATCATATATGGCTTCGCTTTATATAGACTATTATGATTTCATTTACGTATTTTCGCCACATACTTGGTACCGTTGCATCGACTCCTTCGGCCGCGTTCATGCCGCAGTAGAGGTACACACCGCCGATCCTCGCTCATAGGATCACAGTTCAGCGTTTTGGGAAGCTCCGTTTCTCCGGAGGTTTATCTTTGGTATAGTCCCCTGTTGTTGTAGGTACTTACATTCAGGGGTATGGCGGGGCCCTGTCCCGTCGTTGTTGTTATAACATTCTTAGAGGTCTGTAGTACTGTTGTGGGCAGAGTTTATAAAAGGGATGTGACTGTTCAAGTTTATATATATATATATGCCGAAAGGCAACTTTTCTCAGTTAAACTGTTTCTCACTTCATATTGTTTTATGTCTTGTTTTATATTCCGCTGGTTACTCTGATGTATGTCTACTTGGGTGCCCGGGTAAGGCACCAGTCACGGGCCCGGGTTCGGGTCGTGACATGGCATTTGTGGGACAAGTGGAGAAAGGAACCTACACAAACAATCTATACCATACACATGTTTCAATCCTAACCCTTGGTTGTCCTATATAAACACCTCTAGTTGATGAAAATCTTCCACACTTAGAATATTTCAAGACTTGAAAATATTTCCTCTCCCTTTCCTAGTGTTCTCGTCCAAAGCCCATCTTTCTTGAGCAAATGTTGTCAAAAAATTCTTAAACTTATAAGTGTTCTTCCTTAATGTATTAGGAAGATTATTAACCAAGAGTTAGACAAGATTTCACACCCCTAGCCTCAAAAACTTCACAAAGCCGAGAGCTAGTTTATTTGGAACCTTAGTGTTCTTCACTTTTTGGAGTTAATTCTTGAATAGAAGTTGGTTAGGAACTTCTAAGGGTGACTTGTGGTGGTTTGGAACACAAAGATTTGGAGCTAAAACTTGCTTAGGAGCGACTTTAAGTTCTTGGATATTTTTGGGCTATATTGAGGTAATGAACCTTAACCTCTTTGTGAAGTTGATTATTATGTATATTGGATATTATACATATATTGGAAGTATATTATGAAGTATGAAACATAAGGAAAGATTTGGATCTTGTTAAGATGTTAAAAGGAGAATTGGCATATTAACCATTAAAATGGTAAAAATGTATCAATTACTTACTAAGAAGTTAACAACAAAGTAACTATAACTTATATTAAGATTGGAATATAAGTTGGAAGACTAATGAAGTAATTGGATAAGTAAAATTGTAAAAGTTGGCCAAGGACCCCAACTTAAGGACCGTATTTACTTTGGACCGTATTTACTTGGATCGTATTTACATTGTTGTTAAGGGAAGATTGTTAAATCGCTTCCCGCTGGCGTGTGATCCCCTTCTTTAATTATTATTGTTATTAAGGAGAGATTGTTAATCGAGTTCCGTTTGGGCGTGTTATCCCCTTCTTTAATTATTGTTGTTATTAAGGAGAGATTGTTAATCGCGTTCAATTTGGGCGTGTTATCCCCTTCTTTAATTATTGTTGTTGTTAAGGAGATATTGTTAATCGCGTTCCGTTTGGGCGTGTGATCCCCTTCTTTAAATTTCGGAATTATTGCGCCTTATTTATGGCATGTTGGTTACTATTATCGGGCCTTGGAAAAGGTGGAAAATTAAGTAGGAACGGGGGAGGTGCTGCCGAATTTTCCGTAGGATATGGAACCTTGTTCTTAGAAATATCCTACGAAGAGATCTAGAGGTTAATAGACGTTTCATGGTCATTATACGTGGAAGTACTACGAGTAGCGTATTCTACTTGAAGGGTGGAAAAGGGCTAGCAAGGTTATAGTACTTTGGAGCGTTTTGCTAATTGTCGATAATCGTCGCGAGGTATGTGAACCTCTTCATATCCTTTCTAGCATGATTGTTGTAAACTATGTAGTACAGTAGACGTACGTGTGCTAAACGAATTTGGTTGGTTTAAAACATAAAGTGTTATAACGGCTTTATGGGAAGTTAATTATAACAATTTTATGTAGGTAAAAGAATGGTTTATTGATTTTTAAAAGATAAGAGACTTGACTTATATTTGACTTGATTTGATATGTGAAGAACTTGAATTGTGTGGAAAGTTGTGAAACCTCATTCGTGAGTAATGAGTACTTGGTTTTTAATAATAATGTTATATTGATTTCGGAAATGGGAATGAGTATCGAACAAGCCATTGCAGCGTTAATCAAGGAAAATGTAATGACTAATAGTTAACTTAAAACAAGTAGAATCTTCCATCCGCATAGAAGCTAAGATAAGACAAAATTGTATTACATTTCCTAGATCATGGCTGTTTTAATAAGATCATTAAAAACAAGTTTTGATTTTCTTAAAAATTCCAAAGTAAGGGACTTGATTTATAAAAGAGAGAGACTTGAAAAATTGAAGTGTTTTTGTTTAAAAGAGAAGGCATGTTGTTGTCTTAAGTTGGTTTAAAAAGAAGGTATGGAAATTGTTTTGGTTTACTTAAAAAGATAGTTACTCTATTTTGATACTACGGGTATCGTGTGACTTTTGTGAATGAAATGGATCTTTTTAAAGAGTTAAAGTATGTAGTACCTTGGGGATTAAAACCCGGATTGGTTGACATGAAATGAAAGTACCTTGTGTGAGTAACTTGCCTATGTTTTGTGATAGCCTTGTAATACTTTCTTGTTGGCTTGATAAAGTGAACATGTTATGATGCTACGTGTGTTAGTGTCTTGTGACGCTGTGTAAGGGGTTTTTCTTGTGCTTATGTTGTTTAACGATAAGCCCGTTGTGGCCGGGTATTTTATCACTTACCCTCCGACTTGTTATGATGCCGGGTTGCCGCCTCGATGCGAGGAATATCTCACGCGGGTCCACGGGACCTACGCGAGTCAGCGGAGTTCCAGAATGCGACGCGAGGAATACCTCATGCGGTCCATGTGGCCACGCGAATCCGTGATGCCGAGGGTTAGCCGCTCGCGATGCGAGGAATACCTCACGCGGGCCTACGTGGCCTATGAGGAATCGCGGAGTTCCAGATTAGACGCGCACAATGATATCGGGCGAGTGGCTCACCGATCATTTGGCGGTGTAGAAAGACCTCGTGATACGCTTTTATAGCATTGTTGGTACGGTGGGTTCTAGTAGTCGGCTATGCCTTCGCATTACCCCGCACGGTTTTATTATGACACGTGGGACACGTGTTCATGTGTATTCCTTTGTGTTTTATATCATGGATCGCCAAGGTGAGGAAGGAATTCCACGCATGATTGATATTGTGGGCATGAGACCCATGGTTATATTTGAGTGACGACTTTGAGGCGTGAGTCCTCGACTTGACATGATCACATATATTGTATATCGTAAATTGGTTATCATATATGTCTCATGTTTTATATAGACTATTATGATTTCATTTACGTGATTTTCACATACTGTACACTTGCCAGATCGACCTCCTTCGGGCCGCTCATGCCGCAGTAGAGGTACATCGATTGTTGATCCTCGCCGTAGGATCACGCTCAATTTTGGGAAGCTCCGCTTTCTCGAGGCTTATCTTTTGGTATGATTCTCGAGATTGTAGGTACTTGTACATCTGTGGTA
This sequence comes from Przewalskia tangutica, assembly GCA_029844215.1. Lineage (NCBI taxonomy): Eukaryota > Viridiplantae > Streptophyta > Magnoliopsida > Solanales > Solanaceae > Przewalskia > Przewalskia tangutica. The sequence goes on from CM056728.1 coordinate 69,014,466, forward strand.
TGGCGGCCCCGTCCCGCCATAGTTGTTATAGAAATTCTGTAGGTCCAGAGTAATCGTTGTGGCGTGGTTTGTAAAGGATGTAACTGCTCAAGTTTTGGTTTATATATACACGCTAAAGGCTTACATTTTCTCGTTAGATCGTTTTACTCTTTATTGTTTCATGTCTTTGTTTTTATATTCCGCCGTTACTCGATGTATATCTACTGGGTGCCCGGGTAGGCACTACCACGCCCGGATCGGTCGTGACAAAAGTGGTATCGAGCGCTTAGTCTCTGAAAGTGTCTACGCATCGTGTCTAGTAGAGTCTTGATTATCGGTGTGTTGTGCACCACATCTATAATCGTGAGGTCGCAGACATTTAGGATTGGTTTCCATTCTTCTCACTCGAGATCGTGCCTTAGAGCCGTGTTATAAGTTGGACCCTTTCTCGACGCATTTCTTTACCGCTATGCCTCGCGAAAGGCAACCAGGCCTGAAGGGCAAGGCGCAGTATGAGTCTGAGTAGAACACAGAGAGTACGAGGCACGTGCCCACCATCACCGGCGTGGTGCTTCATTTAGAGAGTTCTGCGGACGCCGCCAAATTTCAGCAGAGTTTAACACAGCGGCATCAGTTCCTACTGCGGCCAGGATATATGAGCCTTCAATTCCACGACCGGGAACTAAGAATATGGACCTGTTACTAGCTAGGATTTTAGCAAACAGAGAGTATAGAGTGCACCGATATATCACGGGTCTAGACGATTATCTAGTAAAGGGGTGTACAAGAGTAGCTCTTCAGTCAGGCATGGACATTGCCCAGACAGCTTATGCACGCAGATCGAGGAACGTAGAGATCGACTAATAACCAAGATCGCCAGAAGAGGCCGTGATGCAGGTCCTTTGGTGACTTTCGAGGCGGCAAATTTCAAGAAAGCTAGTTATGCCCTCCGCCGCCTCGTAGTAGTTCTCCACGCCTTCGTGACGCCGGGTATTCAGGAGCAGGTCAGGGCTCCAAGGTTTCAGGTTTCCGGAGGAGTGGGGGTACTAGTCGGATGAGGCCACCCTTACCTCATTGTGGCCGTTGTGGAAAAATCCATAAGGGGGAGTGTCGTGCCGGTTCGGGAGGTTGTTATACATGCGGCCAGCAGGGCCATTTTGCGAGAAATTGTCCAACCAGAGGTAGCGCGGATGTAGAGACTCAGCCTTCGGGATCAGTGACTGGTTCATCGCCTTCTTTTGCTATGCAGGCGTGACTATGATTAGAGTGAAGCAGTAGTTACAGGTATATCCTTAACCCTCTAGAGATTTGCATGAGTGATATGATGATTTTATGTTAAAGTGTTATGTTTGGATAAGCACTGTGTAAAATTGTGATTTAGAGAACATGGTTAGTTGAAAAGGTAAGTTTAGGGGCAGGGAAATTGTGAGCCTTAGAATATTATAACAGTTGAGACCTTAGATGTGAGGCTGTCTTGAGTAAAAGATTTTACAGTTAGTCTTTGTCGAAGTACTTGGTATGCGTGAAATGTATTGTGGGATAATTCCATAGGTCGAGCAAGATAAAAGTGGTAATTTTCATGACGAGAGTAAGTAAGATTGTCCCGGATGGGAACAAGAATTTAGAGCGATAATGGGTCGGGTTGAGGCCATATAGCGGGTCAACCCGCAGCCCGGATTGAGGTGGGGTCAGTTTGAGGTGGTCCCGCTAGGTGATAGGATCACGAGGGTGTTAGGCCCAGGTTTAGGTAACCATCGTACGAGTTCGTGGATGCCTTCGACCGATGGTCGCCAACGAGGTCATCCCATCTTGTCTTTCGCCAGATCGCATTTACTACGGAGGTTATGCGAGATATTATATATCGGAAGGTTGTAAGGCTGCACGGGTTCCTACTTTCATTTTATGACAGCAATGGAGCCCGCCACGCTATTTTTTTCTCGAGGTTTTACCAAAGTGGTTAGGAACTCGTGAGTCTCGATTGCATTCACCCTGCCGACGGACAAACAAGACGCTTTATCCGCATATTTGAGGATAGGTTACGCCTGTTTTGACTTCGTGGAGCGGTGAGGAGTATTTGCGTCGTGTAGAGTGAGTATTATAATAGGTACCAGTTCAGTGTTCGGTTGGCGCCTGAAGCCTTGTATGGGCGAAGTATAGTCACGGCCGATTGGTTCGATGTTGGCAAGGTTCAGATAGTTGGTCCATACTTGATTCAGCAGAATGTGGATAAGGCGAAACTTATCCAGAAGAGGTTATTAGCACCGTGAGTCAACGAAGTTCATGATAATCGGCCAACACTGGAGTTCAGTTGACGGTGGGTCTTGAAGGTACCACCCCGGAAGGGTGTGACGAGATTTGGAAAGCAGGGGAAACTTAGCCCGAGGTACTTTGGGCCTTTTCAGATCATTTGTAGAATAGGCCAGGTTGCCTATAAGTTAGCACTGCCGTCCGACTTAGGAGGCAGTACGTCCGGTCTTTCATGTTGCTATGATTCGGAAGAGTATCAGAGATTCATCCAGAGTGTTCCCAGTTAATGACAACCAAGTTGAAGATAGTAACCCCGAGATTTTAAAATCAAGCAATGATAAATGTGATACGTATAGTAGAAAGAGTTCGAGTATACGAGGAGGGTACGACGAGTAAGAAAAGAGGCGAAGATGTGTGAAGAAGATGGAAGTGTCCTTTTTATAAAGTAAAGATGTGAAGAAAGTATCCTTTGGACCATGGGTGGAGCTAATAGTATTGTTATACGCTTTAGAGATGATTCTTCGTTGGCTCGGATGTGAGTTTTTGCACGTACGTTGTATTATGGTCATGAGTGACATAATTGGTTTCGTAAGTATAGTAGGGAAGACTATACCGGCATAGGTATGTTTAGAGACTTGGAAGGAACATTCGGGACGAATGTTTCTAAGGGGGGAAGAATGTTATACCACGTAGTTCCGGAGTATGTATGTAAGGACGTACGTACGAATGTATAAACCCTATTTAGGGTAAGAATGAAAGATGTGATTTCTCGACGGAAAATATTTCCGAACCTTGTGAAGGAAATTTTACGTTTTCGATATTTTACCCAATTATGGAATTTTTCCGAGTGATAAAATATTTTGGACCAATAGGAGGGCGACATGTGTCACCCCAAGAGCCATGTTGGACGTTTTTTTTCAAGACTAGTGGGCAAGACAAGTGGCCAAAAGTCTTGCATGGCATTTGCATGGTAGTGGACGGTTTTTGCAAGAATTAGTGGGCAAGTCAAATGGTCAAAGTCTTGCATGGCATTTGTGGGACAAATGGAGAAAGGAACCTACACAAACAATCTATACCATACACATGTTTCAATCCTAACCCTTGGTTGTCCTATATAAACACCTCTAGTTGATGAAAATCTTCCACACTTAGAATATTTCAAGACTTGAAAATATTTCCTCTCCCTTTCCTAGTGTTCTCGTCCAAAGCCCCTCTTTCTTGAGCAAATGTTGTCCAAAAATTCTTAAACATATAAGTGTTCTTCCTTAATGTATTAGGAAGATTATTAACCAAGAGTTAGACAAGATTTCACACCCCTAGCCTCAAAAACCTCACAAAGCCGAGAGCTAGTTTATTTGGAACCTTAGTGTTCTTCACTTTTTGGAGTTAATTCTTGAATAGAAGTTGGTTAGGAACTTCTAAGGGTGACTTGTGGTGGTTTGGAACACAAAGATTTGGAGCTAAAACTTGCTTAGGAGCGACTTTAAGTTCTTGGATATTTTTGGGCTATATTGAGGTAATGAACCTTAACCTCTTTGTGAAGTTGATTATTATGTATATTGGATATTATACATATATTGGAAGTATATTATGAAGTATGATACATAAGGAAATATTTGGATCTTGTTAAGATGTTAAAAGGAGAATTGGCATATTAACCATTAAAATGGTAAAAATGTATCCATTACTTACTAAGAAGTTAACAACAAAGAAACTATAACTTATATTAAGATTGGAATATAAGTTGGAAGACTAATGAAGTAATTGGATAAGTAAAATTGTAAAAGTTGGCCAAGGACCCCAACTTAAGGACCGTATTTACTTTGGACTGTATTTACATTGTTGTTAAGGGGAAGATTGTTAAATCGCGTTCCGTTTGGGCGTGTGATCCCCTTCTTTAATTATTATTGTTATTAAGGAGAGATTGTTAATCGCGTTCCATTTGGGCGTATTATCCCCTTCTTTAATTATTGTTGTTATTAAGGAGAGATTGTTAATCGCGTTCCGTTTGGGCGTGTTATCCCCTTCTTTAATTATTGTTGTTGTTAAGGAGAGATTGTTAATCGCGTTCCGTTTGGGCGTGTGATCCCCTTCTTTAAATTTTGGAATTATTGCGCCTTATTTATGGCATGTTGGTTACTATTATCGGGCCTTGGAAAAGGTGGAAAATTGAGTAGAAACGGGGGAGGTGCTGCCGAATTTTCCGTATGATATGAACCTTGTTCTTAGAAATATCCTACGAAGAGATCTAGAGGTTAATAGACGTTTCATGGCCATTATAGGTGGAAGTACTACGAGTAGCGTATTCTACTTGAAGGGTGGAAAAGGGCTAGCAAGGTTATAGTACTTTGGAGCGTTTTGCTAATTGTCGATAATCGTCGCGAGGTATGTGAACCTCTTCCTATCCTTTCTAGCATGATTGTTGTAAACTATGTAGTACGGCAGACGTACGTGTGCTAAACGAATTTGGTTGGTTTAAAACATAAAGTGTTATAACGGCTTTATGGGAAGTTAATTATAACAACTTTATGTAGGTAAAAGAATGGTGTATTGATTTTTAAAAGATAAGAGACTTGACTTATATTTGACTTGATTTGATATGTGAAGAACTTGAATTGTGTGGAAAGTTGTGAAACCTCATTCGTGAGTAATGAGTACTTGATTTTTAATAATAATGTTATATTGATTTCGGAAATGGGAATGAGTATCGAACAAGTCATTGCAGCGTTAATCAAGGAAAATGTAATGACTAATAATTAACTTAAAACAAGTAGAATCTTCCATCCGCATAGAAGCTAAGATAAGACAAAATTGTATTACATTTCCTAGATCATGGCTGTTTTAATAAGATCATTAAAAACCAGTTTTGATTTTCTTAAAAATTCCAAAGTAAGGGACTTGATTTATAAAAGAGAGAGACTTGAAAAATTGAAGTGTTTTTGTTTAAAAGAGAAGGCATGCTGTTGTCTTAAGTTGGTTTAAAAATAAGGTATGGAAATTGTTTTGGTTTACTTAAAAAGATAGTTACTCTATTTTGATACTACGGGTATCGTGTGACTTTTGTGAAAGAAATGGATCTTTTTAAAGAGTTAAGTATGTAGTACCTTGGGGATTAAAACCCGGATTGGTTGACATGAAATGAAAGTACCTTGTGTGAGTAACTTGCCTATGTTTTGTGATAGCCTTGTAATACTTTCTTGTTGGCTTGATAAAGTGAACATGTTATGATGCTACGTGTGTTAGTGTCTTGTGACGTTGTGTAAAGGGTTTTTTCTTGTTGTGCTTATGTTGTTTAACGATAAGCCCGTTGTGCTGGTATTTTATCACTTACCCCCCCTGACTTGTTATGATGCCGGGGGTTAAGTTGCCTCGACGCGAGAATATCTCACGCGGTCCACGGACCTATGCGAGTCGCGGAGTTCCAGAATGCGACGCGGCGAATACCTCACGCGTCCATGGCCATGCGGATTGCGGGAATCCGTGATGTTGCCGAGGGTTAGCTGCCTCGCGATGCGAGGAATACCTCACGCGCCTACGTGGCCTATGCGAATCGCGGAGTTCCAGATTAGACGCCGCAAAATGATATCGCGCGCAGTGGCTCACTTCATCATTCGGTGTAGAAAGACCTCGTGATACGCTTTATAGCATTGTTGGTACGGTGGTTCTAGTAGTCGGCTATGCCTTCGCACTTACCCCGTGACGGTTTTATTATGACAGGTGGGACTCGTGTTCATGTGTATTCCTTTGTGTTTTATATCATGGATCGCCAGGCGGGAAGGAATTCCACGGGCATGATTGATATTGTGGGCATGAGACCCATGGTTATATTTGAGTGATGACTTTGAGGGCGTGAGTCCCTGACTTGACATGACTGCTTACATATTGTATATCGTAAATTGGTTATCATATATGTCTCCTATTTTTTATAGACTATTATGATTAAAACCCGGATTGGTTGACATGAAATGAAAGTACCTTGTGTGAGTAACTTGCCTATGTTTTGTGATAGCCTTGTAATTGTCACGACCCGTTCCGGGGCCCGTGACTGGTGCCTTACCCCGGGCACCCTAGTGATACAACATCAGAGTAATCAGCGGAACATAAAACACATACATGAAACAAATGAAGTACAAACAGTAATCTGGGGAAAACTTGCCTTTCGGCATATATATAAACAACAACTTTTTCAACATGAACAATTTAATCCTTTTTACAAACCCTGCCCACAACAAAGATTACTGCACTTCTAAGAAATTATACAACAACAATGATGGACAGGCCCCGCCATACCCGAATGTAAACACCTACAACAACAGGGACTATACCACCGATAAGCTTCCGAGAAACGGAGCTTTCCCAAACGCTGAATCGTGACCCTAAGAGCGAGGATCAATGATCGTGTACTTTACTCGCGGATGAACGCAGCCCCGGCGAGGTCAAGACAACAGTACCAAGTATGTGAAATCAAAATAAATCAGAAATGAAATCATAGTAGTCTATACAAAGCAGGAGACATGTATGATAACCAAACTACAGTTCACCATAAATAAGCAGTCATGCCAAGTCAGGGACTCACGCCCTCAAGTCATCACTCAAATTTAACAATGGGTCTCACGCCCACAACATCAATCGTGCCTGTGGAATACCTTCCTCACTGCCAGCTTATGATATACAAGCACCAAGGAATACACATGAACACCGTGTCCCACTCGTGTCCTAATAAAACAAAGATGCAGGTAATGGCGCATAGCCGACTACTAACACCTACGCATCAACAAGGTCATAAATCGTGTCATGATATCTGCCTGCATCGCCACATGATAAAAGCCGTCACTCGCCCGCAGTATCAAATGTGCGCGTCTAGCCCTGGAACTCTCCGCAGCTCCGCATAGGCCAACCTCATAGGCCCGCATGAGGTATAACCCCGCATCGAGGGTAGCTACTCCCAAGATCGCCCCGACTCGCACCGCATGGCCACAAAGACCGCATGACCACAAGGGCCGTGAACTAACCCGAACTCCCGTAGTTCCGCATGGATCCCCGGACCCGCATGAGGTATTCTCGAATCATGGTCCTGCATCACCCGAGTCTACCCCGCACGGAGGGCTTAACCTCCTGACACAAGTCAAGCGAGTGGTACAATACCAACATAACGGCTGATAGTCAAACAACTTTAAGCGCAGTCGAGGGGAAAACCCCTTTACACTAACATCACAAGATACAAACACACGTAGCATCCTAACATGTTTACTTATCAAATCAACAAGAAAGTATTACAAGGCTATCACAAACCAATACAATCAAGTTATTCACACGAGGTACTTTCTATTAACAAGTTCGGGTATCTATCCCCAAAGTACTTCACACATTAAATCTTTAAAAGATCTGTTTCTTTCACATAAGTCACACAATACCCGTAGTATAAAATAGAGTGACTGTCCTTTTAAGAAAACCAAAACTCTTACCTTTGTAAAATCAAGTAACAACATTATTTTCCAAACGTCCAAGTTTGCCTAATTTCAAATGTTCACGTTTCTTATTTTAGAAAGGTTTCGTAGTTCATAGTCTTATTCATTTAAGAATATAATTCTCTTTTAAACAATCTGAGAAACATAAGCCTTATATGTGAGTAGGATATTCTTGTTTATAACAATCTTATTACAGCAGCCATGATCTAGGAAATATCATTTTGTCTCATCTTAGCTTCTATGCAGATGGAAGTTTCTACTGGTTTTAATAATACTTAATTATTCAATACATTTTCCTTTATTAACGCTGCAGTGGTTTGTCGATACACATTTCTGATTTCAAATCAAGAAACATTATCCCTTTTTAAAAATCAAGTACTCATTACTCACGAATGAGGTTTCACACAAAATTCATATAATTCATTTAAGTTAAGTCTCTTATCTTACAAGATCAAGTCTCTTAACTTCTAAAATAAATAAATCATTCGTTTTATCTCTCTTAAGCCGTTATACCTAACTTCCCATAAAGCTAGTATAACTCTTAAGCTTTTAAAACCAAGTATTACTCTTCTTTTAAAAGCTTCTTAATTCTGAACTACTTCAAGATTATTATTATTCGGCTTAAGTCAAAAGACATTGCCGCATAACCACGTTCAATTAACACACGACGCTCACCGCACTACATAGTTATACACACATCATGCTAGAAGAGATAGGAAGAGGTTCACATACCTCGCGACGATTATCGACTATTAGCAAATCGCTCAACGGCTATAACCCGGGGTATAACATTCTCCCCTCCTTAGAAACATTCGTCCCGAATGTTCCTTCTAAGTCTCAAAACAAACGTGCGCCAGTATAGTCTTCACTACTATACTTACGAGAATCAAACATGCCACACCTGGCCACAAAATAACATGCGCGCAAAACCCAAATCCACGCCAACGAGGAACCACCTCAGTTAGCACAAAAGTCCCCACCAAGGTCTAAAATATACTCCCTTCGCACCTACATTTCACAAAAGAAACGATCACACACGTTCACTTCTCCTCTATCTCGTCGTACCCTTCTCGAACACTCGAGCTCTTTCTAGTATCCGTACCACACTTCCGTCAACGTTTCTGTTTCCAACCCTTGGAGTTACTACCTCCAAACTTGGTCATCTTACTACCCTCGATTTCCTCTAAGGCCACTCTCGGCCTTCACGAACTGATTCTGGTCGAACATATCTATGAACTCATACGATGGTCATCTAAACTTGGGCCTAGCACCCTCGTGACCCTGCCACCTGGCGGGACCACCCAGAGCTGACCCTTCCTCGAAACAGGACGCGGGTTGGCCCGCAACATGGCCCCAACCCGACCCACTGTAGCGCCAACTCCCGCTCCTCGACACGGAACACATCATGGAAGCTACCACTTCCATCTCACACTAACCAGATTTTTAAATCACGCTATAGCACAAAGCTATCCGAACATAACACTAAACACATCATCAACATCAATACATATAAGTCTCTAGAGGGTTAAGGATATACCTGAAAATCGGCGGTTCAAAGGACCGCTAAAACTGGGAACTCCAACCGCGACTTACCGGGCTCGCCGGTACGAACATCCCGCCTAGCATGGAAGGTGAAGAACCCGAATCGCTCTAAGTAGTCCATGCTATCCTACCAAGTACCCCTCGGACGCCTTCTTGCCGATGGCCTCGTTGGCCGCAAAATAACAATCTCCCGAGTCAAGACGACACTTCTTATGAAGTTTTCCACAACGCCACACCGAGACAAGGGCAACCTCATCCGGCGAGCACTTACTCCCGAAAATCAAACTCGGGAGCCCCGACTGCACTGAATATCCTGGCGGTCCCGGCGTCGCGGAGGACCACTCGCAATGGCGGAGGTACATAACTAGTTCGCATCGAGGCGGTCCGCCGAAAGTCACCAAAGCGACCCTGCTGCTCGCCTCTTCACGACTCGGTCATTCCGCCGATTTATCCGCTCTCACATCCAAGTGCATACGCCTGCATGCGGGCAATGTCCATGCCCGGCTGAAGAGCTACACCCGAACAACTCTCGGCTAGGTGATCACCTAGCCCGGTGACGTAGCGATGCACCCTATCCTCCATACTAGCTACCAACGCGGGACGCATCGCTAATGAGTCGAACTCACATTGTACTCCCGAACCGCACGCCTGCTCGCAGAACACCAAAAATCTGTCGCCCGAGCCTCTCATCCGCGAGGCAAGAAATGTGCAAGAAAGGCCTCGAGAACTCGTCCCAAAAGCCGGAAGTGCATGCTCTCCCGACAGCTCCCACGAATCAAACTCCGATCATGCGGTCTCACGCACTTGATGTGAACCTAGCACCACTTACTCGGTCTCCGATGCCTTGATTACTCTACGATCCACAGAATCGCCGGATGAACTCCTCGCGGATCATCCTCGTGCCTTGACCCATAAAACTCGCGGCCTACAACTCGTAAAATCCCGTAGCCTCGAACTATCTCGATCTAGGTGAACCATCGTGTTATCGAATCGCCGCTGGCCCAACCTATCCTCAAGTTCCGCCACAACCCCGCCATTAATCGCCCACTCTGTGACTCATCTCTCTCGCTTCCGCATCGCGGATCGAGGCTCGTATCGTGGTCTCGCCACGCTTCTACTCGCAGCTTTTCCTTCACGCTTTGCCCTTCTGGGCCCGGGTTTTACGCGAGGCATAATCGTAAAACGGCGTATGTCGAGGGTCCATCTTATCACACCTCTAAGGCACGATCTCATAATGAGAAGAATGGAAACTAATCCTAAATGTCTCAGCCTCCGATTATAGATGTGGTGCACAACACATCGATAATCAAGACTTACTAGACACGGTTCAGACACTTTCCGAGGACTAATCGCTCGATACCACTATGTCACACCCCTAACTGCCCGTGGATCGTGCCTTACCCCGGCACCCTAGTGATACAATCATCGAGAAAATCAGCGGAAAGTAAAACATGAACATGAAATGAGAGATATTAAAATAAACAGCAACCAAAAGCTTGCCTTTCAACATATATATATAAAGACATTTGAACAAAGCATAATCCTTACAACCCCGCCACAACAAAGCATGCACTTAAGATTTATACAACTATGACGACAGTGGCCCCGCCATACCCTCGAACGCATAAGAACTTACATGCACTGTGGTAACATACCAAAGATAAGCCTCCGACGAACGGAGCTTCCCAAAACGCTGAAATGAGATCCTAAACGCGGATCGGTAGATGATTTCTACTGCGCATGAACGCATTTCAAGGAGGTCGATAACAGTACCAAGTATGTGAAATCAGAATATCAGTAAATGAAATCATAATAGTCTACATAAAGCAGAGACATGTATGATGACCAAACTACAAGACATAACATATAACCGATTCAAGTCGTGACTCCCGCCTCCAAATTATCACTCGTGCGTGGAATTTCTTCCTCACCGCTGCAGCTTTATGATATAACAATACCAAGGAGTATACATGAACACCGTGTCCCACTGTGTCATAAAAACCGTGACAGACAAGTACAACTACCGGATCCGACCGTACAATAATACAATGCAACCACAAACACGGTTGACACGGGCAAGCGAGAGCCGACTACCGATACCAAGGCCGGTCACGAGCCGACCGGCAAGTACGAGGTCGACCACCGGTACCAAGGTCAGACACGAGACTTCGTCACTACACCGAACGGCAAGCGCGAGGGCTAACTACAGTACCAAGGCCGAATCACCACGAGACGGCAAGACGAAAGCCGACCACCGTACCAAGGCCGAACGAAGAAACCTCATGGAGAGCTAGTCCATGGAATAACACTATCAGCGGAGCATACCCGTGGAATTTTCCACACGCTGCAGACGCCCAAGTAAGTCTCAACTACCAACCAAGACTCCATTGAGAGACGCGGTTATATAGAACACCATTTGCATAACAAAGGCTATCACCACAAGCATAAGCAAGCTACACAACAACAAGCATAGGCAAGTTACACAACAACAAGCATAGGCAAGTTACACAACTCAAGGTACTTTCATTTTATGCCAAAGTCCGGGTTTTTAACCCTAAAGTACTACGTACGTTAAATTCCTTTTAAAGAGATCCATTCCTTTTATAAAAGTCACCCGATACCCGTAGTATAAAAATAGAGTGACTTACATCTTTTAAGCAAACAAAAACAACTTCTCTTATTAAAGCCAAGTTTCCACATTTAAAACCAATGATAAAAACCCTTCTTTGTTCTCATAAAGTCGTTATAACCAACTTCCCATAAAGTCATTATAACACTTTAAGTTTTAAAACATTTTAAGACAACACAATGCCTTTCTTTTCCTAAAGTTCCAGTTTGCCTAATATTCATTACACAAGTCTCTTTTTAGAAAAGTTTCATAGTTCAATGTCTTAATCCCATTTTAAAACTATTGAGTAACATATGCCTTATATGAGTGTAGGTTATTCTTATTCATAATCAATCTTATTAAGCAGCCATGATCTAGGAAATGTAATATCATTTTGTCTTATCTTAGCTTCTATGCAGATGGAGGTTTCTACCGGTTTTAATAATACTTCATTAGTCAATACATTTTCCTTTATTAACGCCGCAGTTGGTTTGTCGATACACATTCGATTTCAAATCAAGAAACATTCTTAAGCCGTTATACCTAACTTCCCTTAAAGCTAGTATAACTCTTAAGCTTTCAAAAACCAAGTACTACTCATTCTTTCAAAACGATTCAAGAATCTTTTGAAATACTTCAAGTTCTTTATTAACACATATCAAGTCAGTTACCTTTTAAAACCACAAAGCATTTTCTTACCTACATAAGGTTGTTATAACCAACTTCCCATAAAGCCGTTATAACACCTTATGTTTCAAACCAATCAAATACAGTTAACACATGTACGTCTAACGTACTACATAGTTATACACATATCATGCTAGAACAGATAGGAAGAGGTTCACATACCTCGCGACGATTATCGATAATACAAAAAGCTCCAAGTACTACAACCTTGCTAGCCTTTCCACTCCTCGAGTAGAATACGCTACTCTTAGTACTTTCACCTATAAAGGCCACAAACGCCTATTAAATCTTAAACACAAGTTCCCATCTTCCTACGTAAAATTCTTCCGCCACACACAGAAATCTCCTCCTCTATCGAGGCCGCCACCAAGCCAACCGTGGGTTTATACGCCTAACCTGACGTGTACAATTCTACTCGAATACTACACAAGTCTACCGCAATACACCCTATGTAATTACAGTCGATTCTTTATTCTTCAGGCTTAAGTCAAAAGACATTGCCACAATACTACGTTCAGTTCTATATATAGTATACTTCAACTATATATTCTAACATGTAATTTCCAATTACAATAGAAGGACAGTAGTGTTTACCTCGATAAGCCCAAAATTATCCAAGTATAAAGTCGATCCTGAGCAACGCTTAGCTCCTACTCCGAGCGCTCCAAACAACCCTTAGAAGTTCTAACCAACTTCTACTTACAACTTCAACAACGGGTGAAGATTTCCTTAGTGGTTTCGTTTTTTTGGCTAAAGGAAGTATAATCGTATTTTCTGGGCTTTTGTATAAGTGTAACCTTGGGAATACTACAAGGTATTTGGGCCAAGGTATTTGGACATTATAACAATACTAGGAGAGTATTTCTATACCACAACAAGGGGTATAATACGAAAACAACTAGCAGTGGGGTACCCTACCACCAAGGCACCACAAAGGGAGGGTGGCCTCTCGGCCAAAGCTCCACAAAGGGGGAGGAGGGCCTTTGGACGAATCACAAGCAAGAGGGAGAGGGAGGGTTTTCAAGACTTGGAAGTTTTTGGAATGGATGAAGTCTTCACACTTAGGGGGGTATTTATAGCAAAACTAAAGGCCAACCAAGGGCCAAGATCCTTCCAAGTGTATAGCAAGTGTAAGGACAAGATTAAGCCAAGTGCACCCTAAACCCTACTCCACAAAACACTCCACAAAACAAGCCACAAAGCAAGGCACAAATCAAGGCCAATCGGCAAGGCCAACCCACCTCGACCGCCTCCAAACCGTCCAATGAGGGTGACAAGTGTCACCCTCCCGTTGGTCCAAAAATGTTTCGTCTCTCGGAAAAATCCGCAAAAAATATAAATGACATAGCCGGAATTTTCCCAACGTAAGCTGTGGAAATGTTTCGTCGAAAAACGACTCAAATCGGCACTTGTGCCCAAAATGAATTCGGCCAAGCCTAATGAAGTTCGAAAATTTCTACGTACGTCCCCCACGTACATACTCTGGAAATACGGGGTATAACAATAGTACTTTGGAGCATTTTGCTAATTGTCGATAATCGTCGCGAGGTATGTGAGCCTCTTCATATCCCTTCTAGCATGATTGTTGTGAACTATGTAGTACGGTAGACGTACGTGTGCTAAATGAATTTGGTTGGTTTAAAACATAAAGTGTTATAATGGCTTTATGAGAAGTTTGTTATAACGACTTTATGTAGGTAAAAGAATAAGTTATATTGATTTTGGAAATGGGAATAAGTATCGAACAAGCCATTGCAGCGGTAATAAAGGGAAATGTAATGACAAATAATTATATTAAAACAAGTAGAATCCTCCATCTGCATAGAAGCTAAGATAAGACAAAATTGTATTACATTGTATAGATCATGGCTGCTTTAATAAGAATCATTATAAACAAGTATTAATTTTCATAAATTCCAAAGTAAGGAACTTGATTTCTAAACGAAAAGAGACTTGAGGAATTGAAGAGTTTTTGGTTTAAAAGAAAGGCATGGTTTTGTCTTAAATTGGTTTAAAACATAAAGTGTTATAATAGCTTTATGGGAAGTTAGTTATAACGACTTTATGAAAACAAAAGAATGGATTTATTATTGGATTTAAAATGGTAACTTGACTTTAAAAGGAGAAGTGACTTGGTTTAAAAAGAAGGCATGGTATTGTCTTGATTTGGTTTAAAAGGAAAGTATGGAAATTGTTTTGGTTTACTTAAAATAATAGTTACTCTATTTTGGATACTACGGGTGTTAGTATCACGTGACTTTTAAGAAAAAAATGGATCTTTTTAAAGAGTTAAAGTACGTAGTACCTTGGGGTTAAAACCCGGATTTGTTGTAAAAAAATGAAAGTCTATGAGTACGTTGAACTTGTATATGCTTGTTGTGATAGCCTTTGTTGTGCAAGTGTTTTGATTCTGTGCTACCGAGTCTCTCGATGGAGGGTCGGCTATCTGGTTGATTGATGGACATACTGATACGATGGGTGGCCCACGGGTATGCTTCCACTAGGAGTGTTATCTTGTTATATCCTCGACCTATCGACGTTGGGTGGCCCACGGGTATGGTTCCATTAGGATTGTTGTTCCATGGACTAGCCCTCCATGAGGTTTACTGATACGGCTTGGTATCTGGTAGTTGGTTTTCGTACTTGCCACCGTCATTGGCGTGACGCATGAGGTATCTGGTAGTTAGCATTCGTACTTGCCCCGTTCAGTTTTGTGGCGAAGTCTCGTGATTACGGCTTGGTATCTGGTAGTTGGTCTTTGTACTTGCCCCCGTCAGCTACGTGGCGCAGGTGGTATCTGGTAGTCGGCTTTCGTACTTGCCCCATGTCAGCTTTGTGATACAGTTATATAATGTTGTTGGTACGGTAGGTATCTGGTAGTTGGCTTTCGTACTTTCCCCGGTCAGTGGATGATGCAGGTTGGTTCTGGTAGCTATGCCTTCGTGATTTACCTCAGACGGTTCTTATGACACAGTGGGACCCGTGTTCATGTGTACTCCTTGGTGTTGTTATATCATAGACTACCGGCAGTGAGGAAGGAATTCCACGGGCATGATTGATATTGTGGGCGTGAGACCCATGGTTATATTTGAGTGATGATTTTGAGGGCGTGAGTCCCTGACTTGACATAACTGCTTACATATTGTGTATTGTAGTTTGGTTATTATATATGTCTCCGGTTTTATATAGACTGTTATGATTTCATTACTGATTTTCGCCACATACTTGGTACTGTTATCGACCTCCTTCGGGAGTTGCGTTACGCCGCAGGTAGAGGTACACCGGTTGTTGATCCTCGCTCGTAGGATCACAGTTCAGCGTTTTGGGAAGCTCCGTTTCTCCGGAGGCTTATCTTTTGGTATGATTCCCTGAGATTGTAGGTTCTTGTACATTCAGGGGTATGGCGGGGCCCTGTCCCGTCGTTGTTATAAAATTCTTAAGTGCAGAAATCTTTTGTGGGCGGTGGTTTGTAAAGGATGTAACTGTTCAAGTTTTTATATATATGCAGAAAGGTGACCGTTTTTGTTATACCCCGTAGTTCTAGGGTATATATGTGAGGATGTACGTACGAGAATACGATAGAAATTTTGGAAAGAATGAAAGATGTGATTTTTCGACGGAAAAGTTTCCGGTTTTTGTGAAGAAAAAGGTTCGTTAATGGGAATTGGATTCCCAGATTTGGTATTTGGACTTCTTGGATTATATTAGAATTTTGAGATTTTATTTTCGGAAATGGTCACGTGGGGCCCACGGGAGAAATTTACGCTTTATGGGCCCGCTTTGTTTTGAGATTTTCGGTATTTTGGATATTTTCTAAGACAAAATATTTTGACGAAAGTGCGACACGTGTCACCCTTGTGTGGCCATGGTGGACAAGTGGCTAGCCACTTGTCCCTTGGCCGAAATGGCCCAACACTTGGAAGCTCATTTCGTTGGCCATGTGGTGTGGTGGGACCCACACACACATGGCCCAATCTTGACCACCCACTTGACTTGATCATGGCCCTTGAATCCTCTATATATACCCCCTTAAGTTGAAGACTAATTCATCTCACACTTAAGCTTTCCAAAGCCAAATATTTTCCCTCCCTTTGTTGCATTTTCGTCCCCCTCCCCCCTCTTGTGTAAGAAAATACTTTGAGTATTATTGTATAGTCCCAAATACCTTGGCCTAGTATCCCTAGTAGTATTCCAAAGTTGTTTTAATACTAGGCGCCCGGAAATGCTACTTTATTCCAATAGTCGCAAAATGAAACCCTAGAAAAATCTTCATAAGCTTGGTTGAAGTGTTAAGAGAAGTTGTTTAGAAACTTCTAAGGGTTGCTTGGAGCGGGTTGGAGCGTAAGGATTTGGAGCTAAACGTTGCTCAGGATCGACATATAATCTTGGATAATTTTGGGTTTATCGAGGTAATGATCTATGTCCCCCTATTGTAATGAGATATTACATGTTGTAGTAGTTATACTTGTGTAGTATTATTGTGAAGCAGAATTGAACACGTCCGGTTAGACGTGTAATCCCCTGGGAGTTGTTGGCCTGGTAGCGGGCCTTGGTAGGGGAGGAGATTTGTGTGATAACGGGAGTGGGGAGGTGCCGAATTTTCTGTAGAATAAGGAACCATGCATTTAGAATATTCTACGAAGAGATCTAGGAGTTGATAGGCGTTTTGTGGCCTTTATAGGTTGCAGTACTTCGAGTAGCGTATTCTACTTGAAGAGTGGAAAAGGCTAGCAGAGTTACAGTACTGTGGAGCGTTTTGCTAATTGTCGATAATCGTCGCGAGGTATGTGAACCTCTTCCTATCTTTTCTAGCATGATTGTTGTGAACTATGTAGTACGGTAGACGTACATGTGCTAAGTGATTTGGTTGGTTTAAAACATAGGGTGTTATAATAGCTTTATGGGAAGTTAGTTATAACGACTTTATGTAGGTAAAAGAAGGGTTTATTGATTGTAGAAGTTAAGAGACTTGATCTTGAAAGATAAGAGACTTGACTTATAACGACTTGTTTTCGGAAAAAGAGAAGTAACTTGATTTTAAGTATAGGTTACTTGTTTTGAAAAGAGTAAGTTATTTGGGTTTTAAAAGAATACTTGTTGTTGTTTTAAAAGAAAAGAGACTTGTGGAATTAAAGAGTTTTTGGTTTAGAACATAAAGTGTTATAACAGCTTTATGGGAAGTTAGTTATAACGACTTTATGAAAACAAATGAATGATTTTTATCATTGGTTTTAAAATGGTAACTTGACTTTAAAAGGAGAAGTGTTTTGGTCTAAAAAGAAGGCATGGTATTGTCTTAATTTGGTTTAAAAAGGAAAGTCTGGAAGTTGTTTTGGTTTAATTAAAATGTTAGTCACTTTATTTTGATACTACGGGTATCAGGTGACTTTTGTAAAAGAAATGGATCTTCTAAAAGAATTTAACGTACGTAGTACTTTGGGAATTAAAACCTGGACTTGTCATAAAATGAAAGTACCTTGAGTTGTGTGTAACGTGCCTATGTTTGCGTGTGATAGCCTTGTTGTGCAAGTGTTGTATTCTTATGTTACCGCGTCTCTCGATGGAGGGTCGGTCGTGTTATTCTTGATCATTTTGGACATACTGACACGATGGGCGCCCACGTATGCTTCCACTATGATAGTCCACGGGCATACCGACTCGATGGATGGTCCACGGTATGCGCCATGATGAGGGTTCGTTTCCTGTTGATAGTGTTATTCCATGGACTAGCTCTCCATGAGGTTTTACCGATTCGCCAGTATCGGTGGTTGGCTTCGTACTTGCCCCGTCTCGTGGCTGATTCGGCCTGGTACACCGTAGTTAGCCTTCGAACTTGCCCCGCTCGGTTTAGTGGCGGTCTCGTGACACGCCTGTACCAGTAGTTAGCCTTCGTACTTGCCGGCCATTCGTGACACGCCTTGGTACCGTAGTCGGCCGTACTTGCCCCGTGTCAGCTTCGTGGTTTGGTTGTATAGTATTGTTAGTACGGTTGTTATGACACAGGTGGGACCTAGTGTTCATGTGTACTTCTTGGTGTGATTATATCATAGATCGCCGTGGCGAAGGTATTCCACGCATGATTGATGTTGGGGGCGTGAGAACCATTGTTATACTTGAGTAATGACTTTGAGGGCGTGAGTCCCTGACTTGACATGACTGTTATATATTATGGACTGTAGTTTGGTTATCATACATGTCTCCTGCTTTATATAGACTATTATGATTTCATTTACGATTTTACGCCACATACTTGTACTGTTAGATCGACCTCCTTGAGGCCGCGTTCATCGCCGCAGTAAAGGTACATCGGTTGTGGATCCGCGCCATAGGATCACGTCATTTTGGGAAGCTCCGTTTCCGAGGCTTATCTTTGGTATAGTCCTGTCGGTGTTGATACTTGTACATTCGGGGTATGGCGGGCCCGTCCGTCATAGTTATGGTTACATTCTTAGAGGTCCAGAATCTTGTTGTGGCGTGGTTTGTAAAAGGATTTAACTGTTCAGGTTGATATATATATGTATATATTCAGGAAGGTGACCGTGTTGGTTAGCCTGTTTCATACTTTATCTCTTGTTTCATGTTTAAGTTTTTATTTCCGCTGATTTTCTCTGATGTTGTATCACTAGGGTGCCCGGGTTAAGGCAACAGTCACGGGCCCGGGATCGGGTCGTGACAGTTTTGGTTAGCCTGTTTCTTATTTTATATCTTGTTTCATGTTTAAGTTTTTATTTCCGATGATTTTGTTATGCCTCGTAGTTCCGGAGTATGTATGTGAGGACGTACGTACGAATGTATACGCCTTAATTAGGGTAAGAATGATAGAATTGTTTTCCAACGAAAGTTATTCCGAACCTTGTGAAGGAAATTTTATGTTTTCAATATTTTTACGATTATGAAATTCTTCCGGGAGATAAAATATTTCAGAACAATAGGAGGGCGACAAGTGTCACCCCT
The DNA here is from genome assembly GCA_029844215.1 of Przewalskia tangutica. Classification (NCBI taxonomy): domain Eukaryota; kingdom Viridiplantae; phylum Streptophyta; class Magnoliopsida; order Solanales; family Solanaceae; genus Przewalskia; species Przewalskia tangutica. The sequence continues at coordinate 69,033,951 of CM056728.1, forward strand.
AGATTGGGCCAAGTGGACGAAATGGAGTGGACAAGTGGCCAACAATTCTTGCCTAGTTGGCATGGCTTGGACGATTTTGTGCATAGTAGTGGGCAAGTCTTGCATGGTCAAGACTTGCATGGCTTTAGTAAGACAAGTGTGGGAAGGCACCTACACAATTGATCTCTACCTTACACTTGTGTTAATCCCAACCCTTGGTTGTGCTATATAAACCCCCTTTGTGGATTAAAATCATCCACACTTAACATATCACAAGACTTGAAAAAAAAAACATTTCCTCTCCCTCCTTCTTACATTGATTTCGTCCAACCCCCCCTCCCTTAACCAAATGTTGTCCGAAAATTCTTAAACTTATAAGTGTTCTTCCTTAATGTGTTAGGAAGATTATTAACCAAGAGTTAGACAAGATTTCACACCCCTAGCCTCAAAAACCTTCCCTTGGCCGAGAGTAGGCAGATTTTCGAAACTGTTTTGGGCAGATTTTTAGTCAAGTTTGGAAGGGAATATCTCCTGGAATATAAGGAGTTTTTGGGTGTTTCAAAAGCCTAACATGAAGTTCGTCGAGTCTATTTTCCAATGCAACAAACCACTCGTCGATAGGATACTGGAATAGAGAGTTATCGACGTTGCAAGTTCAGCTGACGAATCAGTAGCTAAAAATCTGGACAGTCACGTTTTTGGGCTATCTTGAGGTAATGAACCTTAACCTCCTTGTGAAGTTGATTTATTATGTATATATGGATATTATACATATATTGGAGGTATATTATGAACTATAAGATATAAAGAAAGATTTGGATCTTGCTAAGAAGTTAACAACAAAGAAACTATAACTTATATAAAGATTGGAATATAAGTTGAAGGACTAATGAAGTAATTGGATAAGTATTAGTGTAAAAGTTGGCCAAGGACCCCAACTTAAGGACCGTATCTACTTTGGAATTTTTACTTTGGACTTCTTTACTTATTGTTATTATGAAGGCGAGATAGTAAACCGCGTTACCGTTTGGGCGTGTAATCCCCTTCTTTTACTTATTGTTATTATGAAGGCGAGATAGTAAACCGCGTTACCGTTTGGGCGTGTAATCCCCTTCTTTACTTATTATATTTATGAAGGAGAGATTGTTAATCGCGTTCCGTTTGGGTGTGTTATCCCCTTCTTTAGATTTCAGTATTATTGCACCTTAATTAGTATGTTAATTACGGTTATCGGGCCTTGAGAAAGGTGGAAAATTGAGTAGAAACGGGGGAACTGCTGCCGAATTTTCCGTAGGATATGGAACTTGTTCTTAGAAATATTCTACGAAAAGATCTAGAGGTTAATGGACGTTTCGTGGCCATTATAGGTGGAAGTACTACGAGTAGCGTATTCTACTTGAAGGATGGAAAAGGGCTAGCAAGGTTTTAGTACCTTGGAGCGTTTTGCTAATTGTCGTTAATCGTCGCGAGGTATGTGAACCTCTTCCTATCTCTTCTATCATGATATTTGCGAAATATATATAGTATGGTAGACGTACGTGTGTAAAATGAATTTTGTTTATTTAAAACATAAAGTGTTATAATGGCTTTATGGGAAGTTAATTATAACGACTTTATATAGGTAAAGGAATGGTTTGTTGTTTTTTTAAAAAGATAAGAGACTTTTTTTTTTAGGTAAATGCAAATATTATTACTAAAAACGAAAAGGAAGTGGCTACAATCAGTCGTTGAGGTATCTCAAGCCTCAACGTAATGCAAACAAGAAGAGATAGGGGGAGGGATGGTCACTCAAAAGGTGCAATTACAAGAGGGGATAAAATCATAGAGAACTCTATAAGATGTTGTTTTGATTCTTGCAATGACCTCTTCTGCCGGAAAGCTTGTGCCTTCAAAGAGCATTGTGTTTCTTGTCCTCCAAATCTCATAAACCATTATGCAAAAAGTAAGCAAAATAGCTTTGGCTCGGATGCTTGTCCCACGGTGTTATTTCTTAATCCATTTAAGGGAGCTTTCAACAGTTGTCATCTCTCTTCTAATACCCAACCAATCTTTTATGCTCTTCCAAATCATGTGTGTATAGGGACAGGCAAAGAAGAGGTGTTCCCTTGTTTCGTTAGCTTGCTTGCAGAACCCGCAAGATTTATCCTCCAAGTTGAGAAATGATAGAGTATCCTTTGTAGCTAACCGCTTTCTGCAATTTAGCCACATAGTAAAAGAGAATTTGGGAGGAATGAAGCCTTTCCAAATTTGTGACATCCAAGGCTTTTTAGCTTGCGGAGTGCGCAAGATATCATATACGAGACTTGAATCAAATATACCGTTGGCACAACATTTTGTAAAGCCGTCAATAGCATCACCATGGCTACCAAAGATAGTAACAAATTTGTCGCGAATCCCACAAATCTTTTTGAATAAAGGGGAGTCCCTAGGACGTACCTCATAGTCCCAAATTGTAATATCTCTCAAATAGTGGCTATTGATCCATTGGACCCATAGAGAATCAGCTTCCGTGTGAGTTTGCCAAATCGTCCTGGATAACAGGGCATGATTCCATTCCTTGATGTTCATTAGACCCAAGCCACCTTCAGTTTGAGGCAAGCAAATGATATCCCAAGCAACTTGGTGGTTTCCTCCCATAAGAACTGAATACAAGCAGACCGCACCTTGTTGATAATAGTGGCGGGATAGGAAGTGCCCGAACCAAAAGCTCTCAACCCTCGACGACCGACTGATTAGTTCGAACACCAAAGATAAGAAGGGTGTGATGCCCCCATTTCTGAATGTAATTCGAAATAGCACTAGTGAATGGGGCAAATTGATCCACCGAGACTGAAATTGGGGACAAAGGGATCCCCAAGTATCGTACCGGAAAGCTTCCAATGGCGAAACCCACTCTAGACAATATCAGGTCCCGAATCAGAATGCATTCCCGCTAAGTAGACAGAGGATTTAGCTGGGTTAAGAGTTAATCCTGAGGCAGCCTCCAACTCTTCCAGACAATTCATAAGAATCCCAACTGAAGATATATCTCCTTTGGCAAAAAGCATGAGGTCATCCGCGAATGCCAGATGAGTAATGCCCAATTTCTTACACTTTGGAAAATATGAGAAAGCTCTTGCCTCAGCATTCATTTTAAGCATCCTTGAGAGGTATTCCATGCACAAGATAAAGAGAGTAGGGGACATAGGATCACCTTGTCTTAGGCCGTGTTTTCCTTTGAAGTATCCATGTAGCTCACCATTGATAGAAAGGGAGAAGGAGGTTGAGCTAACACATTCCATGATCCATCTTGTAAATCTGTCTGAAAATTTTAGACTTCTTAGTACCAATTCGAGGAAGCTCCAAGAGACTGTATCGAATACTTTACGAAGGTCCACCATAAGCATACATCTTGGTGAGACTCTGGCTCTATTAAATCCTCTCACAAGCTCTTGTGCCACATATACGTTGTCCATCATGTTTCTTTCTTTCACAAAAGCCCCTTGGGATTTGTCAATGAGAGAAGGAAGGATCAATGCCATTCTGCTAGCTAGAATCTTTGTGATGATCTTATAGATCACATTAGTCAATCCGATGGGCCTGAAATCATTTACCTTGGGATCATGATCAGTTTTTGGTAGCATGGTAATGATGGTATGATTTACCTGCTTCAAAAGAACTCCAGTAGAGAAGAACTCTTAGACACATCTTACAACATCATGGCCCACATCTTTCCATCTATTCTTGAAGAAGGCAGCCGTATAACCATCTGGTCCAGGTGCCTTGTCATTGCCTACATCAGAGAGTGCTTCCCAAATCTCCTTTGGAGTGACGAAATGCAAAAGCTGTAATCTCTCTTCTTCACTCAGCTTTGGGCCATAGTTGAACACATCAGGATCAAAGTTGGTAGTGGGTCGGGAAGTACCTAATAGATCTTTGTAAAATTCAACAAGCAACTCCCTAACTTCTTCTGGTGATGTAGTGATAGTACCATTAGCTTTAACAAGAAAGTTAATGGAGTTCCTGACATTACTCCTTTTGATCAAACTATGAAAGTATTTGGAACATCTATCACTTCCAATCAAGTGCTTTTGTCTTGACTTCTGCCTTATGAAGTGTCTTTCAGCTTCCAGTAAGGTGTTTGCTCTAGCTCTTGAGGACTTAACCCTGGCTTTAAGCTCCTCATCAAAGGGATTTTCCATGTGTGCATTGATAGCCTCCTTGAACTCTATGTTTGCCCCTTTTGCTCTTTGTTCGATTCCTCCAAAGTCACTTATGTTCAAAGCCCTTAAAGGTTGCTTCAAGGCTTTCAATTTGGAGGCAAGGACGAATTGGCGATTCCCAATATGTCTTGTCTCCAACATGAAGTCATAATGTTCTCAAAGGCTGGGTGAGAAAGCCACATATTCATGAACTTGAAAGGGCGTTTCCCAACATTATAGGATGCAATAATCGTGGCTATCACAGACAAATGTCCGAGACAGCTCCATAGGCATGAAATTGGCCTTGCATTCCGAGTCAAATCACTCCAATTTTGATTCATCAACACTCTATCAAGCTTAGACCAAATCGAACCATTCGTCCAAGTGTAGAAGGAACCGGATGAAGGAGCGTCTTCTAGTACATGAGAATTCGAAATCTCCAAGATCCCTAAGTGCATAAGGCGTGAGAGAGGACCCCACCTTATCATTAGGGTTGCGATAAGTGTTGAAATCTCCCATAATCATCCAAGGCTTAGTGATGCCAACACCCGTGAGAAAGGTGATGCCAAAGCATCCTTCTATCCGAGATGCTATAAACCGGTACACAAATGTGGCAAGGAAGGACACTTGTGTTATATTGCAACTTGCCTGGACATGGATATGCTGAGAGTCCATACCAAGCACTTCGCAAAAAACCCTGGAAGGATCCCAAAGTAATAGCATTCTACCGCCTCCAATGAATTCCAAATTTGAGCAAAACTTCCACGCTTTGAATCTTTGAGTAGAGAAAGACTCTATCCTTGGCTGTGATAGCTTAGTTTCCAATAGACAAATCATAGCCGCATCATGTTGTTTTGTGATACTACACACTAGAGCTTGCGTGGCAGCCCTATCCCTTTGTCCGCAAAGACCACGGACATTCCAACAAAGTATTTTCATTAGGAAACAAAGGAGGTTTTATCAGCACCTCCGCGCTTAGCTACCTTCGCTTTCCCACTGTTTTTCGGCCCATTCTTTTTTGACAAAACCTCTTGCCATCCATCATCTTTGTTGCAGGAAGCCATAACTTGTGTACCAGCCAAGCTATGTTCCCCGCGTTCAAAGTTAACGTTACTTGACACAAGCTGAGCCTTTTCCGTAGCACCGGTGTATGTAACTTCATCCAATGAAGGTGGCGGGTTCATAGGCATCTCAGAATCAGAATGTTTTGACTCACCCCTCATCCTAACATGTTGTGTACTGCCATTGTGAGAATTAGGCAGTGAGGACTTTGCTAGAGAATCCCGCAAACATGGTGGGCCAGAATGACCCAAAACCGGAGGACCCGCGGCATGTGATACTTCTCCCAAGCTTCCGGTACCAGGAGGTGTTGTGTGCACAGTTTCTTCAATGTCCATCAAGTTATCAGTATCTACGGGGTGTTGAGAAGTTGGTGGATGAGGGGGAGGAGGGTTGGTTCCACCCGTACCTTTGTTGACCTTCAAACGAGTAGAATCATCCTTGTTGTTAGGGGGTACCTCAGTATTGCGTGTTTTTGGAGCTTCTTCAATGTTGACATCATCCCTCAGCTTCCTACACTTCAAGTGGTTGTGTCCAAAAGCCGCACAATGATAGCAAAAATCCGGGTAATTCTCATAGTTTACCCTTTGAGTATACCTTCTGTTATCGGGGAGTTTGACGACAAAATCCATTATTGGCTCCTTGCTAACATCCACTTCCACTAGAACTCTTGCATAGTTCATTTTAGACCTTTCCTTAGTATATTGGTCAGTGTAAAGAGGTTTCCCTACACGTGAAGCAATCTTACTAAGGCCCGTTGCACTCCAAATAGAAAGGGGAATGTCCGGGAAAGTGACCCAAATAGGAATGTCCATAAACAAATCATCCGTTATAAGAACTCCTTTATTAATAGCCTTGAGCATCATGGTTTTCCCGTAGACCATATAAGGGCCTCCGTGAAGTACATTAGTGCGCTCTTCCTCCGTCATGAATTTGAACACTGTCCAGCCTTTGCCATATGGTATAATACGGCATTTAACTCCCCATCCTTTCACAATCGTATTCAATGCTTCTCTTCCCGGGAAAGGACCCGTGAAGCAACCTATTAGGCAATAGCCCCAAGTTTCTATGAAAGGAAATTCATCCTCAGCTTCTATATCTACTTCCGCCCCTTGTTGTTCAATAAATTGTAACTTCATACCTTTTGCCTCAATCCTAGTTCCCGAAGACTCAAAGATAAGTCTTTTTAGGAGGGAAGGGACCTTTGCCATGGTTTGGGGGAAGATTGTTATGAGTTGTGGCCTTGGTAGGGATATGATGTGGTTTAGAAGATGCATTAGTGTGTAAATCATTGGGAGGTATATCTGGAGGTATAGGCAGAGGGGGAAGGGTAGAAGGGAGTGAGCTTGTGCCCGCAATAGAAGAGATGATTTGCGTGCCATTTGGGAGGGTAGGGAATTTGTGTTGGTTTTCAGAAGGAATAGAAGGAAGAGGAGATAGAAGGGGTGAGGTGTTGTGAAATTCAAGAAGTAGTGAAGTGGTATTAGATGAGAGTGGGGGGATGTTTAAGATTTTACTTGAATCCGATGAAGTGTTAAAGACGAAAGGAGTGTTGTGATTCTTGAGATTGCCTCCACTTAGCAAACTAGCTAAAGTAGGGAAGGCTTCGTTGGTGACACTTAAAGAAATCTGGGGTTGTTGTCTTGTATCACGAGAGGGCACTTTGAATCCCGCCACATTCAATGCCGACCCCTCGGCTCTCGCATTATTGATGGTTATGGAGTTCCTAGGCTCCTTGGACAAAGAAATAGCTTTGTTTCTCACAATTGACTTGGCTCTTCGTGTAACGTGAGTAGTCAATGCCCCTAGATTATCCCCCTGATCCGTCTTGGAACTAAGACCATCATAAAGTACCGGAGTTATGAGAGAGTTATTGGTACCCGCCTCATAAATGTGCGACGCCTCGGCTCCCTCAATCAAGACGTTGGAACCCACCATTGACTTAGCTCCTTGTAAAACGGGGGTAGTTAATGTCCCTAGGTTATCCCCCTGCCCCGCCTTGGAAATTAGACCATCATAAAGGCCCGTGGTTGGGAGTGTAAAGTTGAAACCCGCGGCATTAAGGTTTGACGCCTCGGCACCCTCAATAATGACGTTAGAATCCTTAGGGCTAGAAACCCCTTCGTATTCCACATCTGATCTTGATCCTTGCATAGAGTGCAAATTCCTAGTAACATTGTTATCCTCGTGACCCGCCTTAGCCTTCTGACCCAAGACCCGACCCGTAATAGGAGTAGTCACATCGTTTCCCGGGGCATTGAAGTTTGCTCTCTTGACACCCGCGTTGAACTTCTTGGGGATAGGAGTACCATCAATGCTTTCAACTGACTTTGAATCAAACAAGACATGATTACTCTTGGACCCATGAACACCTGCACGACCCGCCAAGACCTTCTGACCCACGCCCTGACCCGGTTTAGACCCGAGAATGCCATCGTGTCTTGCTTCACCAATTGCAATGTCTGGCCTAGATTCTAACCCTTTTCCGGCTAACCTGAGAGAATTTCCAGGTAGTGTCGGGGTACTAATGCTGGAGTGACTGTCTAATTCTTCCGAATTGATCCCTTTACCAACAAATAGGCCCGTGGAATGATCAGCCACCATAGTAGCATTAGGGGCGTCAATGGTCCTGCCGGAAGTTCTGCCTTCAAACTCACTTATATCCAAGCTTTCAATTTCTGTATTTTTGCCCCATTCATGTATCCTTTGTAGCATAGAATCATCTACTACATTTTCTAAAGGAAAGCGCGAGTCTGGAGTAACATGAACCAACACAGAAGGGTCCGAGATTGCCGGAATAAGATTTTCCTCGGCAATTGTTGGACTACTGCCATTCTTTTTTTTCTTCTTTGTTCTAGCTTTAGCCGAACTGCCTGAACCTCCTGAATCATTGCTAGAACGTGTGTAACGTTTAGACTTTTTCATATTGTGGACAATAACAATTAAACCATAATGAAACAAACGAAAATCTAAGGGGGGGAAGAAGAGGAAGAAACCGAAGGAGCAACTAAGGGAAACGTTGAGAGCGTTTTCTTAGTGAGAGAAACTTCTCTCTAACTCCTCCTTTTCCTTCAATTTTTGTTAAAGATAAAAGATAAGAGACTTGACTTATATTTGACTTGATTTGATAAATGAAGAACTTGAATTGTGTGGAAAGTTGTGAAACCTCATTCGTGAGTAATGAGTACTTGGTTTCGAATGATAATGTTATATCGGTTGTGGAAATGAGAATAAATATCGAACATCCCACTGCAGCGTTAATAAAGGAAAATATATTGACAAATAATTAATTATATTAAAACAAGTAGAAACCCTCCATCTGCATAGAAGCTAAGATAAGACAAAATTGTATTACATTTCCTAGATCACGGTTGCTTTGCTAAAGTCATTAATAACAAGTATTGATTTTTATTAAATTCCAAAGTAAGGAACTTATTTTCTAAAAGAACAGAGACTTGAGAATTTGAAGTATGTTGGTTTAAAGGTAAACAAGTACAAATTTTCTTCAAGTAAGGAACTGGATTTATAGAAAAGAGAGACTCAAGAAATTGAAGTGTTTCTGGTTCAAAAAAGAAGGTATGGAAATTGTTTTGGTTTACTTAAAAAGATAGTTACTCTATTTTGATGCTACGGGTATCGCGTGACTGTTTGTGAAAGAAATTGATCTTTTTAAAGAGATTAAAGCATGTAATACCTTGGGGTTAAAACCCATACTTGTTGACATGAAATGAAAGTACCTTGTGTGAGTAATTTGCCTATGTTTTGTGATAGTCTTGTAATACTTTCTTGTTGGCTTGATAAAGTGAACATGTTGTGATACTACGTGTGTTCGATTCTTGTGATGTTTGTGTAAAGAGGTTATTCTTGTTATGCTTATGTTGTTTAACGATAAGCCGTGGTGTACGATTATTGTGATGTTTGTGTAAGGAGGTTATTCTTGTTGTGCTTATGTTGTTTAACGATAAGCCGTTGTGATAATATTATACCACTCACCTCTTGACATGTTATACCGGGGGTTAAGCTGCCCCCCGATGCGAGGAATGCCTCATGCGGGTCCTGGGGACCTATGCGGAGCTGCGGGAGTTCCAGGATTGTGTGCGAGGAATACCTCATGCGGTCTATGTGGCCATGCGGACTACGAGAGTCCAGGACGATGCCGAGGATTAGCTACCCTCGATGCGAGGAATACCTCATGCGGGCCTAGGTGGCCTATGCGGACTGCGGGAGTCCAGGATTAGGCACGCAGAATGATACTATGGGCGATTGGCCTTGCTTCGATCATTCGCGGCCTAGAAAAGACCAGTTACATTATACCTATTATTGCTCTTGTTTGTGACGTGGCACTATGTGCGGTTGACTTGGTTGTTTCATACATATTTGTGAACTGGTTTTAATATGTTATGTTTATATTTGAGTGATGACCTTGAGGGCGTGAGTCCCTGACTTGACACGATTGTTTATAGGTTGTGAAATGATATCTGTTTAGAGACAATGTTGATGTTCATTACTCTTGTTGATTTGCCGGGCTTTGTGAGACGCGTTTTGATTGTCATATACGTCTCCTGTTTTATATAAACTATTATGATTTCCTTTACTGATTTTCGCCACATACTTGGTACTGTTATGTCGACCTCTTCGGCTGCGTTCATGCCGCAGGTTGAGGTACGTAGCTTGCTGATCCGCACTCTTAGGATCACTGTTCGGTTCTTGGAAAGCTCCATTTCTCCGGAGGCTTTGTCTTTGGTATAGTCCCCTGTCATTGTAGGTACTTGTACATTCAGGGGTATGGCGGGGCCCTGTCCCGTCATAGTCGTGGTTACATTCTTAGAGGTCTGTAGTACTGTTGTGGGCAGGGTTCGTAAAGGATGTAACTGTTCAAGTTTTGGTATATATATTCATGTCGAAAGGCGGCTTTTCTTGGTTAGACTGTTCTTACTCTTTATTGTTCATATCTTTGTTTTTATATTCCGCTGGTTACTCTGATGTATATCTACTTGGGTGCCCGGGTAAGGCACCAGTCACGGGCCCGGGATCTGGTCGTGACAAAAGTGGTATCAGAGCAGTTAATCCTCGGAAAGTGTCTACAGACCGTGTCTAGTAGAGTCTTGATTATCGGTGTGTTGTGCACCACGTCTATAATCAGGAGGCTGCAGGACATTTAGGATTGGTTTCCGTTCTTCTCACTCTGAGATCGTGCCTTAGAGCTATGTTATAAGTTGAACCCCTCTGACGAGTCTCTTTCGTTACCAGTTATGCCTCCACGTAAGGCAACCCGGGCCCAGAAGGGCAAGGCAGCCGAGGGAGCTGCGAATAGAACACAGAGGAGTACGAGGGCACAGGCCCACCCTTTACCCGAGGTGATACCCCAGACGGCGAGTTCCACGATGTCGCCGGCCCCAACAGAGTTTAGTACAGCGGCAGCAGTTCCTACTGCGGCCATGATATATGAGCCTTCAGTTCCACGACCGAGAACAGGGAATATGGATTACAAAGGGATGGCTCAGTTACTAGCTAGGATTTTAGCAAACAGAGAGTATATAGTGCGCCGATATATCACGGGTCTAGACGATTATCTAGTAAAGGGGTGTACAAGAGTAGCTCTTGATCGAGCATGGACATTGCCAGCGTCAGCTTATGCGCGACAAAGCGAGGAACGTAAAGATCGACGAATTAAGTAAGACCAGCAGAAGAGGGCCAGGACAACAGGGTCCTTTGGTGACTTTCGAGGCAGGCAGCCTCAGCAGCAGACTAGTTATGCCCCTCCGCCGATTGAGTAGTCCTCCGCGCACTTGGGGCGTTCGAGTATCGAGGAGTTGGTCGAGCTCCGGGGTTTCGGTTCACGATTTACATAGGTTCTAGCCACCCGATTCCGTTTTCCTTGATGTTTACTATGTAGTAGCGTCATCCCGGGAGATGTCGTCTTTTACCAATACTGTTTACTGCGGCAGGCGGTGTAGGAGAGAATGTCCTAGTAGGAGGATACAGTGGGATAACTCGGCCACCGGAGTCGATTCTGATTGATGGTTCGGAAAGGAAGGGGTGTTAGCCAGAGGAGGCCACCCCCACCTCGGTGTGGCCGATGTGGTAGGTGTCATTGTGGGGAGTGTCGTGCTACTTCGACAGTTTGTTATGCTTGCGGACAGCAGGGCCATTTTGTGAGAAATTGTCCAACCAGAGGTGGCGCGAATGTTACGACTCAGCCTTCGGTATCAGTGGCTGGTTCATCACCTTCTATAACTATGCAGAGCAGGATTTTGATTAAGAGTGACAAAGGGAAGTGAAGCAGTAGTTGCAGGTATATCCTTAACCCTCTAGAGACTAGTATGTGTAATAGGAAGGTTATATTTTAAGTGTTATGTTCGGAGAACATGGTGTTAATTGTGATTGGAAAACACGGGTGGTTAAAAAGGTAAGTTTGAGGACAAGTAAATTGCGAACCTTAGAAATTATACGATTGAGACTTTAGATGTAAGGCCGACTTAAGTAAAAGATTTTACGTTTTGATCCTTGTCGAGATACATTGTATCGTGGGGTGTATTCATGTGATAAATCCATGGGTAGTTTGAGATAGAAGTGGTAGCTTTCATGGCGTGAATTAGTAAGATTGTTGGATCGGGAACGAGAGTTTGGCGAAAATGGGTCGGGTTGAGGCGGTTGCGGGTCAACCCACGGCCGGATTAAGGTGGGGTCGGTTTGAGGTAGTCCCGCTAGATGAGAGGTCACAAGGGTGTTAGGCCCAGTTTAGGTAACCATCGCGAGTTCGGGATGCGTTCGACCGATGGTCGGGCCAACGATGAGGTCAGCCCATCTTGTCTTTCGATCGGATTTGTTTACTCGCGGAGGTTATGCGAGATGTTATATATCGGGAAGGTTGTAAGGCTGCAGGGTTCCTACTTTTATTTTATGACATGACGGTGGAGCCCGGTTTACGGCTATTTTCTTTTTGGAGGTTTTACCAGTGATAGGAACTTCGGGTGAGTCTCGATGTGCATTCACCCTCGGGGCCGACGGACAAACAGCGCGTATTATTCAGACATTTGAGGATAGGTTACGGGCCGGTGTTTTGATTTCAAGGGAGTGGTGAGGATTATTTGCCTCGTGTTGAGTAGGTATTATAATAGCTACCATTTCAGTGTTCGAATGGCGCCTTACGAAGCCTTGTATAGGCGGAAGTATAGGTTACCGGTCGATTGGTTCGATGTTGGCAAGGTTCAGATAGTTGGTTCATACTTGATTCAGCAGAATGAGGATAAGGCGAAGCTTATCCAGAGGAGGTGATTAGCAGCTCAGAGTCAACAGAAGTCCTGCGGATAATCGGCGTCGACACTTGGAGTTCAGGTTGACGGTGGGTCTTCCTGAAGGTACCACCCCGGAAGGGTATGACGAGATTTGAAAAGCAAGGGAAACTTAGCCCGAGGTACTTTGGGCCTTTTCAGATCGTTTGTAGAATAGGCCAGGTTGCCTATAAGTTAGCACTGCCGTCCGACTTAGGAGGCGATGCGTCGATCTTTCATGTTGCTATAATTCGGAAGAGTATCGGAGATCCATCCAGAGTGTTCCCAGTTAATGACGACCAAGTCAAGGATAGTAACCCCGAGATTTTAAAAACTGAAGTAATGACAGAAATGTGATACGTATATTAGGAAGAGTTCGAGTGTACGAGGAGGGTGTGATGAGTAAGAAAAGAGGCGAAGATGTGTTAAGAAGATGGAAGTGTCCTTTTTATAAAGTAAAGAGGTGAAGAAAGTATCCTTTGGACCATGAGTGGGGCTAATAGTATTGTATACGCTGTAGAGATGATTCTTCGTTGGCTCGGATATGAGTTTTTGCGCGTACGTGGTATTATGGCCATGAGTGGCATAATTGATTTCGTTTGAATAAAGGGAAGACTATACCGGCACAGGTATGTTTTGAGACTTAGAAGGAACATTCGGGACGAATGTTTCTAAGGGGGGGAGAATGTTATGCCTCGTAGTTCCGGAGTATGTATGTGAGGACGTACGTACGAATGTATGCGCCCTAATTAGGGTAAGAATGATAGAATTGTTTTCCAACGAAAGTTATTCCGAACCTTGTGAAGGAAATTTTACGTTTTCAATATTTTTACGATTATGAAATTCTTCCGGGAGATAAAATATTTCGGACCAATAGGAGGGCGACAAGTGTCACCCCTAGATTGGGCCAAGTGGACGAAATGGAGTGGACAAGTGGCCAACAATTCTTGCCTAGTTGGCATGGCTTGGACGATTTTGTGCATAGTAGTGGGCAAGTCTTGCATGGTCAAGACTTGCATGGCTTTAGTAAGACAAGTGTGGGAAGGCACCTACACAATTGATCTCTACCTTACACTTGTGTTAATCCCAACCCTTGGTTGTGCTATATAAACCCCCTTTGTGGATTAAAATCATCCACACTTAACATATCACAAGACTTGAAAAAAAAAACATTTCCTCTCCCTCCTTCTTACATTGATTTCGTCCAACCCCCCCTCCCTTAACCAAATGTTGTCCGAAAATTCTTAAACTTATAAGTGTTCTTCCTTAATGTGTTAGGAAGATTATTAACCAAGAGTTAGACAAGATTTCACACCCCTAGCCTCAAAAACCTTCCCTTGGCCGAGAGTAGGCAGATTTTCGAAACTGTTTTGGGCAGATTTTTAGTCAAGTTTGGAAGGGAATATCTCCTGGAATATAAGGAGTTTTTGGGTGTTTCAAAAGCCTAACATGAAGTTCGTCGAGTCTATTTTCCAATGCAACAAACCACTCGTCGATAGGATACTGGAATAGAGAGTTATCGACGTTGCAAGTTCAGCTGAAGAATCAGTAGCTAAAAATCTGGACAGTCACGTTTTTGGGCTATCTTGAGGTAATGAACCTTAACTGTGAAGTTGATTTATTATGTATATATGGATATTATACATATATTGGAGGTATATTATGAACTATAAGATATAAAGAAAGATTTGGATCTTGCTAAGAAGTTAACAACAAAGAAACTATAACTTATATAAAGATTGGAATATAAGTTGAAGGACTAATGAAGTAATTGGATAAGTATTAGTGTAAAAGTTGGCCAAGGACCCCAACTTAAGGACCGTATCTACTTTGGACTTTTTACTTTGGACTTCTTTACTTATTGTTATTATGAAGGCGAGATAGTAAACCGCGTTACCGTTTGGGCGTGTAATCCCCTTCTTTTACTTATTGTTATTATGAAGGCGAGATAGTAAACCGCGTTACCGTTTGGGCGTGTAATCCCCTTCTTTACTTATTATATTTATGAAGGAGAGATTGTTAATCGCGTTCCGTTTGGGCGTGTTATCCCCTTCTTTAGATTTCAGTATTATTGCACCTTAATTAGTATGTTAATTACGGTTATCGGGCCTTGAGAAAGGTGGAAAATTGAGTAGAAACGGGGGAACTGCTGCCGAATTTTCCGTAGGATATGGAACTTGTTCTTAGAAATATCCTACGAAGAGATCTAGAGGTTAATGGACGTTTCGTGGCCATTATAGGTGGAAGTACTACGAGTAGCGTATTCTACTTGAAGGGTGGAAAAGGGCTAGCAAGGTTTTAGTAACTTGGAGCGTTTTGCTAATTGTCGTTAATCGTCGCGAGGTATGTGAACCTCTTCCTATATCTTCTAGCATGATATTTGCGAAATATATATAGTACGGTAGACGTACGTGTGTAAAATGAATTTGGTTTATTTAAAACATAAAGTGTTATAATGGCTTTATGGGAAGTTAATTATAACGACTTTATATAGGTAAAGGAATGGTTTGTTGTTTTTTTAAAAAGATAAGAGACTTGACTTATATTTGACTTGATTTGATATATGAAGAACTTGAATTGTGTGGAAAGTTGTGAAACCTCATTCGTGAGTAATGAGTACTTGGTTTCGAATGATAATGTTATATCGGTTGCGGAAATGAGAATAAATATCGAACATCCCACTGCAGCTGTTATACCCCGTATTTCCAGAGTATGTACGTACAAAAGTTTGAGCCTTAGGTTAGGCATAGGGCGAAATTTGTGCACAACCCCCGAAAAGAATCGTTTTTCGACGAAACGTTTTCCGAACTTTGCGTAGGGAAAATTCCGGCTATGTCATTTATAATTTTTGCGGATTTTTCCGAGAGACGAAATATTTTGGACCAACGAGAGGGTGACACTTGTCACCCTCAAGTGGGCGTTCTAGTGGCCGAGAATGGGGAGGGTTCTTGGCATGTTTTGTGGCCTAATCCAAGGGTCAATGTTTGTGAGGGATTTGTGGAGTAGGGTTAGGGTGCACTTGGCTTGATCTTGACCCTCCACTTGCCCCCCACTTGGCTTGATCTTGGCCCTTGGTTGTCCTATAAATACCCCTCCCTTGTTGAAGACTTCTTCATCCACAAATGTGTTCTAAGTCTTAAAATCCTCCCCCCCTCTTCTTGTTGCTCTCGTCCAAGAGCCTTCCCCCTCCCCCTTTGTAAGGCCTTGTGGCCGAGAGGGTACCCCCCCTTCCTAGTGGTGCTAAGCCGAAAGGTACCCCCCCATGCCTAGTTGTTCTCGTAAAATACACCCCCCCTTGGTAGAAAAGTATTCTCAGTATTGTTGTTATCCCCAAAATACCTAGTAGTATACCTTGTAGTATTCCAAAAGTTACCTCTATACGTAGAGCCCGGAAATACTACCTTTTGTCCTTTTGGTCTCTAAACGAAACCCTAAGGAAAATCTTCATAGTTGGTTGAAGTACTAAGTAGAAGTTGTTTGGGAACTTCTAAGGGTTGTTTGGAGCGGGTTGGAGCGCCCAGAGTAGGAGCTAAACGTCGCTCAGGATCGACATTTAAACTTGGATAATTTTGGGCTTATCGAGGTAAATACTCATGACCTTCTTTTGTAATTAAGTTTGCATACTGTTGAAGTATAAGAATTAAGTATAAGTTATATACAAGGAAGGTATATAAGAAGGGAATTGAACTGTACTTACATAGGACTGTATTTACAGTAGACTTGTGAAGTTTGACGGGTAGGGAAGTGCTGCCCAATTTTCCGTAAGAATCTTGTATCTAGATTTATTCTACCGAGTAGTCTAGACATTGATAGACTTGTATAACCGTTATAGGTTGAAGTACTGCGAGTAGCGAATTCTACTCGAAGGGTGGAAAAGGCTAACAGGACTACAGTACTTTGGAGCTTTTTGCTAATAGTCGATAAATCGTCGCGAGGTATGTGATTCTTCCTATACTCTTGAGCATGATATTTTAAAGGAATATATATAGTACGGTGAGCGTGCGTGTGTTAAGCGAGCGTAGTTTTACGGCAATGTCTTTTGACTTAAGCCTGAATAATAAGAATCTTGAAGTATTTCAAAAGATTTAAGAACCGTTTTTGAAAGAAGAGTAATACTTGGTTTTGAAAGCTTATAAGTTATACTAGCTTTATGGGAAGTTAGGTATAACGACTTAAGAAGATAAAAGAATGGTTATTGATTTTAGAAGTTAAGAGACTTAATCTTAAAAGATAAGAGACTTGACTTAATTGAATTGATGTGAAAGTTGTTAAGAAGTGTGAAACCTCATTCGTGAGTAATGAGTATTTGGTTTTTAAAGAATAAGGTTTTACTGATTTCGGAAATGAGAATAAGTAAGGAACTTGATTCCTAAAAGAGACTTGAGGAAATTAAAGAGTTTTTGGTTTAAAAGAAGGGCATTGTTTGTCTTAAAATTGGTTTAAAACATAAAGTGTTATAACAGCTTTATGGGAAGTTAGTTATAACGACTTTATGAAAACGAAAGAATGGTTTTATCATTGGTTTTAAAGTGGTAACTTGACTTTAAAAGGAGAAGTGTTTTGGTCTAAAAAGAAGGCATGGTATTGCCTTAATTTGGTTTTAAAAGGAAAGTATGGAAGTTGTTTTGGTTTACTTAAAAGATGTTAGTCACTCTATACTGCGGGTATCGGGTGACCTTTGTAAAAGAAATGGATCCTTTAAAAAGAGTTTAACATACGTAGTACTTTGGGGTTAAACCTGGACCTTGGCATAAAATAAAAAGTACCTTGAGTTGTGTGTAACTTTCCTATGTTTGTGTGTGATAGCCTCGTTGTGCAAGTGTTGTATTCTTATGTTACCGCGTCTCTCGAATGGAGGGCCGGTCGTGTTATTCTTGATCATTTTGGACATACTGACACGATGGGTGGCCCACGGGTATGCTTCCACTATGATAGTCCATGGGCATCTTGACTCGATGGATGGTCCACGGTATCACGCCATGATGAGGTTCGTTTCACGTTGATAGTGTTATTCCATGGACTAGATCTCCGCGAGGTTTTACCGATCGCCTTGGTATCGGTGGTCGGCTTCGTGCCCCGCCTCGTGGGTGATTCGCCTTGGTACTGGTAGTTAGCCCTCGACTTGCCCCGGTGTAGTAGTGACGGTCTCGTGATACGCCTGTACACAGTAGTTAGCCCTCGTACTTGCCCCGGTCGACTCGTGACACGGCCTTGGTATCTGGTAGTCGGCTTCCGTACTTGCCGTGTCGCCCGTGGTTTGGTTGTATAGTATTGTTAGTACGGACTTGGTGTTCGTGTGTACTCGTGGTGTTATTATATCATGCTCGCCGCGATGAGGAAGGTATTCCACGGGCATGATTGATGTTGCGGGCGTGAGACCCATAGTTATATTTGAGTGATGACTGGAGGCGAGTCCACGACTTACATGTTGCTTATTTATCGTGAAGCGTAGTTTGGTTATCATACATGTCTCCTGCTTTATATAGTGCTATGATTTCATTTACTGATTTTCGCCATATACTTGGTACTGTTGCATCGACCTCTTCGGGCTGCGTTCATGCCGCAGGTAGAGGTACATCGGTTGTTGATCCTCGCTCTTAGGATCACAGTTCAGCTTTGGGAAGCTCCGTTTCTCCGGAGGCTTATCTTTGGTATGTTACCCTGAGTTGTAGGTTCTTGTACATTCAGGGGTATGGCGAGCCACTGTCCCGTCATGTTGTATAAAAACTCTTAGAAGTGCAGTAGTAATGCTTGTATGGGGGTTTGTAAAAGGATTAAACTGTTCGGTTTGAAAGATTTGTATACACATATTTTATTGGAAGGTAACCGTTTGGTTGGCCTGTTTTATGATCGTATCTTTTGTTTCATGTTTAAGTTTTATTTCCGCTGATTTTCTCTGATGTTGTATCACTAGGGTGCCCGGGGTAAGGCACGATCCACGGCCCGGATCGGGTCGTGACAAAAAGTGGTATCGAGCGATTAATCCTCGGAAAGTGTCTCTGAACCGTGTCTAGTAGAGTCTTGATTATCGGTGTGTTGTGCACCATCTATAATCGAAAGTGCGGGACATTTAGGATTGGTTTCCCTTCTCATTACGAGATCGTGCCTTAGAGGCGTGTTGTAAGTTGGACCCTCGGCGTATCTCGTTTTTACGATTATGCCTCCGCCAGTGCAACCGGGCAGTGGGCAAAGCGGCGAGGCTGCTAGTGAGATACTGAGAGAATGCGAGCGCGAGCCGGTCGATGCACGAGATTGTGCTTGACGGCGAGTTTTGCGGCGCCACCGCCCCAGCGAGTTTAGAGCGCAGCGGATGGCTCTTGAGACAACGATACTGAGCCTCGATCCACGGCACAGGCGGAGGAGATGGGTTACAAGGAGATGGCGCGATTGCTACCGAGTTGTGGCGAACGTGAGGATAAGTTGGGCCGCGGCGATTCCGTGCACCATAGTTCCCAAGATCGGATAGTTTGAGGCTACGGGACTTTACGAGTTGTAGCGCGAGTTCTGGTCGAGGCACGAGGATGATCCGAGGAGTTCATTTGTGATTCTGAGATCATGAGTGATCGAGGCTTGAGACCGAGTCGGTGGTCTTGGGTTCGCATCAGTGCGTGTTCTGCGATCGGTAGTTTGATTCGTGGGAGCTGTCCCGGGAAGCATGCACTTCCAGTATGGAACGAGTTCTCGAGGCATTTCTTGCACATTTCTTGCCTCGCGGCGAGAGGGCTCGGTAAGCAGATTTTTGGTATTGAGGCGAGTGGCGTACTGTTCGGGAGTACAATGTGGAGTTTGACTCTTTGGCTCGGTATGTACCCGCTGTAGTAGCTGATATGGAGGACAGAGTGCACCGCTACGTCACCGGGCTCGATGACTACTTGGCAGAGGCTTGTTCGGGTGTAGCTCTTGTGGGCATGGACATTGCCGCATGCGACTTATGCGCGGATGTGAGGCGGAGAGGTCGACGGAATGACGAATCAGCGAAGAGGCGAGCGATAGGGTCCTTTGATAACTTTCGAGCGGACCGCCTCGGCCAGAACAGTTATGTACCTCCGCCCGATCTGAGTGGTCCTCCACGACGCCGGGACGCCGGGATATTCGGGAAGCGGTCGGGGCTCCCGGGTTTCAGATTTTCGAGGTAGGAGTGCTCGCCGGATGAGTCGCCCTTGTCTCGATGTGGCCGTTGTGGAAAACTTCATAAGGGAGAGTGTCGTACTAACTTGGGAGATTGTTATTCTTGCGCCAGCGAGGCCATCTGGCGAGACTGTCAGGCCGGGAAGCGGTAGGATAGCCTGATTCTGAATCGATTGCGGGTTCTTCACCTTCCATAGCTAGGCGGGATGTTCATACACCGCGAGCCACGGCGGTCGCGGTGGAAGTTCCCAGTTTTAGCGGTCCTTTGAACCGCCTATCTTTTCAGGTATATCCTTAACCCTCTAGAGTTTTGCATGCGTGATATGATGATTGTATGTTGAGTGATATGTGCAGATAGCTTTGTGTGTATTGTGGTTTAGAGACATGGATAGTTGAAAGAATAAGTGTGGGGACAGGGAAGGTATGAACCTTAGAATATTACACGTTGAGACCTTAGGTGTAAGGCCGGCTTGAATAAAAGATTTTACGGTTAGTCTTTGTCAAAATACTTGGTTTGCGTATAAATGTATTGTGGGATAATTCCGTGAGTTGTGTAAAATGAAAGTGGTAGCTTTCATGATGTGAATTAGTAAGATTGTTCCGTATCGAGGAGCAAGAGTTGGCGCGACGGAGGGTCGGGTTGAGGGCGTATGGCGGGTCAACCGTGCCGGATGTAGGTGGGGTCGATTAGGTGGTCCCGGATGGTAGGGTCACGAGGGCTAGGCCCAGTTTAGATGACCATCGTATGAGTTCGTGGATATGTTCGACCAGAATCGGATCGTGAAGTAGGAAACGGCCTTAAAGGAAGATTGAGGTTAGTAAGATGACCAAGTTTGGAGGTAGTGACTCGAGATTTTGGAATCGAAGTAATGATGAAGTATGGTACGTATACTAGAAGAGTTCAAGTGTTCGAGAAGAGTCTGACGAGTAAGGAAGAAGCGAGCATGTGTTAGAGCATAGAAGTGATAATTTTGTTGTGAAGTGAAATTGCGAAGGAAGTATCCTTTAGACCGGTGGAAGCTTTTGTGATGTAGGAGTGATTCCTCGTTGACTTGGGTTAAGTATTTGCGGGTGTTATTTTGTGGCATTGGCAACTGTTTAAGTTATGAGGAACTTTGTCGTTTATGCATTTGAGAAGGAACATTCGGGACGAATGTTTCTAAGGAGGAGAATGTTATACCCGTATTTCCAGTATATGCGTGAGGGCGTGCGTCTAGTTTGAGCCTTAAGTTAGGCATAGGGCGAAATTTGTGCACTGACCCCGAAAAGAATCGTTTTTCGGCGAAGCGTTTTCGAACTTTGCGTAGGAAAATTCGGCTATGTCATTTATAATTTTTGCGGATTTTTACGAGAGGCGAAATATTTTGGACCAACGAGAGGGTGACACTTGTCACCCTCAGTGGGCGTTCTAGTGGCGAGAATGGGAGGTTCTTGGCATGTTTGTGGCCTAATCCAGGGTCAATGTTTGTGAGGATTTGTGGAGTAGGGTTATGGTGCACTTGGCTTGATCTTGACCTCCACTTGCCCACTTGGCTTGATCTTGGCCCTTGGTTGTCCTATAAATACCCCTCCCTTGTTGAAGACTTCTTCATCCACAAATGTGTTCTAAGTCTTAAAATACTCCCCCTCTTCTTGTTGCTCTCGTCAGAGCCTTCCTCCCCTGTAAGGCCTTATGGCGAGAGGGTACCCCCTTCCTAGTGGTGCTAAGCGAGAGGTACCCCACTTGCCTAGTTGTTATCGTAAAATACACCCCCCTGGTAGAAAAGTATTCTCCAAGTATTGTTGTTATCCCCAAAATACCCTAGCCGTATACCTTGTAGTATTCCAAAAGTTACCTCTATACGTAGAGCCCGGAAATACTACCTTTTGTCCTTTTGGTCTCTAAACGAAACCCTAAGGAAAATCTTCATAGTTGGTTGAAGTACTAAGTAGAAGTTGTTTGGGAACTTCTAAGGGTTGTTTGGAGCGGGTTGGAGCGCCCAGAGTAGGAGCTAAACGTCGCTCAGGATCGACATTTAAACTTGGATAATTTTGGGCTTATCGAGGTAAATACTCATGACCTTCTTTTGTAATTAAGTTTGCATACTGTTGAAGTATAAGAATTAAGTATAAGTTATATACAAGGAAGGTATATAAGAAGGGAATTGAACTGTACTTACATAGGACTGTATTTACAGTAGACTTGTGAAGTTTGAAGGGTAGGGAAGTGCTGCCCAATTTTCCGTAAGAATCTTGTATCTAGATTTATTCTACCGAGTAGTCTAGACATTGATAGACTTGTATAACCGTTATAGGTTGAAGTACTGCGAGTAGTGAATTCTACTCGAAAGATGGAAAAGGCTAACAGGACTACAGTACTTTGGAGCTTTTTGCTAATAGTCGATAAATCGTCGCGAGGTATGTGATTCTTCCTATACTCTTGAGCATGATATTTTAAAGGAATATATATAGTACGGTAGACGTACGTGTGTTAACTGAACGTAGTTTTACGGCAATGTCTTTTGACTTAAGCCTGAATAATAAGAATCTTGAAGTATTTCAAAAGATTTAAGAACCGTTTTTGAAAGAAGAGTAATACTTGGTTTTGAAAGCTTATAAGTTATACTAGCTTTATGGGAAGTTAGGTATAACGACTTAAGAAGATAAAAGAATGGTTATTGATTTTAGAAGTTAAGAGACTTAATCTTAAAAGATAAGAGACTTGACTTAATTGAATTGATGTGAAAGTTGTTAAGAAGTGTGAAACCTCATTCGTGAGTAATGAGTATTTGGTTTTTAAAGAATAAGGTTTTACTGATTTCGGAAATGAGAATAAGTAAGGAACTTGATTCCTAAAAGAGACTTGAGGAAATTAAAGAGTTTTTGGTTTAAAAGAAGGGCATTGTTTGTCTTAAAATTGGTTTAAAACATAAAGTGTTATAACAGCTTTATGGGAAGTTAGTTATAACGACTTTATGAAAACGAAAGAATGGTTTTATCATTGGTTTTAAAGTGGTAACTTGACTTTAAAAGGAGAAGTGTTTTGGTCTAAAAAGAAGGCATGGTATTGCCTTAATTTGGTTTTAAAAGGAAAGTATGGAAGTTGTTTTGGTTTACTTAAAAGATGTTAGTCACTCTATCATCTTGGTATCGGGTGACCTTTGTAAAAGAAATGGATCCTTTAAAAAGAGTTTAACATACGTAGTACTTTGGGGTTAAACCTGGACCTTGGCATAAAATAAAAAGTACCTTGAGTTGTGTGTAACTTTCCTATGTTTGTGTGTGATAGCCTCGTTGTGCAAGTGTTGTATTCTTATGTTACCGCGTCTCTCGAATGGAGGGCCGGTCGTGTTATTCTTGATCATTTTGGACATACTGACACGATGGGTGGCCCACGGGTATGCTTCCACTATGATAGTCCATGGCATACCGACTCGATGGATGGTCCACGTATCGCGCCATGATGAGGGTTCGTTTCCCTGTTGATAGTGTTATTCCATGGACTAGATCTCCATGAGGTTTTACTGATCGGCCTTGGTATCTGGTGGTCGGCTTTCGTACTTGCCCCGTCTCGTGGCTGATTCGGCCTTGGTACCTGGTAGTTAGCCCGTGACTTGCCCTGCTCGGTGTAGTGACGAAGTCTCGTGATACGCCTTGGTACCGTAGTTAGCCTCGTACTTGCCGGTCGCCACGTGACACGCCTTGGTATCGGTAGTCGGCTTCAGACTTGCCCCGTGTCGCCTTCGTGGTTTGGTTGTATAGTATTGTAGTACGCACTTGGTGTTCATGTACTCCGTGGTGTTATTATATCATAGATGCCGGCGGAGAAGGTATTCCATGGGCATGATTGATGTTGCGGCGTGAGACCCATAGTTATATTTGAGTGATGACTACGGCGTGAGTCCACGACTTACATGATCGCTTATTTATCGTGAATCGTAGTTTGGTTATCATACATGTCTCACGCTTTATATAGATCGCTATGATTTCATTTACTGATTTTCGATTTCATATACTTGGTACTGTTATCGACCTCCTTCGGGGGGCTGCGTTCATGCCGCGGGTAGAGGTACATCGGTTGTTGATCCTCGCTCTTAGGATCACAGTTCAGCGTTAGGAAGCTCCGTTTCTCCGGAGGCTTATCTTTGGTATGTTACCCTGAGTTGTAGGTTCTTGTACATTCAGGGGTATGGCGGGGCCCTGTCCCGTCATGTTGTATAAAAACTCTTAGAGGTCTGTAGTACTGTTGTGGGCAGGGTTTGTAAAAAGGATTAAACTGTTCGGTTTGAAAGATTTGTATACACATATTTTATTGGAAGGTAACCGTTTGGTTGGCCTGTTTTATGATCGTATCTCTTGTTTCATGTTTAAGTTTTATTTCCGCTGATTTTCTCTGATGTTGTATCACTAGGGTGCCCGGGGTAAGGCACCAGTCACGGGCCCGGGATCGGGTCGTGACAGCAGCGTTAATAAAGGAAAATATATTGACAAATAATTAATTATATTAAAACAAGTAGAAACCCTCCATCTGCATAGAAGCTAAGATAAGACAAAATTGTATTACATTTCCTAGATCACGGTTGCTTTGCTAAAGTCATTAATAACAAGTATTGATTTTTCTTAAATTCCAAAGTAAGGAACTTATTTTCTAAAAGAACAGAGACTTGAGAATTTGAAGTATGTTGGTTTAAAGGTAAACAAGTACAAATTTTCTTAAAGTAAGGAACTGGATTTATAGAAAAGAGAGACTCAAGAAATTGAAGTGTTTCTGGTTCAAAAAAGAAGGTATGGAAATTGTTTTGGTTTACTTAAAAAGATAGTTACTCTATTTTGATGCTACGGGTATCGCGTGACTGTTTGTGAAAGAAATGGATCTTTTTAAAGAGATTAAAGCATGTAATACCTTGGGGTTAAAACCCGGACTTGTTGACATGAAATGAAAGTACCTTGTGTGAGTAATTTGCTTATGTTTTGTGATAGTCTTGTAATACTTTCTTGTTGGCTTGATAAAGTGAACATGTTGTGATACTACGTGTGTTCGATTCTTGTGATGTTTGTGTAAAGAGGTTATTCTTGTTATGCTTATGTTGTTTAACGATAAGCCGTGGTGTACGATTATTGTGATGTTTGTGTAAGGAGGTTATTCTTGTTGTGCTTATGTTGTTTAACGATAAGCCGTTGTGATAATATTATACCACTCACCTCTTGACATGTTATACCGGGGGTTAAGCTGCCCTCGACGAGAATGCCTCACGCGGTCCCGGGACCTACGCGAGTCATGCGAGTTCCAGGATTGTGTGCGAGGAATACCTCATGCGGTCTATGTGGCCATGCGGACTACGATAGTCCAGGACGATGACGAGGATTAGATACACTCGATGCGAGGAATACCTCATTCGGTCCTAGGTGGCTTGCGGCGATCGCGGAGTCCAGGATTAGGCACGCAGAATGATACTATGGGCGATTGGCCTTGCTTCGATCATTCGTGGCCTAGAAAAGACCAGTTACATTATACCTATTATTGCTCTTGTTTGTGACGTGGCTGTTACACCCCGTAGTTCCAGGGTATGTATGTGGGGACGTACGTACGAGATTACGACATTTAAATTAAAAAGAAGAAAGATGTGATTTTTCGACGAAAAAGTTTCCGAATTTTGTGAAGGAAAAATGTTCGTTAAAGGGAATTGGATTCCCAGATTTGGTATTCGGACTTTTTGGAATATTTGAGAATTATGGAATTTTATTTCCGGAATTGGTCACGTGGGGCCCACGGGAGAAATTTACGGTTTGTGGGGCCCACTTTATTTTTGGATTTTGGCATTACGGATATTTTCGGAAGATGAAATATTTTGGACGAGTAGGAGGGCGACACATGGCACCCCCATGTGGCCCTATGGCCGAAATTAGGGCGGCTTGGGCGTTTTTGTTGTGGACAAGTGGCAAGCCACTTGTCCCCTTTTTGTGGTAGACATATGGTTGGTTAAATTCATACACACATGTCCCAAGATCTCACCACACACTTGCCTTGATCTTGGCCATTTATTTCTCTATAAATAGACCCTTAAGCTTGCAAGACTTCATTCATTCCACACTTAGATATTTCAAGTCTTGAAAATTCCCTCCCTTCCCTTGTTGTGAGCTCTGGTTTGAGCCTCCTTGACCTAAAGTTGTCCAAAAATTCTTAAACCTTTAAGTGTTCTTCCTTAGGGTGTTAGGAAGATTGTAAACCAAGAGTTGGAAAAGATTTCACACCCTAGCCTTAGATATACACCTGGCCAAACTTGCCATAGTTTGAGCCTAAGTGTTCTTCACTTTTTGGAGTTGGATCTTGAAGATAAGTTGTTTAGAAACTTCTAAGGGTTGCTTGGAGCGGGTTGGAGCGTAAGGAATTGGAGCTAAACGTTGCTCAGGATCGACTTATAATCTTGGATAATTTTGGGCTTATCGAGGTAATGATCTATGTCCCTCTATTGTAATTGGATATTACATATTGTAGTAGTTTAGAATTGAATATAAGATTTATTGGAAGGATGATTATAAAGAATTGAACTGTATTTACCGTAGACTTGTAATATTATTATGGGCGGTGTTGTACACGTCAGGTTAGACGTAACCCCTTGGAGTTGTTGGCTTGGTAGAGGGCCTTGTTAGAGGAGGAGATTTATGTGGTTGCAGGGGGGGGGGGAGGTGCTGCCGAATTTTCCGTAGAATAAGGAACCTTGTACTTAGAATTATTCTACGAAGAGATCGAGACGTTTTGTGGCCTTTTTAGGTGGAAGTACTGCGAGTAGCGTATTCTACTTGAAGGGTGGAAAAGGCTAAGGAGGTTACTGATTGGAGCTTTTTGCTTTTTGTCGATAATCGTCGCGAGGTATGTGAACCTCTTCCTATCTTTTCTAGCATGATGTTGTGAACTATGTAGTACGGTAGACGTACGTGTGCTAAACGAATTTTGGTTGAGTTTTTAAAAGATAAGAGACTTGACTTATATTTGACTTGATATGAAATGTGAAGAACTTGAATTGCGTTAAAGTGGTGAAACCTCATTCGTGAGTAATGAGTACTTGGTCTAGAAAAAGGAATAAGTTATATTAATTTCGGAAATGGAATAACTATCGAACAAGCCATTGCAGCGTTAATAAAGGAAAATGTAATGATAATTAATTATATTAAAACCAGTAGAAACCTCCATCTGCATAGAAGCTAAGATAAGACAAAATTGTATTACATTTCCTAGATCATGACTGCTCTAATAAGAATTATTATAATCAAGTTTTGATTTTCTTAAAATTCCAAAGTAAGGAACTTGATTTCTAAAAGAAAAGAGACTTAAGAATTTGAAGTGTTTTGGTTTAAAAGAAAGGCATGGTTTTGTCTTAAATTGGTTTAAAACATAAAGTGTTATAATAGCTTTATGGGAAGTTAGTTATAACGACTTTATGGAAACAAAAGAATGGTTTTATTATTGGATTTAAAATGGTAACTTGATTTTGGGAAAAGAGAAGTAACTTGAGTTTAAAAGTATAAGTAACTTATTTTCAAATATCGAACTTTTCTTGATGAGAAAAATATAAGTGGCTTGGTTTTAAAAGGTAGGAGTACCTTGATCTTAAAAGAGTTGGTTACCTGGGTTTTAAATGTATACTTGACGTTGTTTTAAAAGTGTAAGCCACTTGGTTTAAAAAAGTGTAAAGTACTTGATTTAAACATGAACGTGTTTGGTACTACGGATAATAGTATCGAGTTGTTTTTACGTAAAAAGAGATCTTTTTGAAAGGATTATTGTATGTAGTACTTTGGGGGTTAAAACCCGGATTTGTTGTCATAAAATGGAAGTCTAAGAGTATGTTAGATTTGCCTATGCTAGTCGTGATAGCCTTGGTGGTATTACTATGTTACCGCGTCTCTCGGTTGGAGGGCCGGCTGACTTGTTGTGAATCATTGGACGCATGGCGGTGATGGAGGATTCCACGTATGTTTCCATTTTGTTTGATCTTGGCCATGCGATATCTGGATGAGGATGCCGGGCATGCGACGAGATCGCGTTAGATGCCCGTACGTTTCATTGGATGTACCGGCAGTGATGGAGGATTCCACGGGTATGCTTCCATTGATATTATCACATGGACATGTCTACACCGATGAGGATTCCGGCACGCGCCATGCGCGGTTAAACTCCCAGATAT
Source organism: Przewalskia tangutica (assembly GCA_029844215.1). Taxonomy (NCBI): domain Eukaryota; kingdom Viridiplantae; phylum Streptophyta; class Magnoliopsida; order Solanales; family Solanaceae; genus Przewalskia; species Przewalskia tangutica. The sequence continues at coordinate 69,061,737 of CM056728.1, forward strand.
TATTATTGTCACATGGGCATGTCTACACCGATGAGGGATTCCAGGGGCATATGACCATTACTATTATTCCATGGGCTAGCTCCCCATGAAGACCTGTCTACACCGATGAGGGATTCCGGGGGCATGGTATATGCGATCATTATTCCATGGGCATGGTATATGCGATCATTATTCCATGGGCTAGCTCCTCATGAAGACCTGCACCTGCGATGAGGGATGCCGAGGGCACGTTATGGCCATGTTACAATCGATGAGGATTCGGGACATGCGTCGCGTATATATATATATATATATATTATATACGTGGTCGGCGGTGAGGATGCCACCGCGGTCACACGGGTATATGTTACACCTACTACGGCAGATGATGGAGGATTCCACGCGCGAGGTATATATATATATTGTATATGTGTACTGACAAATGAGGTAGGATGCCACGCGCGCGCTACACGAGTATGATTTATGTCATAGATCGCCAGCGATGGAAGGAATTCCACGGGCATGAGTGATGACTTGAGGGCGTGAGTCCCTGACTAGACCTGACTGCTTATATATTGTGTACTGTAGTTTGGTTATCATACATGTCTCCTGCTTTATATAGATTATTATGATTTCATTTACGATTTTCGCCATCACATACTGTTGTCTGTTGACCTCCTTCGGGGGGCTGCGTTCATGCCGCAGGTAGAGGTACACCGGTTGTCGATCCTCGCTCATAGGATCACAGTTCAGCGTTTTGGGAAGCTCCGTTTCTCCGGAGGCTTATCTTTGGTATAGTCCCCTGTCATAGTAGGTACTTGTACATTCAGGGGTATGGCGGGGCCCTGTCCCGTCATAGTTGTGGTTACATTCTTAGAGGTCTGTAGTAATCGCAAGTGTGGTTTGTAAGGGATTTAACTGCTTGTGTTGGTATTTATATATACGCGGCGTAAATCGCTTTGGTTAGCCTGTTGCTTATTTTATGTATTGTTTCATGCTTAAGGTTTTTTATTTCCGCTGATTTTCTCTGATGTTTGTATCACTAGGGTGCCCGGGGTAAGGCACCAGTCACGGGCCCGAGGTCGGGTCGTGACAGTGGCACTATGTGCGGTTGACTTGGTTGTTTCATACATATTTGTGAACTGGTTTTAAAATGTTATGTTTATATTTGAGTGATGACCTTGAGGGCGTGAGTCCCTGACTTGACACGATTGTTTATAGGTTGTGAAATGATATCTGTTTAGAGACAATGTTGATGTTCATTACTCTTGTTGATTTGCCGGGCTTTGTGAGACGCGTTTTGATTGTCATATACGTCTCCTGTTTTATATAAACTATTATGATTTCCTTTACAGTATTTTCAGTTTCACATACTTGGTACCTGTTGTACTGACCTCCTTCGGGGGGCTGCGTTCATGCCGCAGGTTGAGGTACGTAGCTTGCTGATCCGCACTCTTAGGATCACTGTTCGGTTCTTGGAAAGCTCCATTTCTCCGGAGGCTTTGTCTTTGGTATAGTCCCCTGTCATTATAGGTACTTGTACATTCAGGGGTATGGCGAGGCCCTGTCCCGTCATAGTCGTGGTTACATTCTTAGAGGTCTGTAGTACTGTTGTGGGCAGGGTTCGTAAAGGATGTAACTGTTCAAGTTTTGGTATGTATATTCATGTCGAAAGGCGACTTTTCTTGGTTAGACCGTTCTTACTCTTTATTGTTCATGTCTTTGTTTTTATATTCCGCTGGTTACTCTGATGTATATCTACTTGGGTGCCCGGGTAAGGCACCAGTCACGGGCCCGGGATCGGGTCGTGACAGATTTTCTCTGATGTTGTATCACTAGGGTGCCCGGGTAAGGCACCAGTCGCGGGCCCGAGGTCGGGTCGTGACAGGGCGGGTGGCCCTACTTTGATCATGAGCCTCCTATTTTTATGCAGTAAAGTATACTCTTGTTACTCTCATTGTTAGTAAGGCACAGTGTACTGTTATTTGAGTTATCATACATGTCTCCAGTTTTATATTAGACTTTATGATTTCATTACAGTACTTTCAGTTTCACATACTTGGTATATGTTGTACTGACCTCCTTCGGGGGGCTGCGTTCATGCCGTAGGTAGAGTATACAGGTTGCTGATCCTCACTCTTAGGATCACTGTTCAGCTGTTGGGAAACTCCTTTACTCCGGAGGCTTATCCCTGGTTCAGATCCCTGGTATGGTCGATTGTTGTATATTCAGGGGTATGGTGGGGCCCTGTCCCGTCACAGTTGTTATCCTTAGAGGTCTGTAGTCACATTGTGGATTGGGTTTTTAAGAACAGAAATGTACTGGTTTATTTTATTTTGGTTCATGTATATTTTACGGAAGGTTGCCTTATCGGCTAACCTGTTGATATTTATTGTTTTAGTATTTATGAGTTTTATATGTTCCGCTGCTATTCTCTGATGTATACCTTCTGGGGTGCCTGTGTAGGCACCAAACATGCTCGGGGTTGGGTCGTGACAAAAGTGGTATCAGAGCAGTTAGTCCTCGGAAAGTGTCTACAGACCGTGTCTAGTAAAGTCTTGGTTATCGGTGTGTTGTGCACCACATCTATAACCAGGAGGCTGCAGGACATTTAGGATTGGTTTCCATTCTTCTCACTCTGAGATCGTGCGATAGAGCTGTATTGTTAGGGTCGTCTCTCCCTAACGAGTTATGTTGATTGCAACTATGAGAAAGGCAGCAGTGACCCAGGAAAGATTATGTGGATTGCGTATCCAGGTTGGTAATGATTTGTAGTATAGTTGGTATTATGACATACAGCTATACAGATTTATGTATGAGGGTCACATATGTGTTGCCTAGAATGGTTTTAGATTACCCGGAATTGGTAAGGACTAAATAAATACCAGGAAGGTATGAAACAGTTTAATGAACTCTCATCAAGGTGTTACGTACTAATTTGTGATAATTAGGAGATGATGAGCTGTCTGATAGGGTAATGAACCCTTAAGGAGTCTTGTTGAGATGTTTGATGGAAGACTATGTTAATAGATTAAGCTACGTGGTATGATTAAGAGAATGGTACGGGCGAGATCCGTATGGAGTAAGTATGGTTGTTGTGGTCAAGACAACACGATTAGGGTACTATGAGAAGTTATTGTACCCGTTTACGGGGGACTGATAAGGTAGGCTTGGAGCATGGAAATTGCGAGCCTAAGAATATTGATAACCGTCGAGACCTTAGGTATATAAGGTCTTCTCGGGTAGAAAAATTTAAGTCAGACCAAGGATAAGAGTTAAGTGCGACGTCGAGTCGGGTTGAGGACCTATTAAGGGTCACCCCATAGCCTGTAATGGAATGGGATCAGTTGGTAGTAGTCCCGCTACGTGACAGGGTCACGAGGGTGCAAGGCCCAAGTCTAGTTAATCGTTTTTACGGGTTCGTGGACGCATTCCACCGGAACCAGGTTGCGAGAGCCGGAAATGGCCTTATATTGTTTAATTTAGTAACTCAAAGATTGGAGGCCATATTTAGTATGGAAGTTATGTACGTATGCTACTATAAGTTGGAAGTACGGAAAGAGTACAACTAGTGAAAAAGAGAGCAACCAAGTGTAAAGAAATAGAGCCTGAATCCATGAGAACCTTTCGAGGTGACTACACCCGTGTGTGTTGGGTGGTAGCTGAGCGGGTAGATAATAATTGTCGGTAACGATACAGTCGTTGGACCCTAGAAGACCTAGCAGAGTTGTTATTACAGCCGTTGAGGTCATTATGAGTACGGGCTAGTTGGCCTTTTGTTATGCAAACATTGACTGCAGAGAGAGATTGGCTCGATTCCGGTTTCCCGGTAAGCCGGTTATCGAGTGGAAAGGAAGAGAAGTAGTGGTAACCAGTGAATTATTCTTCCTTCTTTGGCATCATTGTTTTTGATAAGTCTGTGTGACTCATTCATTTGAGGTAAATTAATGCAGAAGGTAACAAATACTTGAATTTGAAGGAGTTTATTTTAAGTGCCCTTGGGGGTACTTGGAGTTGGGTCGGTGTGGCGGTCAGGGCCACGACCTTCCGGATAAGTTCAGGATAGCGCGCAAGCAAGAATGAGATAAGTACGAGTGCTGCCTACGGAAAACAAAAGACATCGTGGGTAGGTTTTGAAAATCTATACAACTATAAGGTGGCGCTTGATCATTAAGCTCTTGTAAGGGAGATAAGTTCTCTCCCCCACGTAAAGGATAGTTTTACGTATTATGGGGTTACGTGTACCCATGTTGTTAGACGAAGGATAGGAGACGGGTAAGGTCTTCAGTATCGTCATACCATATGTTACAGTTTTAGATAACCGTGGGAAAAGTTTTGGGTTGGGGTAATTGTGAACGACGTTACGAAATGGTCGAGGAAGTGTCGTAAGGATATAAATGCAGGTAGTACGCATGTATGAAACTGTACGATTATGGATCAAGATAGAAATACTTTTGCCAATAATAAGCATAAGGTAAGGTTATGACCAGAATGATAAAAGAGAATACAACTATGGTTATGTAAGTTGCACAAGATATGATTACCCCAGACTAGTGTAAAGACCATTAGTAAATGATGGGCAGTAAGAACACTTCGAGGAAATGTGGTAACACATGTACTGACGAGAAAGATAGTAAGAAAATACGGGGGGGTAAGGGACCCCAGGACAACTTGAAATAACTTATAAAGGAAAGACGAGTAGACACTCGAACGATAAGAAATTTTGACAAGTCATTGGATTATGTAATACCATGAATTGAGGTTGAACACCTGGCTATTATCTCTACGAGCTGGGATAGAATAATAGGATTGCTACTTGACGAGATCAAGGAAGTCCCCCCCCCCCCTAAATTGTGATTGGCAGGAAGTCTTAGCCATGAGACAAACAAAGGAATCAAATCTAACTATAGTGACCAAGTCTGGTTGCAACGGAGACAGGGAAACAGGAACCATAATTGAGATTAATGGTGCCCGAATATTTCACAGGTTTGAGAAAGGCTTCCAGTTATTGGAAGATAAGTTGACCACGATTACAGTTCTAACCCCTCCTGAGAAACTAGAGGGTTAGGTTATTATTGTAACATGTTGGGTGTTGGGCTAGGTTGTGTGCTGATGCAACACGATAAGGTTAGAGCCTATGTTTCCCGGCAGTTAGGGAAGCATGAGAGGAAATTATGCCACTCACGATTTAGAGTTGGCGGAAGTTAATCATGCCTTAAAGATTTGGAGGCGTGACTTATATAGACTTCATGTGGATATTTGTGCAGACCACAAAAACCTCTGGTATATCTTCCGACAGAGGCAGCTGAATTTGCGACAGAAACGGTGGTTAGAGTTACTCATGGATTGTGATATTGATATCCTATACCACCCGGGGAAAGCCGAGACGGTTACAGATACTTTTAGTCATGGATCTATGGGTAGTCCGTGGATGGGCAGCCGGATAGGCGGGGCGTGGTCCGAAGATTCATCACCAATGAGACGAGGGTTCGATTATTTGTTTCCAAGGTTAATGAAGCTTAGATCCGAGAGGTTGCCGATTCTTCCGTCGTTGAGGAGGTAAAGAGGCGACAGTATGAGGATCCAGTTATGATATGGTGTCGAGATACGGCTCTCTGAGAAGAGAAGAGTCTGTTTGAGTAGCACCGGATGGGGTGCTGTGATATGAGGATAGATTGTGTGTATCCGGTGCTGCAGGACTTGTCAGCAGATTGTAGGGGAGGCACGCAGTTCTTATCGCTCTAATTGTTCGGGGTCGACTAAGTTGTGTCATGACCTCAGATGTAGGTATTTGTAAGATGGCCTGAAGGGGGACGTAGCAGAGTTGTTGCTTAATGTCCGAATTAGTAGCAGGTCAAGGTGGAACACCAGAAGCCCAATGGGCTACTACAGGCGATTGAGATCCCAACTTAGATAGGGAGGTAATTAATATGGATCTTGTTACAGGGTGGCATCGTACTCAGAGGAAGTGCGACTCCCTGGGGGTCATAGTAAATAGGCTGGCGAAACCAGCCGTGTTCTTCCGGTTAGGACCACTTACTCGGCTGAGGATTATGCTAGCTTGTATAGCAGGGAGATTGTGAGACTGCACGGGGTTCCTACATTTATGATGTCAGACAGATGAGCTCAGTTACGGATAACTTCTGGAGGTTTTCCAGAAGGGGTTAGGGACACAGGTGAGTCTCAGTGTTGCATTACACCCTCAGACCGACGGACAGGTAGAGCGTACTACCCAGGCACTTGAGGATAGGTGGTGGGCCTGTGTTCTTGATTTCAGAGATAGCCGGGAGGGTTATTTGCCTCTTGTTGAGTTAAATACGATAACAGATACCCTTCCAGTATTCAGATGGCCCTGTATGAGGCCTTGGATGTAAGAAAGTGTAGATCGCCGGTTGGTTGGTTCGACGTAGGCGAGGTTCAGTTATTTGGTCCAGACTTGATTCAGCGGGCTGTGGATAAGGCGAAGCTTATCCAAGAAAGATTATTAGTAAGCTCAGAGTCAGCAGAAACTTTATGCAGATAACCGACGTTGACACGTGGGGTTCAGCTTGATATTTTAGTATGAGTATTGTTATATGGCCACGTGTGGCATTATTGGTATGTAGGGGTTGTAAGGAAACTATGTCGCTATCTTTAAGTTTGACTCCCAAAAGAACATTCGGGGACGTATGTTTCTAAGGGGAGGGGAGAATGTGTTACACCCCGTAGTTCCAGGGTATGTATGTGAGGACATACGTACGAGAATACGACATTAAAATTGGAATAGAGGAAAGATGTGATTTTTCGACGGAAAAGTTTCCGAACTTCGTGAAGGAAAGAGGTTATTATTGAGAATTGGATTCTCAACTTTGGTATTTAAGACTTTAAGGACTTATAAGAATTATGGAATTTATATTTTACGGATTTGGTCATGTGGGGCCCACCCGAGGAATTTTTACGTTTTGTGGGACCCACGAGGGTTACGGAATTTTATGAACGAATGGGAGGGCGACACGTGGCACCCCCCACATTGGTCTTGGACGTTTTAATGCAAGGATAGGATGGTCATTTGACCATTGTGGATGAAAGTCTTCAAGCTTGAGTGTATTGACCAAGTCAACTTGTCCACTTGGCCTTACTTTATGGAAATGCATCCTAGCCACACATATGTTGAGATCTTGACCCTCCATTGTTTTATATATACACACTAGTGCAAGACAAGCTCTTCCAACACTTAGAATTATTTTCACATTGTTGTTCTTCTTTGAGAGCTCACGGGTTTGAGAAATTTCCACACAAAAAAAATTGTAATTTTGTTCCATTGTTCACAAGACTTAAATCCTAGGTTACTAAGAGTGTTGTAAGGTTATCTCAATAGAAAGATTCCGGAAAAGTGGCATTTTCGTATTAGTCGCAAGGCGGAAACTTAAGGAGTTCTTCAACTTTGAAGTTGGAACTTGAAGATGGGTTCTTCATAGGCTTCTAAGGAGTGCTTGGAGCGGATTGGAACTTAAGGAAAGGAGCTAAGAATTGCTAAGGAGCGACTTTGAATCTTGGATATTTTAAGGGCTTGTAAAGGTATAATTATTGTCGTTTTAGTAATTAAGATTACTTATTGTTGTAGCTTTGGATATTAGCAAGCATGAGGTGTTTATATTATGAAGTTGACAAGTGTTATGGATATTGGAACCCTAACCCGAAAACTAGTATGTTAGCCCTTAAGATTGTAATTCAAGTTGATTATTAGTATAAGTTGTCACATGTTATATAAAGAAGGAATTATAGTTGTTGAAGTTGTTTATGACTATGTAGCATGTTGGAATAACAACTTGTATTGAAATAGAAATTGAAAGAGAAGTAGTGTTGTTGTTAGCCGAGAATAACGTTGTATAATTGGATTGAATTGTGGACTAGTTGGTAGTAATTGTGGGGCGGAATTTTACACGTCTTGTAGGGCGTGTAATCCACTTTGTAATTGCTGAATTGATTGAGCCTTAAATGTGGCGTTTGGTTATTGTATTCGGCCTTGAAAAAAGGTGGCAAAGTATGTAGAAACAAAGGAAGTGCTGCCCGATTTTCCGTAGAATTTAGTGACCTTGTACTTAGAATATTCTACGAAGAGAGCTAGAGGTTAATAGACCTTTTATGACCTTTATAGGTTGAAGTACTACGAGTAGCGTATTCTACTTGAAGGGTGGAAAAGGCTAGCAAGGGTATAGTACTTTGGAGCATTTTGCTAATTGTCGATAATCGTCGCGAGGTATGTGAACCTCTTCCTATCTTTTCTAGCATGATTGTTGTAAACTATGTAGTACGGTAGACGTACGTGTGCTAAATGAAATTGGTTGGTTTAGAACATAAAGTGTTATAATGGCTTTTGGGAAGTTAATTATGACGACTTTATGTAGGTAAGAGAATGGTTGATTGTTTTTAAAATATAAGAGACTTGACCTATATTTGACTTGATATGAAATGTGAAGAACTTTAATTGTGTTAAAAAGTGGTAAAACCTCATTCGTGAGTAATGAGTACTTGGCCTTTAAAAGAATAAAGTTTTACTTGATTTCGGAAATGGGAATAACTATCGAACAAGCCATTGCAGCGTTAATAAAGGAAAATGTAATGACAATAATTATATTAAAACAAGTAGAATCTTCCATCTGCATAGAAGCTAAGATAAGACAAAATTATTACATTTTATAGATCATGGCTACTTTAATAAGAGTCATTACATACAAGAATTAATTTTCTTAAATTCCAAAGTAAGGAACTTGATTTCTAAAAGAAAAGAGACTTGAGAATTTGAAGAGTTTTTGGGTATAAAAGAAAGGCATGGTCTTGTCTTAAATTTGTTAAAAACACAAAGTGTTATAATAGCTTTATGGGAAGTTAGTTATAACGACTTTATGAAAACAAAAGAATGGTTTATTTATTGGATTTAAAATGGTAACTTGACTTTAAAGGGAGAAGTGATTTGGTTTAAAAAGAAAGTATGGAAATTGTTTTGGTTTACTTAAAAAGATAGTTACTCTATTTTTGATACTACGGGTATCGTGTGACCTTTGTAAAAGAAATGTATCTTTTTGAAAAAATTAAAGTATGTAGTACTTTGGGGTTAAAACCCAGACTTTGACATAAAATAGAAGTACCTTGAGTTGTGTGTAACTTGCTTATGTTTGCGTGTGATAGCCTTGTTGTGCAAGTGTGGTATCCTTATGTTACCGCGTCTCTCGATGGAGGGCCGGTCATGTTATTCTTGATTGATCGACATACTGACACGTTGGGTGGCCCACGGGTATGGTTCCATTAGGATTGTTGTTCCATGGACTAGCTCTCCATGAGGTTTACTGTTTCGGCCTTGGTATCTGGTAGCTAGCCCTCATACTTGCCCCGGTCGTTGCTGATGCAGGTTGGTTCTGGTAGTTGGCTTTCGTACTTGCCCCGATCAGTTCTTGATAGTGTCATTCCATGGACCAGCCCTCCATGGGGTTTTACTGATTCGACCTTGGTATCTGGTGGTTGGCTCTCGTACTTGCCCCGGTCGTGGCTGATTCGGCTTTGGTATCTGGTAGTTAGCCTTCGCACTTGCCCCGTTCAGTTTTGTGGCGAAGTCTCGTGATCACGCCTGTATCTGGTAGTTAGCCCTCGTACTTGCCCCTCGCCACGTGGACGCGCCCGGTATCTGGTAGTTGGCTTTCGTACTTGCCCCGTGTCAGCTTCGTGATATAGTTATATAGTATTGTTGGTACGGCTTTGGTATCTGGTAGTTGGCTTTCGTACTTGCCCCGGTCAGTTGATGATGCGGCTTTGGATCTGGTAGTTATGCCTTCGTACTTGCCCCGTACGGTTTTTATGACACAGGTGGGACCTGGTGTTCATGTGTACTCCTTGGTGTTGTTATATCATAGACTGCCGGCAGTGAGGAAGGAATTCCACGAGCACGATTGATGTTATGGGCGTGAGACCCATTGTTATATTTGAGTGATGACTTTGAGGGCGTGAGTCCCTGACTTGGCATGACTGTTTATATATTGTGGACTGTAGTTTGGTTATCATACATGTCTCCTGCTTTATATAGACTATTATGATTTCATTTACTGATTTTCTGATTTCACATACTTGGTACCTTTTGTCGACCTTGAAGCCGTTCATGCCGCAGTAGAGGTACACCGGTTGTTGATCCTCGCTCATAGGATCACGCTCAGCTTTAGGAAGCTCCGTTTCTCCGAGGCTTATCTTTGGTATAGTCCTGTCATTGTAGGTACTTATACATTCGGGGTATGGCGGAACCCGTCCGTCATAGTTGTGGTTAAATTCTTAGGTGCATGTAATCTGTTGTGGCGTGGTTTGTAAAGGATATAACTGTTCAGGTATATATATGCAGAAAGGTAACCGTTTTGGTTAGCCTGTTTCTTATTTTATCTTGTTTCATGTTTAAGTTTTTATTTCCGTTGATTTTCTTTGATGTTGTATCACTAGGGTGCCCGGGGTAAGGCACCAGTCGCGGGCCCGAGGTTGGATCGTGACAGAATTTTACACCCCGTATTTCCAGGATATGTCTATAAGAACGTACGTAAGAATTTAAAAGTGTTAAAATTTGAGAATATTAAAATTTATCGGAATTATGGAAATGTCGGGAAATGAAATATTGCGGCGAACGGGAGGGCGACACGTGTCACTCTCCCCTTAGTGGTCTTGGACGATTTGTACATGGCCAAAATGGTCATTTGACCATTAAAGAGATGACCAAGTCTTGCTAAGGGCTAGAGCTTGATATTGTTGACTTAGTCCAAGGGCCACTTGGGCTTGATCCTTGTGAAACTCATCCAAGCCACACAATTGTGCTAATCTTGACCCTTCCTAGTGTTATATATGTATACTAGTAGCAAGACTAACTCCCACACTTAGAAAAAAATTCAAGAAACTTAGAGGCCTTCAAACATTGCTCTCGGGTTTGAGGTTTTTAGAAAGGAAAAAAATTTGTTTGTTGTCCAATAATCCCCATACTTTAAACCAAGGTTCCTAAGGGTATTGTAAGGGTATCTCAATAGAAAGATCCCGGAAAAGTGGTGTTTTCGTATTAGTCGCAAGGTGAAATTCCTCGCACACTAACCTGGAACTCTCGTAGCTCCGCATAGGTCCCCTGGACCCGCATGAGGCATTCCTCGCATCGGGGGGCAGCTTAACCCCCGGTATAACATGTCAAGAGGTGAGTGGTATAATACTAACATAACGGCTTATCGTTAAACAACATAAGCACAATAAGAATAACCTCTTTATACAAACATTATAAGACACTAACACACATAGAATCATAACATGTCTACTCATCGAACCATCTTACTATACTTTCCAGAAATCAATACAAGTCTTTCATAAACACATAAGTAAACCGTCTCTTTTATCTTTCTTAAGTCGTTATACCTAACTTCCCATAAAGCTAGTATAACTCTTAAGTTTTTTGTTTAAAAACCAAGTATTACTCTTCTTTCAAAAATGATTCATAATTCTTTTGAAATACTTCAAGATTCTTATTATTTAGACTCAAGTCAAAAGACGTCAAGTAAAACCATGTTCAGTTAACACACGTACGTCTACCGTACTATATATATATATTTTAAAATATCATGCTCAAGAGGATAGGAAGAATCACATACCTCCTCGGCGAAATCCACCTGCCAAGTCGAATATGTCGCGCGCAGAGTATCAACCTATAATAGTCAAATACGTCTATCAACGTCTAGACTACTCTGTAGAAAGTTCTAAGCATAGGGTTCTCTATTCTACGGAAAAATTGGGCAGCACTTCCCTACCCGTCATACTACACAAGTCTCATCAGAATACATCTATGTAAGCTCAATCTTCTTTAATATTCTTCTGATGTGAATTCAGTTCAATTCTCTTCTTTAATATCCTTCTATATCTTATACTCAAATCTAAACTACTCTTATATGTAATCTCCAATTACAATAGAAGGACAAGAGTATTTACCTCGATAAGCCCAAAATTATCCAAGTTTAAATGTCGATCCTGAGCAAGGTTTAGCTCCTAATTTGCACGCTCCGATAGCTCCAAGAAACCCTTAGAAGTTCTACACAACTTCTACCTAAATACTTCAACCAACAATGAAGATTTTCCTAGGGTTTCGTTTAGTGACTAATGGATATAAGGTAGTATTTCTGGGCTTTTAGTATAGAGGTGACTTTGGAATACTACAAGGTATATGGCTAGGGTATTTTGGGGATAGTAACAAAACTTGGAGAATATTTTCTACCAAGGGGGGGGGGGGGGGGAAAGGGGGGTGTTTCGGCGAGAGCTAGGGAAAAAGGGGGGAGGGAGTTGGGACGAGAACACTACTACAAGGGAGAGGGAGTTTTTGAGACTTGGAAGTGTTAAGTGAATGAAGAAGTCTTGCACAAGAGGGGGGTATTTATAGAACCACCAAGGGCCAAGATTAACACAAATAGAGGGTGGAGATTTGGATCCATGTGAAGAGTGAGGTCTTCCAACCAAGTGTCCACCACAATGTTGGGACATATGTCCACCACAACATTGGAACATATGTCCCCCACAACAATGAGCCATGTGGCCTCCACTAACACAAGCAAACCGTCCACACCACCTACCCCCACTAACCCAAAAATATCTTGCAAGACTTGACCATTTGACTTGTCCACTAGCCCAACCCTTTTCGTCCAACCCATGCCAACTAAGGGTGACACATGTCTCCCTCCTATTGGTCCAAAATATTTCGTCTCTCGTAAAAAATCTGTAATCGGTTAAAATATTAAAAACGTAGAATTTCCTTCACAAGGTTCGGAATCTTTTCCGTCGAAAGTTCACAATTTCATTCTTAACCTAATTAGGGCTTGAATAATCGTACGTACGTCCTCGCATACATAATCTGGAAGTACGGGGTATAACATATACTTTTCAAATCAAGTAATCTATACTTTTCAAATCAAGTAATCTATACTTTTCAAATCAAGTTACTACACCTTTAGAGATTCCATTCAAGGTTTTTGAATTTAAGCGACTTCTCTTTAAATCAATCAAGTAACTTATACCTTTAAATCAAGTTACTTCTCTTCTTTAAAATCAAGTCACTTCTTCTTTCACATTTAAGGAAATTATTCCTTTAAATCAAGTAACTCATTCTTTTCCAATGACGTTACTCCTATTTTTTTAAAGTCAAGTAAGCTTGTACTTTTCAATTCAAGTATTATAACTTTCAAAATAAACCAAGTCTCTTATCTTTAAAATTCAAGTATCATATACTTCAAAATCAATTCACTTATACTTCATATAATCAAATCACACAAACTTTCAAATCAAGTCCCATAACTTGAAAATAAAGTCTCATAATCATTTAAATAAAACAAGTCTCATGACCTTGGAAATCAAGTCTCATAACCTTAAATCAAAGTCTCATAATCTTGAAAATCAATACTCATTTGAACCGTGAATAGGTTATACTTGTTTCTAATACTTCCTAACGACTCTTACCAACATCCCTCATAAGACATGGTAAGAACTTAGGAATCTTTTAGACATGCCTTTAACATAAAATCAATAACATGAATACTTCCTAATGACAAGGTAAGTACTTCAAGAAAACAAGTCATGTATACTCCAAATAACAAGGCAAGTATACTTCAAGAATAAGTCATGTATACTCCAAAACAAGGAAAGTATACTTCAAGGATAGTCATGTCGATAAAAGGAAGAAGTTCACATACCTCGTGACGACTAACCCATACGACAAGTAGCAATACACTCCAAAGTACTTCAACTTTATTGGTTATTCCACCCTCCAAGTAGAATATGCTACAAGTAGTACTTCAACCTATAATGACGATAGAACTTCTATCAATATCATACTTTCTAGTATAAAACTTATACCAAATAATGTCCTCTAATTCTACGAAGAATTGGGCAGCACTTCCTTTGTTTCTACGTACTTTTCCACCTTTTCTAAGGTCTGTATTTCAATAACCAATACGCCACATTTAAGGCTCAACCAAACAGCTAACCAAAGGGGATTACACGCCTAACTGGACGTGTAAAATTCTGCCCCACAATTCATATATAATAATCCATTATTATTAAGGCCAATCTCGGCTACAATAATGACAACATATAGTCCTTTTTCAATTCTTTAATCCAAGTCGTTACTCCAACATGTTATATCCGTCATAACAATTACAACAACTAAATTGATTATCAACTTCAGTGGCTAACATGCAATGTCTCAATTTTTAACCCTCATATTATCTTAACACTTATCAATCTTCATTCCTTGTATCACAAGTTCATTTATATACAACTATTATAACATGTAATCTTCAATTACATTAGGAAGACAAAGATCATTACCTCAATAAGCCCAAAATATTCCAAGGATCTCGCCCACTTTAGCTCTTTTCCGCAACTCCTCTTCTTTACGATCCAATCCGAAATTAATGACCCTTAGAAGCTTCTAACCAACTTCTATTCTTGCTTTAATACCAAAAAGTGAAGAATACCTTAGGGTTTGTTTCAAACCCTAACCACGTTTCGTGAAGATTTAGGGAAGGTGGGAGTTCAATCTTGGGTAATCCCTTTGTTAATATCCTTCATCTAGTGTGTAAGAACAACACTTTTAAGATTCAAAAATCTGTGCCTTTTGGCCAAATCGAAAATGAGAGAGAGAAGAGCAAGTATTTTGATGGAGTTTTGTGTAGAATGGCCAAGTCTTGCAAGACTTGGCCAAGATATAGGCTTTTCTTGTTCTACAAGTTGGGAGGGACACTTGTCGCCCTCTCATAGGTCCTTTACAACAAATATCTTCTATTTTTACACAATTTTCGCAAAAAATCCCGCGTCGGTGCCGCGGCGCCGAAACTGCTGACGCCTTCAGGGCTTATGGAGCCACGACCCTGAGATACGGCGCTGTGGCGCCTGACTGAAACCTGCTCCCTTTATCTTCTGTCAGCTGAACTTGTAACGTCCATAACTTTCTACTCCGATGTCCTATCGATGAGCGGTTTGTTGCATTGGAAACTAGACTCAACGAACTTCATATTAGGCTTTTGAAACACCTAAACCCCTAATATAATAGGAGATATATTGCTCCAAAGTTGACTAAAAATCTGTCCAAAAACATTCTACCAACTCTTTTTCCAAATTCAAATCTTATTTCCTTTCGTACGTTCTCATCTCATTCTCTTGGAATTACGGGGTGTAACATGTAGTGCCAAGTATCGTAAATTTCATTAGTAAATGAGATATTGGTATATGAGTAAACATTTGAGACATGAAATGTTGGACGATCATTGGTTAAATGACACGTGTTCCACGTTGGTAAATGAAGGAGGAAATGTATGATGTGTAAAAGATGAAATGAGTCTGACACCGCCGCGGAGTTGTGAAGGGCCGCAGCGAAACACCATCGGAGTCGCGGCGCTGGAGCACCGCGGCGCCTCCAGCCTGTGCCGCGGTTCCTTGGTGTCTGTTCAGTCACTGGAAGTTTGGCGTCGCGGCTCCCCTTAAGCAGGGCTGCGGCATTTCGGAGGCAGAATGGTTGACAGATGACGAAAATTTTATGACTTTTGGGCTGGTTTTGGAGCATTGAACCTCCATTACTTGGTACTTGAATTCAGCCATTATTTGGATAAATTATAACCCATCAATAAGTGCCATTACATGGTCTTGATTGCCATTAGTTGGCTTGATGAGAGGTCATCTTACACACACTATAAATTGAGGCCCTTGGCTCAATTGTAGAACACATTTCACTCTTGTTTAGTTCAGATTTTTCTGAACTTCCCTCTCTAGCATACTTTTCACACACACAAAGGTTCTTCTTTAGAAATACTTGAGTTTCTTTTGCTCATTCGTTTGATGTTATTTTATCTTGGGATACAGTTTCCGATTAACGTAAAAGGATATATACGGGGCAATAATGTCTTAAGGACAAGAGTGTTAACACTCGACTCAGCACAATTGTAACAAGTCTCAGTGTCTCTTGGTTTCACGCTATCAAGATCAATGAGCTTGTTGCAGTAGGAACAAAGATCCAGGACGACAGATTCAAAGATTGATACAAGACAGAAGATCAAGAACTCACAAGTTTATTATAGCCACAACTCTTGTTGGCTACAAGTTTGTTAACTATTGTAATTCATTATTGTTTGTCCTTTTGAAGCACTAGTAGTAGTTGCATACTATTTCTGTATATCCATTGTGTATCTCACAATCTTAAGACATTATTTGTACTATTGTTAGAAAGATGTATGCCAGTAGATATGGTCCCACATCTGGCTGTGGTTTTCTTCTTGAAACCAGTTCAGTTGACAGTTCTATAAAAAATTCAAGCATTGTCTCTGTCAACAAATCTGGTTCTAGTTTTGGATCTCTCTTTGAAGATAGTTACAGATCTATTTCCATCAAAGAGGAGATATCTGTCTCTGATGATAAGCTTGAAGATACTGCTAATAGTCTTGCTAGCAAGGCTAAGGAAGATTTGATGTCACCACTCCCGAGAGTGGTGGAAACAAACGCCTACGAGAGGTGGAGGATATCAATTGGGATAAGAGAAGAAGGCTGAAGATGTTGTTCTACCTTATAGCAGAAGGCGTACATATGTCCCAGACAAAGGATCTGAACAATGGTAAGGAGAATATGGACAATCAGTCCAACGAAGGGACTGACGTGGGCCAGAATCCAAAAGGTCTAAGGTAATAATTCTTCCTTGTCCATAATATGTTTAAAGAATTTCTGAATAAAAGGGAATAAAACAAGGCTAGGAATGTAACGCCCCGAAACCCGGGCCCGTCACTGGTGCCTTACCCCGGGCACCCTAGTGATACAACATCAGAGAAAATCAGCGGAATATAAAACATGAATCATGAAACAAGAGATATCATAAATAAACAGGCCAACCAAACAGTTGCCTTCAGTGTATATACATAAAACCCGAACAGTTATCCTTTTTACAAACCACGCCCTAGCAATTACTCTGGACCTCTAAGATTTATACAACAACTATGACGGGACAGGGCCCCGCCATACCCCTGAATGTACAAGAACCTACAACTCAGGGAACACATACCAAAGATAAGCCTCCGAAACGGGCTTCCAAACGCTGAAGCGTGATCCTACTGGCGGGGATCGGCAGCGATGTACTTCTACTGCGGCGTGAACGCGGCCCAAGGAGTCGATCTGACGGTACCAAGTATGTGAAACTGTAAAATACTGTAAATGAAATCATACTAGTCTATATAAAGCAGGAGACATGTATGATAACCAAACTACAGTTCACAACATAGAAGCAGTCAAGTCAGGGACTCACGCCCTCAAAGTCACCACTCAAATATAACTATGGGTCTCACGCCCACATCCATCATGTTCGCATCATGGCCACATGCCGGAATCTGACGCCGGTGTAGACATGTCCATGATGCAACAATATAACAAGGCGCGTGGCCACGTACCCCGGAATCTGACATCGGTGTAGACGTGCCCATGTAACCTCAACAACAATATACTAGGTAGTCAGCCTGCGCGGCCACATGCCCCGGAATACAACATCGGTGTAGAGCGCGTCCATGGAGCAAATAACCATATATCGGGTAATCAACCCGGCGCATGGCCACGTGCCCGAATCTGACATCGGTGTAGACATGCCCATGTAACCTCAACAACAATATACTAGGTAGTCAACCCTGCCGCATGGCCACATGCCCCCGGAATACAACATCGGTGTAGACATGTCCATGTGACATCAACAATAAGACAGTAATCAAAATGGAAACATACCCGTGGAATTCTCCATCCATCACCGGACGTCAAGTAAGTTCTCAACAAGTCAACCCTCTGTCGAGACGCGGTACGAAATACCACACTTGCACAACAAAGGCTATCATCACAAGATAGGCAAGTTTCACAACAACAAGCATAGAGCAAGTTTCACAACTCAAGTACTTTCATTTTATGCCAAAGTCGGTTTTTAACCCCAAAGTTCTTCATACGCTAAGTCCTTTTAAAGAGATCCATTACTTTTATAAAAGTCACGATACGTAGTATTAGAATGACCAACCCACATTCCTTTCAAAATCAAGTAACAACATTCTTTTCCTAAGTTCCAGTTTGCCTAGTTTCAATTACTCAAGTTTCTCATTTTCAAATGGTTTCATAGTTCATAAACTTAATCACTTGATTCCTTTTAGAACAGTTGAGTAATATATGTCTTACGTGAGTAGAGTTATTCTTGTTTACAACATTCTTATTACAGACCATGATCTAGAAAATGTAATATCATTTTGTCTCATCTTAGTTTCTATGCGGATGGAGGTTTCTCTTGGTTTTTAATACGATACATCATTATTCAATACATTTTCCTTTATTAACGCCGCATTTGGTGCAATCGATACACATTCGATTTCCAAATCGATGAAACATAAAACCAAGTACTCATTTCTCACGAATGAGGTTTCACACAAACATCCACATTAACACAAATAAGTTAAGTCTCTTATCTTATAAGATCAAGTCTCTTAACTTCTAACATCAGTAAACCATTCTTAAGCCGTTATACCTAACTTCCCATAAAGCTAGTACAACTCTTAAGTTTTCAAAACACAATACTACACTTCTTTCAAAACTATTTATAAACCTTTTGAAATACATTAAGTTTCCTTATTATGACAAGCGATTATAATTCACATCGGTTCCTTTTAAAAACCACAAAGTATTTTAAACACGTATCGTCTAAGTACTACGTAGTTACACCCATATCATGCTAGAAGAGATAGGAAGAGGTTCACATACCTGCGACGATTTATCGACAATAAGCAAAAAGCTCCAAACGATCGGCTACTCCTCAAGCCAAGTAAATCGCGCCACGTGAGTACTTGACTATAAGGCCACAAGCGCCTATTATCATCTAGACCACAGCGTAGAATATTCTCTGAAAATTGGCGACATCTCCCCCACAGCGTAAATCTCCT